>JARHVA010000848.1:3052500-3615000 GCA_037957365.1 Torreya grandis | reverse complement strand
TTGATGGTGTGAACCGAAGAATTCTTTTTAATAAGGAATGCCATAGGGGATATTTAGTTATCAAAACTTTATATATTTACCTTTTCTACAGTATATGATTAGAATCTTGTTTGCTACCCTTAGGATTTAGACATCAATAATAGAGTAAACACTCCCCAAACAATGAACTGTTAACTTAAATATCCAACATCTCATTGCATATAGCCTTGAACACTAGCCTTGGTAGAAAATGACACCAATCCATTAATTGGTTAAATGAAAGGTATAACAACAATCTATCAACCATGCCTACTTCTTATATGGCTTCTATGATTCTTGTTCATTTATATATTCCCTCACCTCTCGAGTAATTTTTATCAATACCTCTTCTGCACTCAACTCCTTTTGGTGACCATGTACATGATCTACTTCTTCATCTTTACAGCTTTATCTTTGCTAAACTTTGAAGATGAACTTATGCCTGACCTTGAATATAATGTATTTAGTATGATAAAAGGCAACCTTAATTACTTGAAATAAAATATTCACTCATGAGATAATGATCCATCTTTGGCCAAAACCTTTTATCATCCCCTAATACCACCTAATGTACAATTTACTCTTCTATGTTTAAGAAGGCTATGAAATTCCTATTCATATGAACAATTCCAACCTAATTTATCCACTCTTGTTCTCAATTTTATTCATAATCCACTCTCAAACAATCTTTTAAACTAGTCAATTACTCATTAGGTCTGCTCTTAACTAGTCACCAATCTCTTAGATCTACTCTCCTTCTTTTGAACAATATTTTTTAAGACACTTTGGATAGGTATTAGGAAAACTCAAGGATTTATGTGGGTGTCAAAACTTACAAAAAATAAACAAACTATAGGTTTCTAAGAGATTGAGCTCTCATTCTCAAATTCTATATTTTTAAGTTAATATGTCTCTAGACTTAGTTGTTGCTCCAATGGGTTAATTTCTCAAGATAGAGTTTATAGCTCTTAAAAATTATATTTATAGTATTATTTTAGCAATTTTAATATTTTCTAATCCTTACCCAAGTTTATAGAACTCAAATCAACCAAAAACTCATCTTGCCCAAGTTTTAACATGTTCTGCAGGTTGAGAGTTTAACAGAACTATTGTTATGATGCTTTCTACCCAAAAAATGGCACTGAAAACATGTCTAGGGGGGAGATTAATGTCTAATACTAAGTTATTGGCCTCACATTAGGCTTGATTGACAAACCCACCACCCATTTTGGCCTCAAGAACGTCCTTCCCAATACAAAAAAAATGCAATTTTTTAGCCTGAATTCAAACACATGTAAAAATAAACCTATAAGTCATTTTCATGAACCATAAAATCCATACCCTACATATTTAATCCCTCTAATCATACCCTGGAGAACTCAGGTGGAACCTTTGAGAGAAATCATTGGATATGTTGTAGTGAGAGGTCCAAAAAAGTATTTTTTTAGCATTAAACAAGCAACTTCTTGAGCTCCAACTGGAATTTCTACCTCTTGGACCCCTACCTAAAAATATATCACTTTGATCGTGTCTAGATAGGAAAATCACATGTTATCACATTATCATGATGTTCAAATCCACCTAAAAGTGCATCTTCACTACCGTTTTGGAACATGGAGACATTGACAATAAATGTTATCAAAGTTGAAGTTGTGGTTGCAGAACTCTTGTTTCGATGCTTTCTAACCAAAAATTGACATTTCCAACACATATGAGGGGGAGGGATAATGTCTAGGACTAGGTTATTGTCCTCCCATCAAGCCCTATCGATAAACCTGCCACCCATTTCTGCATCAAGAATGCCTTTCCTAATATAAAAAAAATGTAAATTTTTAGCCTAAGTTCAAACACACATAAAAAAAAACATGTAAGTCATTTTAATGAACCATTAGATCCCTATACTACCTATTTAAGCCCTCTAATTTCATCCAAAAGTACTCAGGTAGAACCTTCAAGAGCAATCTGTTGGACAAGTTGCAGTGAGGGGTCCAAAATGCAACTTTTTGGCATTGAACAAATAACTTCTTGAGCTCCAACTAGCATTTCTGCCTCTAGGACCTCTACCTAAGAATATATGACTTTGATAATATCTATATAGGAAAATTACATGTTATCACACTACCACAATGTTCAAATTCACCTGAAAGTGCATTTTTACATCTATTATGGAACGTGGAAACACTGACAACAAATGTTGTCAAAGTTAAAGTTGTGGTTACAAAACTCTTGTTTCGATGCTTCCTAACCAAAACTTAACACTAACAACATGTCTGGGGGGGTGAATAACATCAAATACTATATTTTTAGCTTGCATTAATCCTGATCGACAAACCCATCACCCATTCTGGCCTCAAGAATGTCATTCTCAATCCAAGAAAAATACAATTTTTTAGCCTAATAATGTCAACCATGTGAAGGTGGAAGCTTATTTGGCACCACTAACCTACAAAAAATTGTTAGTAATTAAAAATGAAATTCATATATACTACTTAGAAAATAAAAAATATTTGGTAAAATTGATTACATCTACATTTGAAAAGTCAACATACCTATGTATTCCAATCCAAAGAACACTAGGATCTATTTTAACCTTGATAATATCAAGGATATCTTTATGGTATGACTCTCAAACTTTCTATAGTTTCCTATTTAATAGCCTTCCATGCTATTTTGTAATTGAATATTCATTACAAAAATCAAATTTGAATAATGTAGTATCTTCCTGTGCATTTCAAAATCTTCAAACAACCATTGATCTAATTTTTTTATAGGATATCATCGAAACCAAGTTATAGTGACTACCACTAACCCAGTGGGATAGTCAATGTTTTATCCACCTATATTTGGGGGAGTCAATTTTGTCTTTCTCTCTACACACCAACACAAGTAGTAATCAATGTCCTCTTCATTATCCTCATCTGCAATAACTACAAAAACATGTCTTATATCACAAAAAACTATTTTTAGTGACAATATGAATATATATAATGAGAATAAATTTTACATAATGAAAAATATTCTACCTGGCTGCACTAGACCAAATACATGGTCAAAGTCATCTGGTGATATCATATTTGTAAGTTATAATGTTGTTGGAATCTGATATGTGTTGATTGGAATTAGATTTTTAGAATCCAGTCATCCACTCACTCTTGTGAATCATTCTCATTCCAAATAGAGTCCATGCATGCAAAATAAAAACATGCCAAGTGTCTCGTATGAATAGTCCAAGAACTTGCATTTAAGCTACAAAATGAGTGGAGGTCACTTGAACCTGTTAGAGTCATAAATCCTCATACTTTGCCAAGTGTTCTTCCTCCATTAACCATAAATACATATGAACAATGGAATTTGGTTGAGCACTATGACACATGTTCTCATTACACCATTCAACCATAGTTTTTGCATTTGTAAAATGAATACCCTCTTTAAATTTCAACTCCTCCCTTGCAATAGCTCTTTTTACATATGCTCCAACACAATCATGCTCCCCTTTTCCATGGACAGCCTCAACGAAACTCTAAATATGTTTTACACTAGTGGTAACATACATCTTTCTTAGCCAATAAAATATCTATGCATTTTTAAATTACGATGTGCAATTGTCTGACCAAATGTAATGTTGATTGAAAGTAATGTTCCTTTGACTCAATTGTTTATAGAACTTCTGAAAATAACCTTGTACATACTCTAAACAATGTGATAAATCATCATTAATATAAAAATGGTACTCCCTTGATATTTTTTATTGTTTCTCTATATTATTAGGTGCATTCATGAATGCTATATGCACAAATATGGTAACTTATGATGAGTCATAATACTGTGATTGAACTTCCATTTGGGGTTTGAATGTGTAATTTTCAGAACAATCAACTACTAAAATGATCAAACCAAGTGGGAATGTATCCTTGCTTATTTTGAAATGTTCGTCCAATCATCTAGCCCTGTGTGTGTGCCTTGCATACTCATAAACAATCTTCTCCCTAAATTTGACCAAAAATTTGGAAACATGTGTCTTTTTTGCAACAAGATCACACCTTTTAGATTCTTTGCCATCTTTTACATGATAAGTCAATGATTTATATTTGCTTAAACCAAATAATTACTATCCAATTGCACTTGTAATCTCCTCATGGATACATTTTTTTAATTTTAGCAATCCACCACAAATGTTGCAATTTCCATTTAAACATGATTTGTTGTAAAATAATTGTTCATCTAGTTTTTTACAAAGATAGAATAAATTCCCTGGCTGATTTTTGTGGTAATTCAATGCCACACTTATGTAAAATGTTGTTAGTATGCAAAGTACAATGAATATGATGAAAAATATCATAGTGCATTGAAAATTCAACATGTTGCCTATAACAATTAGTGGTACGTGTGTGATTTATTTTTACATAAAAAAGTTTGGCCATCTCAAAATATCTTTGACAAATAAAAATTTGTAGATGTTTTTCTACAAATTTAGAGTACAAATATGTTTGAGTTATATCCAATAAATGTTTTGGATGTGGTTCATGGTTACGAAAACCAACTCTTCTTTCCATTACATCTCTTGCATTGAGCAAAACTTTTGTATTGTCTTTTCAAAATTGAGCAAGTAACTCTTTGAGAGTATCGGCTATAGCCTTGTCCTTTCATGGAAATCTACCATAGAATGCCTGAAACTCATTGGTATTAGGTTCATTAAGTCTTTCACATCTTTTAATTGCTTTTATTAATGTTTTTTTGTTTATATTGAGTGTTCACCTTATTTTTGAAACTATTCATTTTTTTCCCATATTTGGTCACTTACTGCACAAGTTGTAAGTATATGTCGGACAACATTACAATCTTGGGTACATGATTTTGGGCCTAAAATATGATATGCATATGTATATTTTCAATAATTTCATTGTTTTCATCATCCATGTTAGATGTTCTTAGTCCTAATGTGTACATTATAGGTCTCATCTTAATCAATTTTATCAATGAAACAAATAATTGACATCTTTGACTATTATAATCCAAATTATGAAAGAAAGTATCCCAAATTTATTGATCCAGTCTTCTTGAATGGTGATCAAACATTTTGTTATGCATTAGTTTTAAAATATTTTCATCGACTTCAATTAAGTACTGTCTTTTCTATGCATAATTCTTGGAGATGTTGTTAATGTGGAATTTGTTGAGAGGGTGTTTCAAAATCATTATTACTTTCATTATTTAGAGCTGGGATGACATTTTATTCATTGTTTATTTCTTCATTATATGTTTCCATGAAATATTTTGGATGGTTAATTCCATCATTATTTGTTTCCATCAAATTTTCTTCATTCACGGGGGGTGAAGCATCATACATAGACTCATCATCAACAAAATAAAAAACTTGGAACTTTGAATGTAAACTTCCAAAATTATCTAATTCATTACTATCAATTTCATTATGGTCAATTTAATCATTATTCAATTCATTATGGTCAATTTTATCATTGTTTAATTCATTATTGTCAATTGGCTCATTATTTGTGGCATTTGATTCATCAAGATTAGGGTTTGTACCTTGTCTACCATGAATTTTTTATATTCGTATCTTGTTTTTCTCTCTCAAATATTTTAATTCATTTGGTGTTTTGTTCTTCAATATCTTCCTCTTCCTTGAACATGATTCATCACCCATTAAAGACAATTGACAACTTTTCAAAGATGGGGTCAAGTACACAAGTACTATAAGTCCTGCATAAGTACACAAAAATGTTTGTTGGGATAGAATTCTTGATTTGGGTTAAAAATAGATGTTGAAAATTGTGTTTAGTTTATATTAATAATAACACAATCATGTTATACAATGTGATCACGTTATTACATAACATGATCATGTTATTTGCTATATTACGTTCTGCTTCAACGTACATATTGAGAAGCATATGTCAAGAATAACATAATCATGTTACACAATAATGTGATCAAATTATTCTTGATACTCGGTTGGGGTTAAAAAATGATATTGAAAACTAAGTGTTGTCTATATTAAGAATAACACAATCACATTATTGAATAATGCAATTGCATTATACTTAATATAAATTAGGGATTATGGATTAGAATGATTGAGCCATTAGTGATTAGGGATTAGGTATTACAATTTATGTTTTAGGGTTTAGGGATTAGGGATTAGGGATTAGGGCATGTAGGATTTAGGTTTAAGGGTGTATATAAGGTCTAATCACTCTATGCCATGTGTGAACCTAATTTTTACTACAAAGGATGTTAATTGGGACTAAATTGATTGGTAAATAAGGAATTTTTTTGGTTTATAATTTAGGGTATAATGTTTAAGGCTTAGGTTTAGGGCACATAGGGTCAATTGTAAAGATAACTCTTAGTCTAAATGATGTTAATTTGGGTTAAAATGATTAGTTCACGGTTTAAAGAGTTTATATTTATGGTTTAGAGTTTTGGGATTTAGGGTTTAAGGATTAGGGATTAGGGTATAGATTTTAGGGTATATAAGGTACAATCATGATGGTGATTGGGACAAATTAGAGTTGATCAAGCCCCAAATCAAAATTTATAGACATGCAATTAGGTTGAAGGGGCTCAAAATAGCCCTAATTTACTTTAGATGTGCAACTAGATTGGTACTCCACAGGCTAAGTTTTGGCCATAGGTTTAAAAAATGCATTTTATGACATCTCATGATAAAATTAGTTATATTGTAAGGCATTAAGGTATAGGGCTTACAATTCATGTTTTATGGATTAGGGATTAGGGCATAGGGTTTAGTTTTAAAGACATGTATATAATGTTTAATCACTCAATGCCATGTGAAACTAATTATTACTGCAAAAGATGTTAATTAGGAATAAATCAATTGGTAAATAGGGAAAGCTTATGGTTTATAATTTAGGGTATAATGTTTAGGGTTTAGGGCTTAGGGCTTAGGTTTTAATGTATATATATGGTTTAGGGTACACAAGGTCAACCACAAAGATAATTGAGGATAATTTGAATCACTTGGACCCATTTGTGATTATAAAATGTGTTTTTGGGTTGTCATTATACCCCATGTCATTGCGTAAATTGAGTGAATTAGTCAAATGGGGAAATCAATCATG
This sequence comes from Torreya grandis, assembly GCA_037957365.1. NCBI lineage: Eukaryota > Viridiplantae > Streptophyta > Pinopsida > Cupressales > Taxaceae > Torreya > Torreya grandis. The sequence continues at coordinate 3,607,879 of JARHVA010000848.1, read as the reverse complement.
TGATTTAGGCCAAATTGAGCCCTATGAACTTAATTCTTAGTCTAAATGATGTTAATTTGGGCTATAATGATTGGTTCAAGGTTTAAAGAGTTTATATTTATGGTTTAGAGTTTAGGGATTAATAACTTTAAGGATTAGGGATTAAGATATAGGTTTTAGGGTATATAAGGTACTATCATGAAGGAAAATGGGGCAAATTTGAGCTCTTTAAACTTATATATGTATGAGTTAAGAATGTGATTTTGAGCTAAATTAGCCCCCACATCATCACAAATTGAGCCAATTAAGTCAATTATGGTTTAATGAGTGATGTAATTTTGATCGAGTTCATCCCTGTGAACCTAATTATTACTATATATAAAGGATGTTAATTAGGGTTAAATTTATTGGTTTCGGGTTTAAGGTCTACAATTTAAAGGGTTTGGGGTTTAGGGCTTATAGCTTAGGGTTTAAGGTAAATGTTATAGGGTTTAGGGTTAAATTTAAATGGTACAGGGTTTAGGGTTTAAGATATCAGATATAGGGTTCAATCACTAAGGTAATTAAAGAACATTTAAGTTGCTTGTTCACCTATTTATGACAATTACCTTCATGTTTGCATTTTTGATAAAAGTAGGGTCAATTAAGCCATGTACATGTTGCATACATGTTATACAATTGATTGAGCCATAAATTTGGTTTAGGGGCTCAATTTTGCCCAGATCATGCCCCTAATTACATAAATTGGCTAATTAAATAAATTCATGATAGAATCAATCTTTTGATTTTGCCCCAAATCATATCTTTCTCTTGAAGGTGTTCAAATTGGCCTCGAATGCCTCCTAGATTAAATGAATCAACTCTTTGGTTAATTATATATGACATGACATTAAGATTAATTTCACTCCAAATAACATTGAATATATAATTTAAAATATGTTTATATGGCTCATTTTGACCCTAATTACCTCCATAATTGAACTAATCAACATTTGCATTCTGATTTAACAATTTTGGGAATATTGATGTATTATTACTAATTTAGTTATAGGGTCTGAGTAGTAAAATCAATAAATAAATATACAATAATTAAGCTACTAATTTGTGTAAATTAATTGTAATTTAGACCTTTGTAAAAATAGTAATAAGAGATGGAAAAGAAGACTTAGCTAGAAACTGATTGATTTGACTGAGATAAAGGTTGGAATTCATTTTGTAGGACTGGAACACTATCACAAACTAAGATCTAAAATTCATTTTGTGATTGGATAGGAGTTTCAAAACTGGATAGGAGTGGCATTGGAATTATAGTCCACCTCTTTTGTTGTTGTCTTAAGGATCTGAGCTTTCTAGGTTTTGTTCATTAGGTCTATGTGACCCTATCTATGAAGTTTTGGTAGCTAAAAGTTTGTATAGCTCTTTATAGAGTAATTTTTTTCTTAAAACCCTATCTTCCATTATGATTTGACCAATTTTGAGAAAGAGGGGGGGTTAGTGTGTATAAGATGCAATGGAAATGCTTCACACCCCATGTGTGGGCACACTACTTATATACCAATACGTCGAAGAAGGATCAAGCCATATGTAGTTCTCCTAATTGATGTGCTTTGTGCAATTATGTATATGAAGATGCAAAATGCTAAATTGGATGTACTTCAGGTGGCTAGGGACTCGTATAATAATTTAAATAAGCTTGTAAGTGTGTTGGTTGGCTATATGCAGAGAATAAGTAAGTTTTATTAAGTAGTCTTGCTTGCTTAGTGATAAATGCCAACCCTTTCCATATGATCTTTGAATGGGATTTTATAGGGATATATTAGTCATGGGTTGAATGTGCTTACGTTAGGATGATAATATGGATGGGGAAATAGAAGAATTTCACCATTGGGGCCAAAAATAGACTTGGACAATAATTCTAAAAGTAGACAAGAGTAGAACTGATGCTATAGTCTTAGTGTGGCACTATTGTCCTGAGTAGATGAGACCTAGAGGGATGGATTTGTCATGAAAAGAGGGGTTTGGCTCAGCTGAGATCAAGTCTGGAAGGCTATGAATGATTGGGAATCAGTGAAAAGATGCCTATGAGGGTCATGAGAGCAAGCAAGAGGGACCTAAGGGTGGGGTGTCATTAGCCACACTCAAATTACCAATTTTTGCATTTTATATGACTACACATTCATTAGTTGATGAATTTAAGTTTATTGAGCTCAAAACCCCACTCTATACATGTAAAACTTGCATATAAATAAGTTATGTTTCTTTGCTTCAACTGAGCTAATGAAATTGGAGCTAATAAATACCCAAATCACATTTTATAGTCATGCAATTATGTTGAAGGGGATCAAAATAGCCCCAATTTACTTTAGATGCATAGCTAGATTGGTACTCCAAAAGCTAAGTTTTGGCCATAGGTTTAAAAAGTGCATTTTATGACATCTCATGATAAAATTAGTTATATCGTAAGGTATGTATATTTGCAACATGTAGTGGGCATTAGGGCATAGGGTTTACAATATATGTTTTAGGGATTAAGGATTAGGGCATAGGGTTTAGGTTTTTAAGGACTTGTATATAATGTCTAATCGCTCTATGCCATGTGAACCTAATTCTCACTACAAAGGATGTTAATTGGGACTAAATTAATTGGTAAATAGGGAAAGTTTATAGTTTATAATTTAGGGTATAGTGTTTAGGGTTTATGGTTTAGGGATTAGGTTTTAACGTATATATGGTTTAGGGTACACATGGTTAATCATAAAGATAATTTAGGATAATTTGACTCACTTAGACCCATTTGTGACTATAGAATTGTTTTTGGGTTGTCATTATACCCCATGTCATCATGCAGATTGAGGAAATTAGTCAAATGGGGTAATCAATGATGTGATTTAGGCCAAACTGATCCCTGTGAACTTAATTATTTGTCTAAATGATGTTAATTTGGGAGAAAATGATTGGTTCAAGGTTTAAAGAGTTTATATTTATGGTTTAGAGTTTAGGGATTATGAACTTTAGGGATTAGGGGCTGAGGGTATAGGTTTTTGGGTATATAAGGTACAATCATGATGGTGATTGGGCCAAATTTGAGTTCTTTGAACCTAGATTTGTGAGTAAAGAATGTGATTTTATGCTCAATTATCCCCCACATCATCACAGATTGAGCCAATTAAGTCAATTATGGTAATGAGTGATGTGATTTTGACCAATTTCATCCCTATGAACCTAATTCTTACTATATATAAAGGATGTTAATTGGGGATAAATTTATTGGTTTAGGGTCTATAATTTAAATGGTTTGGGGTTTACAACTTATGGATTAGGGTTTAAGCTAAATGGCACATGGTTTAGTGTTTAAATTAAATGGTACAAGGTTTAGGGTTTAAGATATTGGATATAGGTTACAATCACTAAGTTAATTAAAGAAACTTTGAGCTGCTTGTTCACCTATTTGTGATAATTATCTAAACATGTTTGCATTTCTTATAAAAGTAGGTTTAGTTAAGCCATAAATGTTGCATACATGTCATACAATTGATTGAGCCATAAATTTGGTTTAGGGGCTCAATTTTTCCCAAATCATGCTTGTAATTGCACAATTTGACTAATTGGATCAATTCATGATAGAATCAAACTTCTAATTTTGTTCCAAATCATATCTTACTCTTTAAGGGGTTCAAATTGGACTTAAATGCCTCATAGATTAAATAAATCAAATCTTTGGTTAATTATATATGACATGACATTAGGGTTAATTTCTCTCCAAATCACATTCAATATATAATTTAAAATACATTCACGTGGCTCATTTTGACCCTAATTACCTCCATAATTAAATTAATCGATATTTGCATTCATTACTTGATGACTTCAAGTTTATTAATCTCAAAACCACATTCCATACATGTAGAACTTGCAAATAAATAAATTATATTTCTTTGCTTCAATTGAGCTAATGAAATTGGAGCTGATCAACCCCAAATCACATTTTATAGTCATGCAATAAGGTTGAAGGGGCTCAAAATAGCCCCATTTTACTTTAGATGCACAACTAGATTGGTACTCCAAAGGCTAAGTTTTTTCCATAGGTTTAACAAATGCCTTTTATGACATGTCTCATGATAAAATTATTTATATCACAAGGCATGTATATTTGCAGCATATATGTTTGCGACATCTTTAAACTTGACAAAAGAAAACTTCTTATATGCAAAATAGGTTACTAACGCATTGATATACCTTAAAAATAGATCCTTGTAGAAATTCACTTACTAACTCAAACAATATTATCAAAGACTCAGATAATACTACAAAGTTTATAATTTTTTTTTGCAAGTTCGAAACATCAGCAATTATCCATAAAAACTAACACAGTCTTGTTTAACCAAATTTAGCCTCTTTTAGGACTGTATACATTCTTGATATAAAATACAATGACCCTTTATTTATTTTTTATTGTTACAAAACACCATTTGAATCTTGTGAAGACTATAAATTCCTTTTCAAATACCAACTTTCAAATAACTAATCCTTAAAGATTTATAATATCGTTGAACTCTCTTTCGGACCTAATACTCTACGTCTATTAGTACTCAGTCAGAGGATCCTTATACTCCAATTGATTTTTTGATAATATAATTTATTTAATCATGTAAAAAATGAAATCTACCAAATTATGAGTGATTTGGATCAGCGGATCACCAATAACCAACTTTTGACTTGTTGACCCTGTATAAGATGAACTAAGACTGTTTGCATTTTAAGGAAGAATAGACTCATGTAAAATGAATAATAAATTGATTTATAGGTTAATACATCTCCAATTATCATTAAATATTATCAAATCTTGACAAGATCATTGGTCCCAAATAATAATCTTAATCAATCAAACTTTGTTCTTAAGACTACGAGGCCTAATGGCTCATTTAGTAGACCAAAATGCAAATTTAGATTTTTGGGTTTTGTGAATATATAATGTGATCATGTTATTAAGTAACATGATCACATTACTAATGTAGTTAATAACATGATCACATTAATATCATAATCATGTTATTAACATGATCTTGCTATTTGAATTTGAATTCAAATTCTATGCCTTTTGTCTTGGGAATGGCTTGGATTCTCGAACCTAAGGCTTGGACCTATTAATCTAAAACTGAGTCTGAGACTTATGATAAAAAACAACAAAATTCAAATTTGATTTCCAAATACATTATGAATTTTAACGTTAAAATTCAAAAACTTAATACCATTGCAACAAGCATGCTCTTCTCTTTCCAAAAGTATGATTTTAATAATTTTTGGACTAATTTAAGGTTTCAAACTATGTTGATATCTAACTATACCTTTTTTAGGCCACTACATGCCGCAAACATACATGCCTATACATGTTCATGTAATTTGTCTTTCGTTGATCCAAGTGAAAAATAGGTTATATGGTCACAAACTAGGCATAATTTTACAAACATTAAAAAAAAAATTGATTTTCATTTTTTTTAGGTAGTTAGGTGCATCACACGAATGACTATCAATTTTTTAATAGTTTTTTGGATCTATTTACTTAAAAAATTCATTAAAAAAAAGTATTCATTGAAAAAATAAAAAAAAATATAGGTCACAAACTAGAAGTTCTTATCTAAATTTTTCCCAAAGGGTTTCAAATAATATTAAATACTTCTAAAAAAATGGTGCGCCACACGACCATCTATCTACTCTATTTTATTTTATAAAATAAGAGTTTGTCTTCAAATTTTATATGTTTGACCTGGTTATACTTAACTAGTTAAAAAAAAATAGTGTTTTAGAAACTAGACTCGAAATGATACATTTCATTTTCTTACACCATCTTCAAATTTGGAGTGTGGATATCTCAAATTATCTATAGAAGTTTAGATTTCTGAAATTTTAGGAAAATCATGTCCATGGGTAGACCAATTTTGTCCCCCAACTTTGTGCACTTACTCTATATTGAATTTATTATGTTAAGATATGCTAAAAATAGAAAATACACTTATGGTAAATATTATAATGATAATAAAAACAAGATACTTAGTTTTGATGTTAATATGGATCTGGATCTAGTACAGGTATGAAGCAGACTGGAAGAATATTCTATAACAGTTTCCAAATTCTAGATTAAGTGTTTTTATAACTATAGACACTTGCATCAACCTAAGACGGTTGCATCGACACTAGTGTCTAGATCAAACCCAGGTGTCCAATATAAAATAATTTTTGAAATAGGATGTGACCACCTGGATGCTTTTGGATTTGTCATTGTCTTCACTCTAGTACATTTAGATCTGGGTCATTAATAGTCACTCCTTGTCAAATGATAAAAAATTATTCATATTCATAGTGGCTATGGAAAAAATGTTAATGGGTGCATAGTGTTGAGCTACCCCAAAGACCCCTTTGTTAATGAGCACTACTTGTATAGCCAATACTCTAAAGAGGGCCTATACTTATATAGTTCTCCCATATGTGTCGACTTGTGTGTGAATCATGCAATGTATGATAATCAAGTACAATAGTGACCTAGCTTGTAACTTGACAAATATATATCCTAGGTTGTTCCTTTAGTACTTCAAACCTAGAGATGTGTTGTCCCTATGACTAATGTGGAAATAGGAAAAAATATGAAAGCTTTTTACTCAATCAAATGATCTTTGAATGTTATTTTGTATGAATGCTAGGTTTGTGCTAGGCAATGAATGAATTAGGGTTGATCTTATATTTGTACCAATCTTCTTAGAGAATATCTCATATTAAAGAACTTATACCAACCATTAAGATATGTTTCAGTTATAAATTAGATCACTTTAGGGCACCATACTCTTATGTCAAAACATGACACTTCCGTCCATGTAGGTGTCTATTTGAGATGCAAGTGTCTAGGGAATAGGAAAATAGGTGTAGGCTCATAGCTTGTAGAGGCATAAGATAAGTAAGTTTTAAATATTATGGGTAAGATATAAGGCCTAAGTGATCAACATAAGACTGGTTGGACTAAGAGATAGGCCAAGGGACACAAGAGAGAACATATGTGAGACTTGAGGAAGTGAGAAAGGTCTAGAATTAAGAGGAACAACCAAGGTTTGAGTTTTCCAAGTGTACAATATTGAGGTGATATATAGTTCATAAATATCATCTATAGTTTGTAAAATTGATGAATGCCCATGTGACATGTATGTTATGACATAATAAAGATTTGTATGAATATCTACGTGGCAAAAATGTTATAACCCAAGGAATTTTTGTGAAGAGGGGACGTTTCTTCAATTTAGAAAGGAGATAATTCAAAGAGACATTCAACAAAGAAAACATTTGAGGCAAAAATATTTTTTCATATCATAAAAATGAACCTATACATGTAATACACTTTTGGCTAATGTTTTGTTGATGAAAGGTGAATTTATAATAGATAAAGAGTTTTTTGGGTAGAATTAAGAATAGAATGGCATATAAAATACTGAGTTATGGATGGAATTTATGAGGGTCTAAGTTATCTCCATGTAATGTAAGAAGCCTTTCGAGGAAAGTGTGTAGGTGAGAGTAAAGAAATGTTCATTCATTTGTAAAGTTTTGAATATAATTTTGTAATCATCTAAAAGTGATAATTGGATGCTATGAGTGTTGCTTGAGTTACCCTATTCCTAGCTTATCCCTAGACCTATCTTAAAGCCTTAGACATGCTTTTCCATTCATTATGCAAACCATAGTCACCTACAGTCAGCCAAAACATAGTCTCAAGATTGTCTTCTCAAATCTCAACCAATTTTTCTAGCAATCTTCCAAGTGGACATTACCACCACATTTGGGACACTACAACCACATGGTGTTAGTGTGCCCAACTGGGTGCTACTATCCTTAGCCCTAATCTCCTAAACAAATAGTTTTTCAAATGTGTGCCCCTTTTAAGGTTAGTCTAAGCACATTTTCTTATCTACACAAGCTATAGATCTCTATAAATATAAGTATAATTGACCTATATTTACTAGATAAAAAATAAATGCAGAAAGACATTCAAATCAAAGATAAGTTGAGAAAAATTAAGGTATTTGATCCCTATTTTGCCCTACTTCTGCATACTACTATCTACAACAACCCTATGCCTAGTTTTTAAAGATGTTAAATCTCAAACACATTCAAGATATCCAAGTCCACTCTCATTCTAACATTCACTTACACTTGTATCAAGCATTAAGTGGGAGAACTACATTAAGCTTGATCCCTCTTTGGAGTATTGGTATGTAGGCAATTATCTTCACAGTGGGGTATTAGGGATGTCCAACCTATCATACTAACAAATACATAATTATAACTCATGCCATACTTGCAAGAAAGATTAGGGTTTGCACACTAAATTAGGTTTTCTAGGCACACAACAGAGCTCCAAGATTTGTGTATACAAGAATAGGTCCTATAAACATGGGCATAAGTGCTCCCAAAAAATAGGAACAATCCTGCAAAGGGGACACTACCACCACTTTGAGGACACTACATCAACATGACACTACTATCTATATAGAATGCTTTTATCTAGTAAGAAGACATATTCTAAAATCCTGTTGAAGACAGTCAAAACTGTCCAAAACTGAGTTTTCAAAACTCAGATCATCTATGATAGTCACTTTTTAGATAAGTCTATATTTATGCCTATTTATTACTATTTTTAGAAAGTTAAAGGAAGTCAAAATCCATAACAAATTAGTGCTTAATTATTGTAATTTATTTAATTGATTTAGACATCTCAACCCTTTAATCTAAGCATAGGGTTTACATAGTTAAACCCTGAAAGGTTAAATCATTTAGTGAACAAGTCTTACTTTGAATATTACTTCAAACCCTAGCTTACATTAATCCAATTTTTTGTGCAATAATTTAGGGTTACATGCTTCTAATTTTTCTAATTTTTTTAGACAACCTAGCTAAACAAAATCATATTTTATATTAGGGTTTCAATTTATTTTACATATAATTTAAATTATTGCAAAGAAACTCTAGATTCAAAAACCCTAAACCTAGACACAGTTAGGGTTTGCATCCTTTTTCTATATATTAACTCGGATTTATATTGCAAAAATAACATATTTGTTGCAATGTTTCATTTTTTACAATCTTCCATAAACTACTATTCTTAAAAGGTTCAAAATATACAAAACTTGTTTTCCTACCTTTCAACCTACAATGGCATAATTTAACAATAAATTTGATGAAATTGATAAGTAATTGTTACATGAATTTGCATCCAAACATAATGATATACAATATGAATTCATAAACATTCTTCAATAAAAACTCTAAAAGACAAACAATGGTCAATTTTCAACCCCTCCAATTAATAGTTTTGGTACACCTACAATGGGGCCAATTCAACCAACTCAGATATCACAACCCAAGATTGTTATTCAACCATCAATAATAGATACACCACTTATGGATAGTTCCTCTACTCTAGATATACAATCCCTTATGCATGAGGTTCAAACTCTGTAGTCTAAAGTGTTACATATCGAGAAGGGAGCAACTAGGCCATGCCATGCCTTGGATTCCAACATTCTCTTGCATACACCTTTGGCACATCACATAGTGGCAACTGCTTTGCCATCCAATTTTGTGGCAGATAAGCTCATATTATGTGATGTCAAGGGTGACTCAAATCATCACTTTAGAGCCTTTCATGCAACATGCTTGGACTATGTGTTTGACGATTGGCTTCTTACAAATTTATTTCCATGCAATCTAAAGGACTATGCCTATAGTGGTTCTATGATTTGCCAAATCAATCTATCATGACATTTAATCCTTTAGCCAACATGTTTCTAGCACACTTATCTATCAACATAAATGATAAGATATCATATGCCCAAGTGGCATAGTTAAAGCAAAAGTCAAATAAGTCTATCAAAGATTATGTCTTACGATACAAGACAATATTATCCAAATTGACTAGCTCCATGGTAGATAAAGAACTACAGGATATAGTTAAATAGATTCTATTACTATCATTGCATGAAATTATCTTATTCAAGAAGTTTCTTACATTTACCGATATGTGTCACACAGTTAAGGAAAGAGAAGTTAAGCTCTTAGTAATGGGAAACTCAAGTATACAAATGGGTCAGAATCAGCTATTAAGAGTTCAAACAAACCTCCATAGAAGTTAAGGGATAAAAAAAATAGAAACGATCAAAAGGCCATAGTCAATGCAAGTTCTGAGCCTTTTCCCATATTGGTTTTATCTGCTTCTTAGTGTAGAGTCTTCACTAATCTTTTAGAGTCACCAACACGGGTTTTACAATAATTATTGGAATGTAATGTCATATCTCTCCCTCCCATTAAAGATGTTGATACAACATGGCCTCTTTCAAATATTTATTATTCAAATGCATTATGTGAGTATTATAGGGCACCAGGCCATATGACAAATAGATGCATTAGCCTAAAACACAAGATATAAGATTTCATTGAGATTAACATTATTGATGTGGGCACACCCACATAGGCACTAAAGCAACAACAAATAGAGGCTAAGGCACTAAATATATGTATAGATCCTTTCCCAAAGCATATAATAAATGAGGTAGGGGCACATCAGGTGTTCACTATACATACCAAGTGCATCCACCACCAAATTCTTATCACATAGTTATAGAGGAGACACATCCAATGCGTAACATTATTGGCATGTATCATACTACAGTGCCACCTAGACCACTTATCACATTTTAAGAGCAAGAGATTATGGATGATGACATAGATTTACATGCACTCTTCATACGAGCATACATAAACCACCATCTTATTCAGAGTGTTATGGTTTATAATGTGTCAAGCATAAGCATGTTCACCATGACACTCTTACAACACTTGGGCTACACAAAGCAAAATATATTCCCCATAGATATAATCATTAATGGTTTTAGTGGCCATGTTCAAAGCTCCATCAAGGAGATTGTGCTTCCATTATAGGTTGGACTAGCACACATAACCACTCAATTCTTAGTAGTACCTAGTACATGTGTATTCGATATATTATTATGTAGGCCATGACTACATTAGCTCTAAGCCATCCCATCTATAATATACCAATGCTTGAAGTATATACATGCTAATTAGGTGGTTAAGGTTGAGGGTTTACCATATGAGTATCCTCTACCTAGTCTAGCACAGTTTCTAGCTACAATTCTAACACCAACACTAATTACAGTTCCAACCCCATTACTAGATATTACACAGTTATCAATTATAGTAGAGAGTATAACTCCCATGCATACATCACAATGTTTAATAGAGTCATCAGAGCAAGCCAAGTCTACTCATATAGTATCTACATGCATGCATATTCTCCCTCAAAGACCATTACTAGAGAGACCCCTACGTAAGTGATATGTCATAAATTCTAGAAGACCTTCTACTCATTTTATGCCAATATCAATTTTATTAGGTTTTAGGGGTTCTCAGCACAAGGCACCTACATCACCTACAGCTTCTAATTCTACCAGATGGGTCCCTAGGACCCCTATAGTTCACATGGCATCACAATCAGTGCCACAACATCATAGCATCACCACACAGGCAGCTTCAGACTTAGATATACAACATAGTAGATAATGGGCTCATAGTTGCCCTTTCATACTGCATGCACAATCATAGTTCCCCTATTCGACACATGTCACTGTGATAGTGAGTCTCCCATGAATCATTGGTTAGTATGGTTCCTACTCTTGTACATACTTCTTTCTACTCCCTTACTCCTTATACACAATTTATTTTCATTTGCTTGTACATAGCTTATACTTAGAAAACACAAAAACAATATAACATGTTAAAATATAAAAACATTCAAATATTTCAAAAACATAAATTTTTAAAGATTATATGCATTACTATGTTTAAATTTCTACTACTTTCTAGATATTTCATATTTCTAACTATCCTAATATAGTCAGTTTTAATGTACACACATGCTTCACTTGTTCTTATCGATTGCTTGCAAATTCTAGACAAGACTTTGATCTACTACACTAATCCATAATAGTTATTATCTTCCCACTAGGGGTATATACACGGATCCAAGTTTCTACATTTGATACATCTACCCACTAGGAGGCATCTCCTACACATTTACTATAACCAACTTTTATCTTTACATACTATGTATTCTAATTTATGCATTGACTTATCTTGATATTTATCTTTGCTCCTCATTGCTCAATTTTTTTACTGACTATCACTAGTTAGACTCAGTATGTATGCATCCTAACATCTACATAGATTTGTAATGCATAGTTATACATGCTTTCATTTCTAGTTATCCTATATTAGACTTGATTGTGTTCCTATGATTCTTCCATCTTTGAGGGCATTTGAATATGACATTGTTCTTTGGCTCTACGCCACTTCTTTATTTGTATACCTTGAACATGTGTCCATGTTCCTTATGTGTGATTTTCTTTCCTACTTATATATGTTGGCATTTGAACATGTCATTCTATGCGTCTCTAAGCTAAATTACTTATTGTTTGCATATGTGGACATTTAAACATGTCCTTGTATGTCTTCCATTTTCATATGTAGTGACATGTGCCCATGTCCATTGTATTATGGCCCTTTGGCCTACTTTTTGTGTGCCTCATGTGCTTGTATGTATACTTCCTTGTATGCTTCTACACCATGACACTTGTATTTGCTTATTACACACACACTAGTTTTTTATGATATGAGGGACCTTATGCATCTACCCTTCCTAATTGGGAGCCATGATGGACATCATGCCCCATCCCCCTAGGTAGTTACTCAGATTTGCTATTATACATTGATTACATTTATCTTGACACCCTTTTGTAATGCTAGATTATAACATACATCTTACATTACCTACTCATGCTCATATACTTTTATATTCTGATGTTATGTTTGTACATTGTATTAGAATATCATGCATATGCTCTGGCAAACACATTTTATAGAGCTACTTATTTAGATGGTAGTTTTTACATAAATTTCATAACTACACTAAAAAAAGGGGGCATTCATAGGGGTTTGTTATAGAGATCAGGATCTTACTTTGCCATTCATAGCTAAATTTCATCACATAGGTTTAGTTTTAGAAAACAAACACAGGGTAGACATAGGAAAATATAGACTTAGACAATAATTCATATCACCTATATTTTAGACCAGGTATATATTAGTGCCCAAATTGGGACATTAGTGTCATAGGGTACTATTATCCATTATAGGGCACTAATATCTAGTAACCCCAAATTTAAGACAGTCTTGATCATTTAGACCAATACACTAGGTATAGTACATATTTTCACATATATAGTCACAAGTTTGAGAGTTAAATTCAAATTTTACTCAGATAAATTCACTTTAGCTCATATTCATACCAATGGCTCAGATTTGGGGGCATCATATGTGGCATCATCACTTCCACATTCAATTCAATTACACAGATTCAATTATTGCATACTCAATTCATATTCAATATACTCACATCCCAAATTGGGGGCATGTGCATGGCACATAGTTTCCATATACTCAACTATACACAGGTTGAATAGTTGGAATGGCAAACTCCATGTCATTCTCTACATTGTATACACTTGACATCATATTCCAGGTTGTCACTAGATTTGTGCATTACTCCATCTACAGTGGTTGGCATTTTTGAGTGGCATAGAGCCACCTAATAAACCCAAGTGGGCACAAAGCTGACATACATAGTTATATTTACTCAGTTATATACTTTTAGCACTTTACCTAGTTCATTTTTAGATGCATGTACTACACATGGGTGGCAATGATGGAGTCATATCCTACTTGAGTTATCAATCCATCCATATGAGAGGGTTAGACACACTTATAGTCTTATCCAAGTTATTCATATATCAAGATCCACTAAGCAGGGGCGAGCAATAATGGAGTCAAAATTAGATTGCATTCTTGAGCCACCCATATGAGGATTGAGCAAGTCATCAACTCAATCCAAGTTATTCAATGATATGATCACTATATACACTCACACATAGGTTATCATTAGGTTCATGCATTATTTTTCATACCCAATGAGGTGTATTTATTCCTTATCTCTTTACTCAACTTTAATTAGTTACTTTATTTTAGCATAGTCTTTTACTTTTGATCATCTCTGAAGTAAGGACTGATTTTTGCATGTTTCATTACAAGACATTGATTTAGATCATGTTTCACATACGTAGACCCATATTCACATTTTAAAACTCAACTACAAGGGCTTAACTTCCAAGGTAAGTCTAGGTATGCTTATTTTTCCTTTATATTAGTCATTTTGCTTTGTTGCATTTTTAGTATAAAGCAGGGGCAAATGTGATCACCTAAAACTGGTAATTGGATGCTAAGAGTATCACTTGAGTTACCATATTCCTAGCTTAGTCCTAAACCTATCCTAGAGGCTTAGACATGCTTTTTCAATCATTATGTAGACCATAGTCACTTACAGTTAGCCAAAACATAGTCCCAAGACTATATTCTCAGATCCCAACCTAGTTTTTCTAATAGTCTACCAAGTGGACATTAACACCACATTTGGGACATTATAGCCACATAGAAATAGTGTCTCCAACTAGGCACTATTGTCCTTAGCCCTAAGTCTCTTGAAAAAAATATTTTTAAAATGTGTTCCCCTCCTAAGGTTGGCCTAAACACATTTTATTATCTGCACAAACTACAAATCTTTATATAATAAGTCTAATTGACTTTTATTCACTAGATGGAAAATAAATGTAAAAGCACATTCAAACCAAAGACAAGTTGAGCAAAATTAAGGTATTTGATCCTTATTATGCCATTATTATGCATACTACCATCTACAGTAGCCCTAAGCCCAATTTTTAAAGATTTCAAATCTCAAGCACATTCAAGTCATCTAAGTTCACTCTCATTATAACATTCACTCACACTTGTATCAAGCACTAGGTGGGAGAACTACATCAGGCTTGATCCCTCTTCAGAGTATTGGTAGGTAGACAACTCTTTTCATAGTGGGGCATTGAGGATGTCCAACCTATCCTACTAACCAACACATAATTATTATTCATGTTATACTTGTAAGGAGGATTAGGGTTTTCACACTAAATCAAAATTTTAGGCACACCATAGAGATCCAGACTTTATGCACATAGGAATAGGGCCTAAAAACATAGGTGCAAGTGATCCCATAAAATAGGAATAGTCTTGCAAAGGGGACACTATCACCATTTTGAGAACACTACAAGAACATGGTGCTACTATACATATGGGGCACAATTATCTAGTGAGCAAACATATTCTAGAATCCTATTGACAACACTCAAAATTGTCTAAAACCTAATTTTTAGAACCCAAATCATTTGTGACAATCACTTTTTAGATAAGTCTATATTTTTTTAGAGATGTAGAAATATAATGCCTCATTTTATTTGAAAATCTTGAAACCTGTAGTGGTTGTAGGCAACCTATAGGTGAAGACTGTAGTTATTATGGGTAGCCTATAGATAAAAACCTATAGTTGTTGTGGGTAACCTATAATTGAAGACTACAGTTTCTATAGGTAGCCTATAGATAAAAACCTATAGTTACTATGGGTAACCTATAGGTGAACACTACAGTTGCTATGGGTAGCCTACAGATAAAAACTAGTAGTTGCTACCGGCAACCGGTAGGTGAAGACTATAGTTGTTGCGAGTAGCCTATATATAAAACCTATAGTTGATACAGGGAACCTATAGGTGAAACTTGTAGTTGCTATGGGTAGCCTGTAGATGAAGACTATAGTTACTATGGGTAGCTTGAAAATAGAAAGCTTGTAACTTGACCAGTGTTACGGGCTTCTATATATAAGTGATGTTATAAATTGACAAGAATAGGTTAATGTCAAATTTCAATCCTAATGTTGTGGATCGATATAAGCTCTATGTGGTCATGGTTACATTGGCCACGGATCTATATTGGTAGGGTCGTGAAGGTCTATTTTTAGTGATGCTCTTGTAGGCATTGCTAAAATATAGGAAAAACTTGAGGATAGTCAGATGATGATTTGTCAACAGCCTGCGCATCACTGTCATAGTTGTATGACTATTTAAAGTAGTTTGTTTTTAATATCTGTAAAAGATTATAACTGTAGGAAGTTAGAACAAATTTTGTACTTATTTATTTTGTAAGGAAGTTGTAATAGATTGTAACTACACGTAGTTAGAACATATTTTGTACTTCCTTATTTTTAGTGATCATCCCTTTAAAAGTGGGAAAAGATGCAGAACATTAGGTAGATGTGAATTGTAGATTTTTTTAAAAAAGGTGAGAATGTAGTTTCATAGTAATTGATAGAAAGAGAAAATTATATTCAGACAAAGGTGTTGCTAGAGTGTTCTAATACAGAGACTAAGGGGAAGAAGTGTTAGGCACTTGTATGAATTCTTTTGGAAGTTTGAATATAAGAATTGCTTTCTTGGTGGACGTAGCCCAACATTGGGTGAACCACATTAAATATTGTGTTAATATTTTGGTATGTTGTTTTTTACCATCTCTTATTTCTCTATTTTTTATATGTATTTATTATTCTATATTTATTTGTTTAACTTGCAAGTACACATTTATATTATTTTTAATCTATGGGTTACAAAGTAGATTTTGATACAAATTTGTAAACTTAATTATTCTGATATGGATAATTGAATAATACTGTATGTAATAAAATCTTGAAACTTTTTCTATGTAACCCAACAAGTGGTATTAGAGCCATCTTTGTATGGTTTTGTGTACTATTTTGCAAGTTGTAAATCTCTCCCAGATCTCAGACTCAGAGTAATATCTTCTCAAGTGGGAGATCTTTAACAATGGGAGATGATGGAAGAAGAGTGGTTGATAAGTTTAATGGATAGAATTTTATTCCATGGAAGATGCAGATGATTGACTATCTATATCAAAAGGACCTCTATTTACCGCTTGATGGAAAGGAAAAAGGATAGGGAAAGATAATAGATGAGGAATGGAATGTCTTGGATATAAAAGCTTTAGGAGCCATAAGGATCTACTTAGGAGGAAGTGTTGCCTCCAATATATCTTAAGAAATGACTACAAAAGAACTTATGACCACATTATGCAAGTTGTATGAGATGCCTTCAGCAACAAACATGGTGTATATGATGAAGAGGTTATTCAACCTAAAAATGAATCAAAATTCAAGTTTAGCTGAACATCTTAATGATTACAATACTATTACAAATTAGTTGACTTATTTGAAAGTGAAACTAGATGAAGAAGTCAAGGTCTTGTTGTTACTATGTTCCCTGCCTGAATCCTAGAATAATATTGTGATGGTTATGAGTAAAAGTGTGTCTGGGAGAAATACTCTTAAAATGGAGGATGTTGTTAGTGTCATAATCTCTAAAGAAATGAGAAAGAAGACATATGGTGAGACTTTAACAAGCAATGCACTAAATGTTGAATCCAGAGGGAGACAAAAAAAAAAGACAAAGGAGCAAGAGTCATGGATCAAAGGGAAGATCTTTATCTTCCAAACATATATCCAAGTTAAAAGGAAGAAGTGTTATATGTTGGAACTATGGAAAGTCTGGCCATATGAGAAAGCAGTGTTGGGCTCCTAAAAAGAATCACAAGGAGCAACAAAATAATGATAATAAACAGGAGGCAAATATTGCCTCAAGTGATACTACTATTGCATATCAATATGCTTTAGTTTTGTCATGTGATACAAAGGTTGAGTCATGGGTGATTGACTCAAGGGCATATTTTCATGCTACTTTAAATCCCAAGTATTTTACAATGTATGTAAGTGGCAAGTTTGGCCAAGTTTTCTTGGGAGACAATGAACCCTGTGATATTGTTGGCAAAGGGTCAGTAAAGATCAAGCTACAAAATGAAAATGAATGGATACTCAAAGAAGTAAGACATGTGCCAAGTCTTACCAAAAATCTTAGTTTTGCAGGTCAATTGGCAGAAGATGGATGTACTGTTACTTTCAATGCAGAATATTGGAAGGTAACAAAAGGTAATCTTGTTGTAGCCAGAGGGAAAAAGGAAGGCACACTATATTTGAGTAATTGCATTATGGATTCTAATACTGCATTAGTTTCTACTTCTGATCTAGAAACTAATTTATGGCATTCTAGATTGGGTCATATGAGTCAAAAAGGTATGAGCATTTTACATAAGAAAGGGAAGTTATTAGACTTAAAGTCTATTAATTTAGATTTATGTGAACATTGCATTTTTGGTAAACAAAAGAAAGTTTCTTTTTTGAAGGTTGGGCCTGAAAGAAAATAAAATAAATTAGAATTAGTACATTTTGATGTTTGGGGACCAGCCCCTCTATAATCATTGGGAGGCTTAAAGTATTATGTTAAATTTTTAGATGATGCAACTCGTAAGTTATGGGTTTATTATATCCAGAATAAGTCTAATGTATTTAGAACCTTTAAAATTTGGAGAGCCCTTGCAAAAAATGAGTTAGGCATGAAACTGAAATGCTTAAGATTTGATAATGAAGGTGAGTACACCTCAAAGGAATTTTTGAACTACTGTGCATAAGAAATAATCCAAAAAGAAGTAACAATGCCTCAAACTCCTCATTAGAATGGGCTAAGTGAGAGAATGAACCAAACAATTATAAAGGAAGCTACAAGCATGAGACTAGATGTTGGTTTGCCCCCTACTTTTTGGGTAGATGCAGTTCATACTGCTATTTATTTGATTAATAGAGGACTATCTAGTGCTCTAGATGTTGAGATTTATGAGGAAGCTTGGATAGGTAAAAATGTTTCCTACTCTCATTTAAGAGTTTTTCATTGTGAAGCATTTGTGCACATTGATAAATAAAATAGAAATAAGTTGGATGCTAAATCGATGAGATGCACTTTCATTAGATATGGCAATAGCTCATTTGGTTATCATTTCTAGTGTTTAGATGATAAAAATATTGTGAGATCACGTGATGTGATCTTTAATGAAAGTGTGATGTATAGGGACCAACTTGCAGAAAAGAAAGTGGAAAGTCCACTTGGTAAAGATGTCAAGGAACCCTAGAACAATAAACATGCTCCGATCCCTACTGAGTCAGGATCTTGCTCTACCAATTAGAACATATGTGATTACTTCTTGTATTAGCAACTAAACACGGAATTATACCAGAATCAATAAGTAACTAGAAATATGAAACAACACAGGAATATGAGAGATAATACACAATTGTATTAAACACATAGAAGAATATACAATAAGGAAGATGCCACTTCTTCCTCCACCTCAAAGGTTCGCCACGCCTCAAGACCTTCTTCCCTCACTCTCTCGGTCCCAACAATCAACTCCAATACAGAATTGATGTTCACCTCTCCAACCAGTCAGTAACACGCTGCCAGTTCACCAAGTACACAACCGTACTCCAAGTAGATCCCCTGCTCTCTGCTACCTGCAAATCACTAGACCTTACTCACCATGTAGATATCTCTACACCCCTGAAGAACCCTTGTCCTTGCCTCACCAAGTCCTTATGATTCTTCAACTAGTACCCCGATGGATTAGCTCCTTGACCTTGCAGACCTTGCAACTTTCCCTGATCATACACACTCAACACCCCTTTGGAACTAGGAGGAGCTACACTAGCTCTCTCTAAAAGCTCTATGGCTTTCTAGCACACTTGTACAATACAACCCATGAGTCCATATATATATCTCATGTTTACAATAATTAGACTAACCTAATTACAATAATTAGACACACAACTCAAGACTAAGACTAGCCTTCAACATGCAAACTAACAGTCCAAAAATAGACTCTCCGGAATCAACATGCGAACTGCCTGTTCACGCACAGGCTGCCGACGCCAGCTCCTCCATGACCGATGTCAGCCAACTAGTAACCGATGCCAGTTGCTTCCTCACTGCTATCTGACCGATGTCGGCTGATCAGACCGATGTCGGTTTCCCTGCAACTGATTCTACAACTCCCCGCAACTCTGCATCCTCCGTAACTTCTCCTGTTTGCATCCTGGTGAAGCTTTTAGCTCCACAACCTAACAAAAGAAAATCTTGTCATACCGCCAAGTGTATTTGGAAAAAGAAAAGAGAACTTACAAAATACTCCATTTACCTCTATAGAATCAGAGAATGGGAATTGGTTCATTAATGACCCAATGGAGTCTTCTAAGAATATTGGGCCAAGAGAAGCTCAAAGTGAACCAGTCACACTTGTGGTAAGGAGGTTGATAAAAGTAAACATCCTAATAGATATTCTCCATCTTTATTTTATTTGTTACTAACTGACAGTGGGGATGAATCATTTGTAGAAGCTAAGCAGGACAAAGATTATGTGCAATGGGGAAAGGGCATGAAAGTAGAATTGGATGCCTTGAAACACATTAAAACATGGGAATTGGTGGATTTTCCACCTGATAAGAAAGCACTACAAAATGAATGGGTTTTTCATTTAAAATAAGATGAGAGCGGGTAGAAAACATACAAAGCAAGGCTTTTTGTTAAAGGCTTTGCACAGAAGGTTGGAATTAATTACTCAGAGGTATTTTCTCCTATTGTCAAAATTACCTCAATAAGACCTATATTAAGTATTGTTGCTTTTAATGATCTTCACTTAGAATAGATGGATTTGAAAACAACATTCTTACATGGAGATTTAGAATAATAAATATACATGAAGCAACCATAAGGTTTTGAGGTAAAGGGGAAAGAAAGAAAGGTTTGTAAATTACTGAAAAATTTATATGGTTTGAAACAGGCACCTAGGTAATGGTACCTAAGATTTGATACTTTCATGTTGGAGCATGGATATGCTCGTACTCATAGTGATCATTGTGTTTACAGTAAGAAATTTGAAAATGGTGAATTCATTATTCTTCTACTTTATGTTGATGACATGTTGTTGTGTGGAGCTAACATGTAGAGAATAAGTGAATTGAATAAATTACTTTCTTCAGAGTTTGCCATGAAGGATCTTGGACTAGCCAAGAAAATTCTTGGAATGAGAATTGACAACGATAGATTGTGTAAGAAACTAACTTTAACTCAATCTGAATATATTGAAAAGGTGTTGTTAATATTTGGCATGCATAACTGTAAATCTATTTCTACACCTTTAGCTGGCCCCTTCAAGTTGAGTAAGACACAGTCTCTTAAGTCATAAGAGGAGAAAGATTATATGGCAAGGGTGCCATATGCTTTAGCTATGGGAATTTTAATATATGCTATGATTTACACTCATATAGACTTATCCCAAGTAGTGGGAGTAGTAAGTAGGTTCATGAGTAACCTTGGAAAGCAACACTGGTTATCAGTTTAGTGGATTTTAAAATATTTGCATAGAACCTCTAGTATGTGTTTATGTTTTGAAGGTTCTAATAGTGGGTTGTAAGGTTTTATGGATAGTGACATGATAGGTGATTTGGATGGTAGAAGGTCTACCACTGGCTATATTTTGATATCTGAAAGAACTGTAGTCTCATGGGTTTCTAAGCTACAAAAAGTTGTTGCACTTTCTACCACTGAGGGTGAATACATTGCTTGCACTAAAGCAAGTAAAGAGTTGTTATGGTTAAGAAAATTTATAGAGGAGTTGGGAGTGAAGTAAGGTGGGTACACTTTTTATTTTGATAGCCACAGTGCTACTCACCTGGCTAAAAACTTTGCTTTTCATAGTAGGACAAAATGTATAGAGCTTCGTTACCACTTCATATGTACAGTTTTGGAAAGTGGGCGGTTCAAGCTCGAGAAGATTCACTCAGAGAAGAATCCTACAAACATGCTTACTATGTTAATTACAATAATGAAGTTGAGGGCACATTCAACTTCTGTGGGACATAAAACATGAGCTTGAAGAAGAAGAAATCAGTAGTTTTGAGTTTAAGTGGGAGGTTGTAGCATTTGGTGTTATGGCCTTATTTCTCCAAGTGGGAGATTGTTGGAGATGTGGAAATGTAATGCCTCATTTTATTAGAAAAGCCTAAAACTTGTAGTGGATATGAGTAACTTATAGGTGAAGACTACAGTTGTTATGGGTAACTTGTAGATAAAGACCTATAGTTGTTATGGGAAACCTGTAGGTGAAGACTACAATTTCTACGGGCAGCCTACAGATAAAAACTTGTAGTTGTTGTGAGCAACCTGTAGGTGAAGACTATAGTTGCTATAGATAGCCTATAGATAAAAACTTACAATTGATGTGGGCAACCTATAGGTGAAGAGTGTAGTTATTATGGGCAACCTGTAGATGAAACCTAAAGTTGCTACAGATAACCTATAGGTGAAACCTGCAGTTGATGTGGGCAGCCTATAGATGAAGACTATAGTTTCTATGGGTAACCTGAAAAATAGAAAGGTTACAACTTGACCAGTGCTATGGGATTCTACATATAAGTGCTATTATAAATTTATATTAATAGGTTAATGTCAAATTTTAGTCTTAATATTGTGGATTGATATAATCACTCTGTGGTCATGGTTACATTAGCCAAAGATTTACATTGGTAGGGTCATGAAGGTCTGTTATTAATGATGCTCTTGTAGGCATTGATTGAATGCAGGAGAACCCTGAGGATGGTCAGATGATGATTTGTCAATAGCTGATGCACCACTATGATATCCGTATGATTATTTGAAATAGTTTGTTTTTAATATCTATAAAAGATTGTAACTATAGGAAGTTAGAATAGATTTTGTACTTCCTTATTCTGCAAGGAAGTTATAACATATTATAACTATAGGAAGTTAGAAAATTTTTATTACTTCCTTATTTTTAGTGATAATCCCTTTAAAAGTAGGAAAAGAGGTAGAACATTAGGTAGATGTGAATTTTATATTTAAAAAAGGCGAGACTGTTGCTGCATAGTAATTGACAGAAAGAAAAATTTATCTTTAGATAAAGGTGTTGCCAGAGTGCTCTAATACAGAGACTGAGGGGTAGGAAGTGCTAGGCACTTTTATAAATTCCTTTGGAAGTTTGAATTGATTTTTTTTGAATTTCTTGGTGGATGTAGCCCAACATTTCGGTGAACCATGTTAAATACTGTGTCAGTATTTTTGTATGTTATTTTTCAACATCTCTTACTTCTCTATTTTTTATATGGATTTATTATTCCATATTTATTTGTTTAACTTGAAAGTACATGTTTAGATTATTTTTAATCTATGGGTTACAAAGTAAATTTTGATACATATTTGTAAACTCAATTATTTTGATTTGGGCAATTGAGTAATATTGTATATAATAAAATCTTGAAACTTTCTATATTTAACCCAACATATTTATGCCTATTTATTAATATTTTTAAAAAGTCAAAAGAATTCAAAATCCACAACAAATCATTGCTTAATTATTATAATTTATTTAACTAATTTAGATATCTCAACCCTTTAATCTAAACATATGATTTACATAGTTAAACCCTAAAAGGTTAAATCAGATTTCAATGAAGATGTGTGTATAAGTTCAAATCCATATAGTGTGCTTACATGTCTGTCAAGCTTTTGGGTGTCTAACCATGCATCTCATAGGTAAAAGTAGTCTATAAGTAGACCCCCTATCTTGAGCTTTCACCATTTAGTATCAGATCAAGGTGTTTTCCTTATGGGTTGAGTGTGTAAGGATTTTATATGAGTCAGTTGTAGGCTATAAAAAATAAGTTTGTTAAGTGAGTTGCAAGTTGTTAAAAATAATCTTGCATAGTAGTGAGTATGGTTTTTTCACGAGTGTGAGATAAATCCCACAAGTATTGTGAAACTGAGGGAGATGTTCGTATTTGATTCTATTTCAAGTTGTGAAAGGGAAGTCTGCTTATTAAGGGGAGATGTCATAGAAAAGAGGAGGAGCACGAGGAGTAGAAGCCTTGACAAAAATGGTGAAATAATTCTAGGTAATATTAGATATGATAGACATGACTACATAAAATGGAGATGTTGTAACTATGAGTGAAGAGGACAAAGATGAAATTATATTGGGGTTATTGTCCTTATAAACAAGGTTAGATGCTAGGAGAGAGTTTAAATAATCAAAAGAAAAGGTTTCAATAAAAGAAAGAGATCAATTAAGGCCATGGTAAATGAAAGAGGTAAGCCCACTAGTATTTTTATTTTTTTATGTGGTAGAGAGAGCTCAGAGAATTTCATGAAGTGGATAGTGGAGTTAGAACTTAATTTTGAAGAGGAGAATATTGAAGATGCCATGAGGGTAAAAATTGCATGCAAGAATATGTGTGGAGTTGTAATTGTGTATTAGAGAGATCTCCAAGAGAGGAGACAATGGAAATGTAAGAATAAGGTGAGTGGTTGGGAATGGTTTCCAAGTTTTGTCATTTTTTACACCCAAAATTGTAGAAAGAGTGGATGAAGTAGCTTCACGTGTCAAAGCTTGAAAGAGATTAAAAATAGAAGAAGATTGTCATGAAAGGAAAAATGAGATGTAAGTTACCATGTGAGCAACTAAAATCTACTTTAAGAAGTAGCAAGGAGGAGGATGTGGATGTGGATAAGAAGGTTGTCTTGAAAGTTAACAAGAGGGTGGGGTTTCCATGTGAGAAGCCCAAATCTAATTTTCAGAACAAGAAGGAGAAAGAGATTTATGAGAAGCCTATAAGGGAAGGGATCCTCATGAATGAGGATGTGATAGTTGTTGAACTGGAATAAAGAGACCTTTTTTTGATGATGGGAAGGAGTTTGTTGTATCCTACAAGTGGGAGGATTCATAATTTTCCTTGGTTAATGAAGGCAATGCATTTATTTTTTCTATTTTGGAGGGAAGAAGGGTTGAGGACAACCAAGGAAAGCTACATGTTTCCTTGAAGTAGATAAAAGAAGAGAAAAACCATGAGGAATTGCAAGTTTCCATGAAGGAAGCAATATGGGTGAATGAAGAGGGTGTCCATGAAGAGTTTAAGGCTTACACAAAGGAAAAAATAGACATGGTTGGCGTGTAAGTTAATGCACATAAGGAGAGTATGGCTAAATACCAGCCATGTGATAGAAAATAAGATAAAAATAAGAATGAGGAGAGAATAACCATAGAGGCTATTGAAAATGGGCCTTTGGTAGTCCATCATGAGGAAGAAATATGTGAGTAATAAACAAGACTTGGATAACATATCATTGAGGTCTAATAAAGAGTTAGAAGAAATGTTTGTGGGAACACTTGATTCCCTTAATGCATTTGTTCAATGTGTAGGTCCATAAATGGATAGGATTGTAAATAAAATAATAATTTGTGTTTCAATCCAACATGTTCATTTATATGAGAAGCAAAATAAAGAATTGGAACAAGAGGATAATATGGTACTAGTAGTTGAATAACTTGTTAGCAATGATATACAAACAATAGAAGATTATCCTCAAGTCATCATAGAGGTGAGAGAAAGTGAGAAAGTATGTGTACAATAATGTTCTCAAGAGGACATATAAGATGGATTTCATTTGTAGTAGTTAGAGTTGCGAGAGAAAACTTTCAAAAAAACAAATCAAAAAGATTGGCAAGAGGAAGAAGACCTTATCATTAGGATAATGATTGATAGAGAAGTCTATGCATCAAATATCCATATTGAGAGATGGATAGAGAGTGGATTGGTGGTTGAAAACATCAAGAAATTGGTGATATATTTTGGTCTAATGATCATTTATATAAGGAGATATGAAGAATGTTAGTCATGTGGCATAGAGGTAAGCAAGGAGATAAAGATGGTGGACATGATTATACCAAGAGAAATGAAAGTGATGTTGCACATGTGGGATCAGCCCACATAGATATTAGATAAGAGACTCTTATGAGTCAAGGTATGCCTTGTTATCATATGGACAAGGAGAGTGCAATGTTCTTTACACATGGCATGGTTATGGTGAAGAAAGGAGAGTATAATCAACCTAGAGATGATGTAAAGAGTTTGAATATGGAAGAAGACAAGGATGTTATGGACAAGCTATGTTTTTTATCTACCCAAAAACGTGATGAAGAGTATAATGTGGAAGGTGTAGCTATGGAGAGAAATGAGGCATTCAAAACTACCTTCCAAGGTGAAGAGTTGAAGTTAGAAGTGTAAAATCATACACTCAAGAAACAAAGTGAGGATCAATTAATTTGCATATCAATAAAAGCATGTGGAGAAGAGAATGAGGTTGAAATATATTTTTGTTTGGAGGATGATGTGATTGAGGAGATGTTTCTACAAGCATTATAAACACATGGGGAAGAAGATGAAGAGGATGATGAGAGCATAGTCGGGACAAGTTTCAACAAGGAGCTATATGAACTTATTAAAGACCTATTGAAAATTGAAAATGGTGAGGAAGATGATGTTTTAGTAGAGGTGTAGTTGCTTGACATAGAAATGAGGACATAGAGAGATGAGGAGATAAATACTGTACTACAGGTAGTATTAGAAGCTATGGGTGATCATTAGGATGCCCAAATGTATGTTGAGTCTACTAAGGTAATATTGGAGATGAGAGAAGAGTGGATCCTAGATGAATGTGATTAATTAAAATCCAATAAATGTTAGAGAAGTGATGATGGTGAAGGATATATGAGGAGAAGGTCAGTCAATAATGGGTTTAAACCCATAAGGGAGAGTAAGATGTAATAAAAAATAGCTCGATGGATATGGTCAGACAAAGGTGGGTTTCAACCCATGATAAGATGGAGAGAGGAGAATATAAGCCTTCAATGGAGGAGAATAGTTTGTGGTGGGTCTAATCCTATAAATAGGTAAATAATTAGTAGAGAAGACAAGAAGATGACAGATTGGAGGCTAGTAAGAGAAAGCTAGAAATTGAAGAAAAAGAGAGACAATTAGTTGAAGTAATTAATTTTTTAGAAGGGAACACCATGGCCATTATGCTTTGTGGTTAAAATAGTGGTTTTACTAGTTTATAGAAATTATTTTATGGATTAAATAATACTTTAGTCTTGTACACTTGGCAAACTCAAAACTTGGTTGTTCCTCTTAGTTTTGGACCTTTCTTACTTTCTGAAGTCTCACCTCTACTCTATATTATGCCCCTTAGCTTATATCTTAGTCCAATGAGCCTTATGTCAATGACCCAAACCTTATATATTTCCAATATACTTAAAACCTACTTATATTCCACTTCTACAAGTTATGAGTATGTATTTTCCTACTCCCTAGACACTCACTCTAAGACATACACCTACGTCAATGCTAGTGTCCTACCCTAACATAAGTGTCTAATGCCATAAAGTCATCTAATTTTCAAATGAAATGTATCCTAATGGTTGACCTAAGTGATTTAGTGTGATTTAATTCTCCAAAGTAATTGATATAAATAAAAGATCAACCCTCATTCATTCCTCACCTAGAAACTTCTTACCTACTCACCAAATAACTTAAAAAAGGCATCTAATCAAGCAATCAAGTGAGAAAAAACCTCCATATTTCCCCTATTTCCATATAATTCATAGGGACATCCCATACATAGGTTTGAATTAATAAGGAACAACCCAAGAGCTATATTTTCCAAGTTACAAGCTAGGTCATTGTTGTACATATTTTTCACATATTATATGATTCACACACAAGCTAACATGTAGGGGTGAACTATATTAGTCTGAGGCCTTATTCAAAGTATTGGCTATGTAGTCAAAATTCATTGACTGAAGGATATTTTAAGTTAGCTAGATATCATGTGCCCGCTAACCCATTTTTTCTTAAGGTCACTATGAGGATGAAGAACTAGGGTTTTATAATTTTATAAGGAGTGACAATCCATGACCCAGATCTGAATGCACCAAAGCAAAGGTGAAGACAAACCTAAAAACATCTAGGTGGTCACATCGAATAGGTATTCTATATAGGGCACTTAAATTAGGTTTAGACAGTAATATCAATGCAACCATCCAGGGTTGATGTTAGTATCCATGGTTCTGAAGGCACTCAATCTAGAATTTGATAATTATTCCAAAATCATCTTCTAGTTTGATTCTTGCATGTCCCAGATCTAGAATTACATTAGTATCAGAATAACCTAAGTACATTAATTCTTTATCATTTCCATATCTAGCATAGTTGTACTTGTTATTTTAGCTTATCTTAGTTTAAGAAATGCAGTATATTTTATATCTAAGTTTAACACCTAATTGACCTATTGTAGATTACATTATCACCCTTGTGCTTATTCATTTATATATACCCTTTAATTTATAAATAACCCCAATATTTAACCATTTTAGGGTTAAATTTTTTATGAACCTGATCTTTGAACTCCAAACCCTAAGTCAATTATGGTTTTTTGATTTTCCTAACTTTCTAATTATTGTTCAAATTCTAAATTTTCCATTTGTAAAGCAATGGAAAATGTTAATGAAAAAACTTGTTTTCAAATGGAAGATAAAGAGGCATTGCTTACTCATCTTAATAACAACAAGAGATTAATGTATGTTACAAGAGATGAAATAAGTAAACATGATAAAACTAAGGCTACTTCACCTAGTGATGGTGAGTCTTTAGAAGGTACTATAACTAATTTTATACCAATCATTCTACCTACATCTAGTGGAGGCATAGATTATGTCTTCCAACCCATAGATGATATTTATGAATTATATAACACCTCAGCCTTGTACACTTAGAAAACTTAGGCCTTGGTTGTTCCTCTCAGTTTTAGACCTTTTCTCACTTCCAAAAATCTTACATCTACTCTATCTTGTGCCCCCTTGGCATATGTCTTAGTCTAACCAGTCTTATGTTGATGACCTAGGCCTTCTATCTTGCTCAAAATGTTTAAAATATACTTATCTTCCACCTCTACAAGTTCTAATCTTGTACCTACTTTCCTTCTTTGTGGACATTAATGTTTGTGACAGATACTAACATCGATATTAGTGTCTTAATCCAATGCAAGTGTGTAGTGCCCTAAAGTCATATATTTTGTGAATGAAACATATCCAAATGGTTGGCCTAAGTGATTTAATGCGAATTACTTATCCAAAGGGATTGATATAAATACAATATCAACCCTCATTCATTCCTCACCTACAAAACATAACATAAACCAAGGCAAATTATCAAAGGAATTTTATCAAGCATTTAATTTAACAAAGTTTCTCTATTTTTTCCTATTTACATATCAGTCATAGGGACAATACATATATAGGTTAGAAGTATTGAAGGAACAACCCAAGAGCTATATTTGACAAGTCACAAGCTAAGTAATTTTTGCAGTTGCTTTTCCCATATTACATGATTCACACACAAGCCAACACATAGGGAAGAACTATATTAGTTTGAGGCCCTCTTCAAAGTATTAGCTATTTTGACAACATCCACTAATAGAGGGATCTTTGGGGTTAGCTCCACACCATTTTCCCATTAACACATTTCCCCCTAAGGTCTCCATGAAGATGAAGAACTAGGGTTTTGACATTTCATGAGGATAGATAGCCCATGACCCATATATGAATGCAACAGATCCAAGGTAAAGACAAACTTAGAAACATTCAAGTGGTCACATCCTTTTCTAATAGGTATTATGTATAGGACAATTACATCAAAACTAAATAGTAGCATTGACACGGCCATCCCATGTTGACATTAGTGTCTAGAGCTTTAGAGGCACTTAATCTTAAATTAGAAGACTATTATAAAATCATCTTCCACTATTATTTCTACTTATTCCTAATGCAACACTACATTAACATCAAAACCAACTAAGTACATTGCTTCCTTGTCATTTTCATATATAACTTAGTTGTACTTTTTATATTTAACTTATTCTTAGTTTTATAAATTTAGTATATGTTATATATGATTTTAGCACCCAATTGGCCTATTGTAGATCTGATTATCAACCTTGTACTTATTCATTTCTATATCCCTTTTAATGTTTATATAAACCTAATTTAAACCAACATTTTAGGGTTAAAAATTTGGTAAACCTGACGTGAATGTGGTTTGTTTTTTTAATTTAGGGCTTCCAAGACTCCTAGGGTTTTATCTTGTTATTATGTATGTTTAGATCTAAAACTGTACCCTAGGGTTTTACCCTCCCCTAGTTACAAGGGTTTTGTGTGCACATGCTTGCAAGATTGATTTTTCCTTGATTGATATATTTAAGCTTCCAAATAGCTCAATTTTGAAATTCCTCTTAGGTATTTTCTACTTAGGTTGGTATAATAAAAAACCTCTTTTTATTCACCATAATTTGATATAGATTTTTCAATTTTTAAAATTTACTATTTTTAGTAAATATTGAAATACAAGGTGAATGGTGTACTTATTTTAAAATTAATTTATGGGTCTAATTGAAAATAATATTTTATTAAAAAACCTCTCTCATATCTCTAAAATCAATTCCTATTTTATCAAAATTATTTATTCTTTATTGGGAATATTTTAGGGTTTTGTCTATGAAGCATTCCACATTGTTTAGCCAGTTTTTTATTTACAATAAATCAAATTGAAAATTCCTTAGGGTATTTTCATACTTATGTTTTTATATAAATAAAACTCATTTGGTTTCCCAAAATATTATGTGGAGTTTACAAATTTAATATTTTACTATTTTAAGTAAATTTAGATCTGCAAGCCATACATGTACTATTATTTCTCCATTTTTTGGGTTTGTCTCATTTCTTATTTTTACAAAAAAACTATTTCATATTCCAAATTTTCTCAGCCAAACACTTTATATTTATTTATCTTCATTTGACACATTGTGGTGACCTTGACCCTTTGTTTCAAAACTCTAGTTGACCTAGGGTTTCATGGTTAACTATTTTCTAAATTTTGATTCCTGATTTCAAAGTGTTTAAAATTTAAAATTTAAAATTTTATCTTTTCCAAAATCATGTTCAATATGGATACATATCTTAATTATTTTATTTTTCAATAACTTATAGTGGTTGTTACTTGTTATATCTCATCCATGATTAAACTAGTATGATCTACAAGGGGTTAAAAATCTAATCACTTCAAAACAACCAAATTGGAGAATGATCATAATAGATATAAAATTCAAACCTCTCTTTACCAATATTATGGAAATAGGATTGAGCCTCTTCCTCCTAACCCTAAGGAGGGTGATAACTATCATCCCTCTAACCAGGTCCAAGTTATCACTTATTCAAGGGGTAAGGTAGATGGTGTATGTATGCATATTCAAACCAAGGTACCTAGGGTTTGTGTTTGTAAATCCATAATAGATCAAATCATACTTATAATCAAGTTAATATAAGATTTGAAAAATCAAAATCAATACTTCAGTTTAAATTTCACTTTATTGCAAAGTCAGATTTCATATACAAAGAATCCACATTATGATACTATGAACAATGTGTTTGCATCCACACATAACAATTATGTGCTTAATAAAAATCAATATTGGAAGCCAAAACCAAAGTCACCTAATGATAATGATTCTATAAGTGAACAAAAGCTTGCTAAGAGGTCAAGTGAGATTTTAAGGGAGATGCTTAGAAATAACTTGATCAAATTACCTCCTCCACATCCTATAAGGAGATCCAAATACTATTGTGTATATCATAGAATACATGGTAACCATACAAATTATTATTTTTCATTGTAAAGAAAGATATAAAATATAACTTCTTTTAAATCAAAAGTGCCAAATGAACAAAAATGGGTACCAAAAATTCCTCCAAAACAAAAGGAGAAGCCTTTACCAAATCCACCTCAAGATTAAAATGATACATCATTAAAGGTGGATGAACCTTCTCATGACGTGCAAGTTTCCAATGTTCCAAATTCTCTAAAAGACATACAAAATATTCCAAATAATGATCTAAAGCAAGAAATTTTGAAAGAACAATCCCAAATGGTAATGTTGTAAAATGACCAACATGCATCTTTATATAATGAGCAAGAAAATATGTGCAATTGTTTTCCAATTTATATCCCACAAGTTTCCAATGATGAAAACATACAAGAAACATCCATTTACAATAAAGAAGTTATAACCTATGGCGCGGTTGGTTTTTCATACATTGATTCTCAAATTGTCAAACCATTTATTCAGAAGCTATTTATTCAAGACAAAATATTGGTCTTGATTTTATCCTTAAATATTGGTTACGTATTTGATCCTAATGATGGTACACATTGGTGTGACCCTTCTAAGCTTTGATATGATCACATTATTCTATAGGCTTCAATAATACATCTACCTAGATATATTCCTTCTATATGATACATAGTTCCATTCACAAATTATATAGTTATCTTATCCTTTTGAGGTGAGGTTACTACTAGTTTCTATTTTTACCTCACATCAAAGGGGGGCATATTCAGTGGGGGCATGCTTTGGAAGCATGTTCTCCACACTTATTCAATATTCAACATCTCTAGATTACAGTGGGGGCATGTTTTAGAAACATGTTCTCCACATTGGTACTTATATAAGTTTTCATATTTCTCCATATATAGCGGCATAATTCTTTGAAAGCATGTTCTTCACAGTTACACATTTTCCAAATTGGCCAAATAACACAATTATATGATTCAAATTCATAGTTGTGGTAAAATTCTATATATTAGTGCCATTGTTATACATTGTTTCAGCATGAGACATATCTAAGGTGCATATGCTATGCAATTTATGCCTAATATTGCAAAATCTAAATTAGTTTCAGATTCTAAAAATCTTTTATGGATAGTTACCACATCATGGAATTTTACGTACTGATACCCCAATCAAACTTTTACAAAATTTATTGAGCCCACTCAATCTTACCAAGTTTTTAGGTTGGACATGATTATATCATCTAGCCTTACTAGGTTATAAATACCATTGGGTTGTATAGTTTTGCTAATCTCAATTACCAGGTAACTCACCTTCATTTTAAGTTTGGAGGCATGAGCCTCTCTTTCTCTCTCTCTCTCTCCCTCTTAGATATATGCTCTTTCAATATTCATCTATATTTATCCTAATCTTAGTTTTAGAGCCTTACAATGATACATATTTTTCAAATAAATTTACCAATAGGCAAGGCAGTTATATCGACACAAAGGTGTACTCCTAATTCTTGCTCTTTCAATTTCAATCTATTTCAAATAATTTCAATTCCAAATTATATACACTGATTATATACTATAACATAGTCTTGGTTATAGGTCAGTCACTATGAATCACTCAAGTTGGGTACATGCAAAGATAAGGTGTGTTATACACACCTAGTTACACATTCTTTTCCTTTCAAATAGTAATTTCATTACTAGATTAAAAGGTGGATAAATGTAGATGATATTTATGGATTATATAACACTTCAATCTTGTACACTTGGAAAACTTAGACTTTGGTTGTTCCTCTTAGTTCTAGACATTTTCTCACTTCTGCAAATCTCACATTTGTTTTATCTTGTGCCCTTTCACCTATCTCTTAGTCTAACCAATCTTATATTAATGACCTAGGCCTTACATATATCCCAAAATTCTTAAAATGTGCTTATCTTCCACCTCTATAAGTTTGGATCCTATACTTAGTTTCCTACTCCTTGGACACTAATGTTTAGGAGAGACACTAATGTTGATGCTAGTGTCTTGACCTGACGTGTCTAGTGCCCTAAAGTCATATATTTTTCAAATGAAATGTATCCTAATGGTTAATATAAGTGCTTTAATGTGATTTACTTCTCCAAAAGGATTGATATAAATATAATATCAACCCTTATTCATTCCTCAACCTACAAAACCTAGCACATACCAAGGCAACTTGTAAAAATCATTCTATCAAGCATTCAATTGAGCAAAATTTCTCTATTTTTTCCTATTTCCATATCAATCATAGGGACAACACATCTATAGATATGGAGTAATAAAGGAACAATCCAAGAGATACATATTTTAAGTTACAAGCTAGCTCACTATTGTACTTGATTTTCACTTATTACATGATTCAAACATAAGACAATACATGGGGGAGAACTACATCAGTTTGAAGATCTATTCAAAGTATTAGCTACATAAGCAACACACACTGATAGAGGGGTCTTTGGGGTTAACTCCACATTGTGTGCCTAGTAACCCATTTCCCCCCAAGGTCACCATAAAGATGAAGGACTTGGGTTTTGACATTTCATAAGGAGTGATAGTCTATGACCTAGATTTGAATGTACCAGAGCCAAGGTGAAGATAAACCCAAAAGCATCCAAGTGGTTGCATCTTTTTCCAATAGGTATTTCCTATATGACACTTACATTGAAATGAGATAATAACATCAACGTAATCATCTTAAGTGATGTTAGTGTTTAGAGCTCTAGAGGCACTTTATCCAGAATTAGGGAACTATTACAGAATCATCTACCACCCTACTTTATGCTTGTTCTCGATCTAATACTACATTAGCATCAAAACCTAATAAGTACATTAATTCCTTATCATTTAAACACATAGCTTAGTTGTACTTTCTATATTTATCCTATTTTCAATTTTATAAATTCAACATCTATTATATTTGAGTTTAGCACCCAATTGGCCTACCCTAGATCTGATTATCACCCTTGTGCTTATTGTTTTTATACCCCCTATAATGTTTAGATAACCCCAATCTAAACCAACATTTTAGGGTTAAATACAACCTTTAGTTCTTGAAAACTAAAACACTATTGCTACATATACTATGAAATTACCAATTGTTTCAACACAAATATTAGTTTCAATGCCTATTACTACTCAAACCTTGTTTACATTCCATTTGGTGACAAATAAACTTACTAATCTAAATACCAATGGGTTTACAGTTCAAACATTCCTTCAAGTTATAAATACCTTGGAGGACAAGGTTACAAACATTGAACAAAACACTTTAAAATCTCCTCATACTATTGATTTGAAAGATATGTTGCTTAACCCTCTTGCACTTGAGATATCTTCACACCATTTACCAACTAGTTTTGTTACACCTAAGCTCACATTTTATGATGGAAAGGGTGATCTTAAACAACATCTTCTAACTTTTTATACAACATGCCTTGACTATGCCTCCAATGATAAAATTTTGACCAAAATATTCCTATGAAGCCTCAAGGACTATGCTTTGAAGTGGTTCTATGATTTACCTCTATAGTATGTGAAAGCATTAAAACCTATCACAGATAAAATTTAGACACACTTTTCCATTCATATTTCCAAAAAAGTTTAAGATGCTTAAATTGCCAAAATAAAACAAGGAACAAATGAACCTATCGATTAATATGTCTTTAGGTACAAGATAATGCTAGCTAAAATGACCAATCCTATGGTAGATAAGGAGTTACAAGACATATTCAAGTAGAGTTTGCTTTCTCTTTTACATGAGTCTATTATTTTAAAGAAGTTTAAATCTTTTGATGAGCTATGCCATGTTGTACGAGACCATGAAACGAAGTTTATTTCATTGAATAAGCTTAAGTATGTACCAAACACACCAGTTGCAAATACATCTAGTACCAAATTTAAAATCAAACCAAGTTATAAGGTAAAACCTCTTGAGCCTAAAAAAGAAACAACCATAATAGTTAATACAATTTCACAATAACCTAATCGGTTTGTCCTATCTAATACACTGAAGAGAAAATTTATACACTTACCTGAGTCTTATGCCTCATTACTCTTGTCGTTAGTAGAATGTCAACTTATATCTCTCCCTTATCCTATATAGGTTTATATAAATAGACATATGCCCAAAATATATGATGTGAATTATTATTGTGGTGGTCATTAAGGACCAAGACATTATATGAACATATATTTTTCCTTAAAGCATAAGATCCAAGACCTTGTTGATGACCAAAATATTACATTTGATGATCCTCCCAAGGAATCAAGTTCACAACTAGGTGATCACCAAATATAGAAATATTTAACAATCATTTGCAAGAATATTCTAAGAAGGAATTAGAAGTGCAAATGGCATATAATGCACATTATCCTCCATCGCATTATGGGAACCCATTATATGGGATTATTGGTACTTATACACAACATACACCTCCTATGGTTCAAAGACATTTTTGATGATAGTGAGATTAAGGATGATGACTCTGATCTTCATTATTTATTCATTCGAGCATACCTTGATAAACACCCTATACATAGTGTTATGATTTATAATGGCACAAACAAGAATGTTTGCACCATGCCATTATTTATGCACTTGGGTTAGACTCATCATGATTTGCATCCTTTTAATAGATCAGGTAAAGCATTCAATGGTACCTCCCAGAAGGTTCTTGGAGAGATTGACCTACCTTTATAGGCTGGTCCCACACATGTGGTCACTACATTTTTCTTTATATCTTCCACAAGCATACTTGATATGTTATTGGGAAGACCTTGGATCCATACACTTCGAGTAGTGCCTTCTATAGTGAATGGATGTGTTAAATACATTCATGCAAATTGGGTAATTATAATTTCTAAAACTCTATATGAACATCCTCTTGAATAAGAAAAACTTATACCCAGGTAGCTAACTATCAAACCTACTAAGGTTAATCCACCAGGAAAGGGTAAGCAACATGGAACCCCCTTTACTAAGTGACCAATACTTAAGAGACCATTACATCAAAGACATACAATAGATTCCATATAATCCTCATTTACTATGCACCATGTTTAGATATCTAAAGCATCTATACATGTTCCTATTAATGCTACTCTAAATAAACCATAGAGCACTTAACTATGGGTTCCATGAACACCTACTCCTATTACTCCTACTATTTATCCAAGACCACAGAGTCTTATTTTACATATGTAGAGCATCACAGACACTATGATGACAAACATTGCACCTATACATGCTCCTTGACAACATCACCAGATTATTACACCAATTTCATAGTGGGGAGATATCTATGATCATAGGATTGCCTTTCCCATTCACTTTCTAAAAATACAAAAAAAATTAAAAACTTTAAAAATACATAAACACCTTTAACATAAAACATATTCTATTGGCTCCTTGCCATCTATGTGTTAGTTCCATGTTGATGGATGGAATGTCAGTTACTTTTACATACACATGTGTGTCACACTTCTACTTGAGTGTGATACAATCATACACAAATACATAATTTATTCATATGTTGGGCCTTCCTTCTACTCATGTCATATGGATATTGGGGGTACCACCTCTATGATCACAATACTCACAAGTTATATCATTCTATGGTCACTTTAAATCATCATGTTTTGAGCTCATATGTACTTACACGTGCCTTTATACATGATTATATCTTTCACAAGGTACTTGATATGCTATGAACTTGACATTTTTTTGCTAACACATTTGATCCATGGGATATTATGATATGCTTAAGTTTTTATTTATGCACTTCTTTGAGTGTCTTGCCTTGCTATTATAATGCTTATTCAAGCATTTGAATATTCTCCTTTGCTTATGGCCCCCATGTTTATGTGTGCTTTCCTTGACATTTGAATATGTCATTGATTATTGTATGGATATTTTAATACGTCTTTCTTACTTTTATAGACATTTGACTAAGTCATGTCCCTTTAATTATGTGGCATTTAAACATGTTTGCGATCTCCTTGGACTATTGTATTTTGACTTGACTTTGAGTGTTTTTATATGTGTGCTCTATTTACTTGTTGAGCTTGTACTATTACTATGTAGACATTGCCATGATCCTTATCATGCATCATAGGCCTTCATGTGATCACATTATTCTATGTGCTTCAATGATACATTTACCTAGACATGTTCCTTCTATATGCTACATGGTTACATTCACAAGTTATACATTTGTATTTTCCTTTTGAGGTGAGGTAGCTACCAATTTTTATTCTTACCTCAACTCAAAGGGGGGGGGGAATATCAGTGGGGGCATGTCATAGATACATGTTCTTCACATTTGTCATAATTTTAGATTTAGAGGGAGCATGATTTAGAAGTATGTTCTCCACACTTATTCAGTATTTGGTACTTATATAAGTTTTCAAATTTAGTAGGGGAACATCATATAGAAATGGATTCCACACATTCATGTTTTAGATTTAATGGGGGCATGTATTATAGTAATGGTTTTCAAATATTCACATTTTTTAGATTTAGCGAGTGCATGCTTTGGAATCATGTTCTTCACACTTATTCAATATTCAACATCTCCAGATTACAATGGGGGCATGTTTTGGAAACACATTCTCCACATTGGTACTTATTTCAATTTTTATATTTCTCCATATATAGTGGAAGCATGCTTTGAAATCATGTTCTCCATACTTACAATTTTATAATTAGCTAAAACACATAGTCATATGATTCAGATTCATAATTATGGTAAATTTTATACATTGGTACCATTGATTATACATAGTTTCAGCATGAGACATATCTAAGGTTCATATTCTATGAAATATGCACCTAATATTACAAAATCCAAATCAATTTCAGATTTCAAACTCTCAAGTACTATTATCACCCACTAGGATGTACTTTTACATACTAATACCCAACATGTACTTTTATAGATTATATTGAGCCAATCTATTGTAGTAGTTAGCTCACTTTTGGTATGGTTGAGATGATTAAATCACTCAATCTTGCCAAACTTTTAGGTTGGAATTGATTGTATCATCCACCTTACCAATTTGATAGTATGAGTTAACTTGTTCACTCATGCTCACTGTAAAGTAGGATTACAAATTAGGTTAGTTCATGCATTAATAAGGAAAACTATTAACAAGCATAAATAACATAACATGCTAAGCCCACTCCCTCAAGGGGTGGTGTAAATGAAATCAATAAACTAATGAGAAAATCAAGACATGGAATACCCTCCCAATGTGGCTCTCCTTCAAAGATAGTCCATAAATGTGTTTATGCTCGTATTTAGAGTTCTAAGTCTTTATCAATGTGGTTGGATAATTGCTTCCAACATAAATTATAGCACCAATGGCTTTAGCTCCTTGATTGATCAATTTAGAGGAATTAGTGAATCTCTTCTAGCAATATTTATGCATAGGTTGTTTATACCAAAAAACTTATCTTTTTGTCTATGGTGGCTCATGCATTTATACTTTTCCAAAAATGATGAAAATCAACCATGATCATCCATCCTAAGATCAAGATGTGTGGCCAAAGATTAATTCAATTTTAAAGGACAAAATAATTAATATTTTATAATAAGGGAGCATTAATAAGGCATGCATGGCCTTAAACATGATATTTATCTCCATTAATACCTAGTGCTTATGTAGTCATATAAAATGTCCAAATTGGTAGTTTGAGAGTGGCTTGTGACACCCTATCCATAGGTCTTTCTTACATGCTCTTGTAACCCTTCTAGAGACCCTTTTTGCTTATTGCTAGTCATCTGTAGAATTCCAAATGTTGATTCCACCTTAGCCAGGCTATATTTCCCAGGTCCATCCTATCCCCTGGGTCCTAAGCTTGGAGGATAAGAGTGTCATACCTGGACTATAGTGTTGTACCCTAGGGTGTCCTACTTTTGGTGCTCCCATCCATTTGAATTTCGATCCCAAATGGCTGTTTTCATCTAATTCCTATCCTTCATTATGTTATCCTAGCGTGAATACATCTAACCCATGACCAATGGTTCCCTATAAAAGCGTATCTAAAGTTTATTTACAAACGGGGTGATAAATATTATAAATCAAGCAAGAATACAAATAAATCACTAAGGAAAACTTTCCTATTCTCTGCATGCAGTCACCCAACACAACTATAAACATACTCAAACCATCATACCAATCCCTAGCCACCTCAAGCGCTTTAAATTTGTCATTTTTACATTCTTATCACATTATTGCACAAAGCACACAAAGTGAGAGAACTACATATGGCTTGATCCTTATTTAAAGTATTGGTATGTAGGCAATGTGACCACACAAGTGGTGTGGATTACATGTTCAGTGGATATTACACACTAACCCCCCCTCTTTCTCAAGTGATTCAAATACTATTTTATCAAGCATAATGGAGAATTAGGGTTTGAAGACAAAATCAACTCTATAGTGAGCTTTGTCGACATTCAAAACTCAAGATTTCACATGCAAGATCACATAAGATCAACATAAAGAAGCCAAAAGGCTTAGATCTCTATGACTTATTTGGACAATAACAACAGGAATAGATAATAGTGTCAAACCCCAAAGTGTCCTATTTTTAGCAGTCCTATCCTTTCATCGAATGAAAGCCAAATTCTAATTTACAACAATATATTAGTCTTACAAAACCAATTTTAACCTCTATTTCATCTATCTCAGTCCAATTTCAAACTAAGTTATATTTCTCCTTATTTATTTCTATTTTTAGAAAGGTAAAAAAGATAGATAAATTATACAAATCCAGACTATAATTATTGAAATATTATTTATTGATTTATTAATCTAGACCCTTAACTAAAATAAGAATAAAAATTAATTATTTCCAAAAAAGTTAAATCATTTGGTGAACCTGACTTACTTTATTTGTGCACAAAAACTCTAGGAAAAATTTCTTACTAATTTTTTCCAATATTTTTCTAATTTTCTTGCATATTTAAATCAAATTTTCACATTTAATTTTTAAAATTTACCTTAGTAATTTTGAAAATCAATTCATCGATGAGATTGGGGTGAATTGGTAAAGCAACTTGGTTGTTATATGTACCACCTAGGTTCAAATCATGGATTGGAAGGCCGGTTGTGGCCATTTTACTAGTATAGGCTAGTTGTGGTTGTATTGGTGGTAAAAAAAATGTTGGTTGTGGAAGGAATATAAACACTGGTTGTGGTGGGAATATTATGGCAAGGAATGTAAACATCAATTGTGGTAGGAATATTGGTATTCATCAGTTGTGACGGTAGTGTTGGTATCAGTCGGTTGTGGCCGTTGATGTAGCCAGTTAGTTGCTCTGGTCAAAAGCTTTGTATCTATCTAAAAAAATTTAAAAATAATTTCTTTTAAACCTTAGTTGAATTTAATAGGTCCCTTTGCTTTTGAGGTATCACCTTACATCTAATTTAGATTTCATATAAAGAATCTAACATAGATCTCACTCATTTCAAAACATTTCTTACAAATAATAAGGAGTCCATACTTGGCCCTATCATGTATATGAATGATGAAGTTTACTATATGTTAATGTAAAGCTTCATTTTTTTTCTTTCATACTTACTTTTTATAATATGGGATAATATTAAGACATTTAGTGTTAAAAATGTTAAGATACCTCTTGCCTCACCTCCCCTGAAGCCTCTATCCCATGTTGAGTCATGTTGCATGGTCCGTTTTACTCTTCCTTAGGTCACTACTCATCATTAAAGATCCCAGTTGAAACCCTTTGTCCCTCCACCACCTTAAACTATCGATTATGTTCACTCTTCTCCTATAGCCACTACTAGTCCTATACATCTAGTAGATAATGTGGTTAGAGCTATTACTCGACATGCTACCATGCGTCCCCCACCTAGTCAGGAATCCCACCACCCTCCTATTCCTTCTCATCCTAGGCCCAACCCACTTGCATAGGCAAATCTACACAGGGCATATGATATTGTTGATCAATTGAGAAACACATCGATTAAGATTTCCATGTTAGAACTACTCTAGAAAGCAAATGTGTTCAAGGACATTATTTATTAGGCACTTACTTGGACTTTTATGCCTATCAACTTAGATCCTTCTTATTTTGCATAAGTGGTCAACACATTAAAACTATAGGAGATGCTATTTATTTTGATCATGAGGACATGCCTTATTAGATAGTTATTGATCAAAATTTACCACTATTCATACAAGCTCAAATCAAAACCAACATAGTTAAGAAAGTTCTAGTTGATAGTGGTTTCAAACTTAATATATGTAATATTACATTTTTATAGACTAGGGGCATATATATGGTATCCATGCAAAATTAATATAAGAAAATTAGAGGGTTTGATGATATACCATGATAAACATTAGGCACCATTACTTTGGATATCATGGTAGGGCCCAAAACCCTCTGTACACAGTTCTAGGTCATGTTATGTCTTCTTTATTATAACCTTTTACTTGGATGACCTTGGATACATGCTATGGTGGTAGTTCTTTCTACTCTTCATTGATGTGTTAAGTTTCTCCATGAAGGATACCTATACACATACCCAATAGATAACTAACCATTTTGGTATTGTAGAATTATAGAATCATCTTTGACTATTTTGCCAAATGGGACACCTCATATAATAGTTCAAGCACCACCTCATCGCATTTTTCTTGACTAAATACATACATATGAGGTAAGAGAGACTAACACATCTCACACTCTTCCATTTACAATTGTTTCCTTAGTTCCAAATACTCAACCAGTTATAGTAGCTTCAACCATTCCAGCTACTGTAGTAGTCACAATTCCCACACCTATTATAATTATACAATCATCGACAGTAGTTCAAACAATCCTAGTTGATTCCATAGATACAACTCCTTAGGCATTTATAGTTACTCCATCAGTTATAGATACTCTCATAGCACCATAATCTTCTACTACTATAGTTGATGAGACTCCCATATCATAGTTACCCTTTGTGGTTGCTATGCACCTAGGGATATGATATATTAATGTATAGGGGTTGATGGAGATGCCGACATATGGCACACATCCCATTAGTTAGATATATGGGTACAATATATTATGATAATGGATTAACTTATGGAATTAGTATATTGGGTAATGGTTAGCCTACATTGAGATTATGAGGTTACCCATCCATGGGTTAGATAGATGTCTATACATAAGAGATGATTATCATGGCAAAGATATCAAGTAAGCATTGAGTCTTCTATTGTAAGAGGATATTGGAGGTTGTCCCCTCAAAGATACATTGTGGATTTATTCCTTTCTAAAGGAGTATTATATGGTGTTTCCCTACCTTAAGGGTATTTATGCATATATTAAATCATAACAAGAGGTATCAGAGCTTCGATTTGGGTAATTTGTGTGGAGTGAAACCCTAATTTTTTGAATTTGAAATAAATTTTGATTGGTTGTGAATTTTTTCACAATTTTTTTACTAGATATGGAGAATATTTTAGATAAGTCACAATAAAAAAATTGAGATTTTTTGATTAGTTTTGAGGGAGTTATTTCTATTTTAGTGTTTATAATAATTTCACTATATATTCTGAAATATAGGGAATTTTTATTTGAAATTTTTACTAGAGATGTAAGAAGATATAAGAGAATCACAGTGAAAATTTTAGAATTTTTTGAGTTGTTTGGAGTGATTTTTTGCAATTTTATGGATCAATTTTGTATGAGTTATTGACATTTTAGGGTTTCATGAACCCTAATTTTTTTTGTGAATCATGGAGTTGCAAAAATTTTTAGGGGAAGATGATGTTGATGCTAGAGAATGGTGGATACTTTTGGAGAAACATTTTAAAAAACCTTTTGGGCAAAGATGATTATTTCCTTTTTTGTCTGGCCCTGCACTACATTGGTTTGATTAGTTGAGTTGTACGGAAAGGTTTTCTTCATGGAAAGAAATGGAACAGATCTTTTTAGATCATTGGGATATAAAACAAGAAGTAGAAAAAGAAGCAGTAGAAGAAGAAGAAGCAAAAAAAGAATAAGAATAAATATAAGAATCAACAGTAGAATAAGAAGAAGCAGAAAAAGAAGAAGAAGAAATAGAAGAATCAACAACAGAAGAAGAAGAAGAAGAAGAAGAAGAAGAAGAAGAAGAAGAAGAAGAAGAAGAAGTAGAAGAAGTAATAGAAGAATAAGTAGATGAAGAATAATAATAATAAGAAGAAGAAGTAGAATTGGATGATAAGGGTTCAAATAATTTGGCTGCAAAGAAATTTGAGTCAATTTTTCATTTTCATGGATGCATTCAAAAGAAAAGGGTTATTGTGTCCATAAACCCTACCAGTAAGTATAACTTTATCAACATGAATGTGTCCAAGAATCTACATGTTCAAGCAAAGAATATCAAAGAGGTTCAAGTAGATGGTACAAATATTTCAATGCTTGAAGATCTGAAGCTCATTATGGAAAAATATGTTTTGCATTCAGATTTTTATGCTTTGGATATGGATGATGTGGATATAGTTCTTGGATATCGATGGTTAGAGACTTTGGGAACAATAAATATTAATGTTCAGAAAAAGTTCATGAAGTTTTGGTATAGGAAAAAGATCACTTTACAAGATATCATAGTGAAAAAGGCACCGATAACAATCCAGGTAGATCATGAGGATGAGATTGAAATAGGTGATGAAGATCATGATGAAGATTCAAATGATATAGATAAAGACACAATATAAATGAAAACTTCATCTACTCAAGAGACAAAGAAGGAAAAGGTGGAAGAGGTAGAAGCAAAGGTGGATAAGGTCAAGG
Organism: Torreya grandis; assembly: GCA_037957365.1. NCBI lineage: Eukaryota > Viridiplantae > Streptophyta > Pinopsida > Cupressales > Taxaceae > Torreya > Torreya grandis. The sequence goes on along the minus strand of JARHVA010000848.1, from coordinate 3,563,556 downwards.
TATTGGAAAAGGTTGAGGTATATGGACACCCACATCATCATGAGAGGAAGCAATCATGGAACCAGGTGAGGAAGTGTCATAACAAAAATCATTTTGTCTATACAAGAAATAAAATTTTCAATCATTATGGATATGCATGGAATCCAAAGAAAAAATAGTATGGCACATGGAATGAATGGGGAAATCACTATGACTATGCATGGACGAGCTTACCCTATATATAGACATCTATCTAACCCATGATGGGTAACCTCCTAATCCCAATGTAGGCCGACCATTACCCAATATACTAATTCCATAACTTACTCCATTATCCTAATATATTGTACCCATATAACTCAGGGGATGTGTGCCACATGTCAACATATCCATCAACCCATATACATTAATATATCATATCCCTAGGTACATAGTAGTTGTAAATTCTGAGTTACCATATGTGCATGATGTTAATATATATTCCTAGGATACTTCAAATGATGATACAACACCCACACTCATAGATGGTTATTTGTGTGAATTGAGTTTTATGCCAATTATCCCAAGATAGTACCAAGATGACTCTAGAGCCCTCATCACACATCCTACATCACTCTTAGCATCCCACACTACACTCTCAAGATATACCACATATTCATAGCCATAAATAGATCACTTAGCACATGTAGTTCACATGGTTACCTCTATGGATATAGAGCTATTAATTTATATTTAGGTAAGGAGTACACAATATCAACCATAAATTATGATACACATGTTACTTGATCATGCATTAATCACATTACCTATGGTATGACATAGATCTATTAGTAGGTTATCATGATGGAATGGTCACCCATTTTGTCTCTTTCATAGAATCACTGGACATGACATAGACTCATGTATGGCTTTACAGTAGAGATTAGATAAACTACAAATTCAAGGTATTATTCAAATCATATTACCATCAACACTAGCTCCACCACTTCTATCAAGGCCATTTACTACCAAAGCTAAATGACTTATAAAAGAACCAACATCTTTATAGCCAGAGTAACCTTCAGTTTGCCTTCGACAGGATGACACCACTATGAGTGATAGATCTCTGACTATACAAAAGCATAGATCTTACTAACACTCGAAGAGATAACCACCATGTATACAGAGCCTACAACATGTTATGACACTTATGATGATGATCTTGAGGAATTTGATGATGGACGTGATCCCTTCCTCCATCTTCATCCCCTATAGGCTCTGTATTTGAACCCTTTACCCCATCCAACTTAGTATTTTACATCATTGTGTACATAATTTACTTTTTTTCTTGTACATAGTTTCTTTTCAATTTCTTATACATAGTCTCACTATGATTGATTATACATAGCTTACTTCAAAATAACAAAAATAATACAAAATTTCAAAATACAAAAACATTCAAATAACTCAAAACACCAACAACATTTCAACTGTATGCATTATCCATGACTTAAATTTCTACTACCATGATATACTTACATTTTTCTATTTTATGCTATTATTTATCAATTTATCTACATTACCATGCTTCACTTGATCTTCTTTGAGTGTGTGTAGTGACACCTAGATCCTTGATTAATTCACTCTACCCATTGAGGGTGCATCCTATTTATACATTTGAGACATACATCAACATATCTACCCACTAGGGGCATCTTCTACATGACTACACCATTCAAGTTATGTCATTCCTACACCACACACTCTAGTGTTTTAATATTTTTTCACTTTTTTCAATGTGATCTAATTAGCTACTAAAAATAAAGTAAATGTAGGGTTTTAAGGATTACCTAGAGATGGAGATTGATTGTGCATAATTGATCAAGCTTATGAGAACTCCTCTTTGGCTGGGGAGGAATGACCTGTAAATCACACTAACTCACAAAAAATTGATTAATAGAAAGATGAATGGGCTACTTGGTAAGAAACTAGTCCCAAGAAGCGATCTGTTTCCTTAGGTGGATGTCAGACCATGTTTAACACTCAAGTTTATAAATAAACATGAAATTCCAAAGATATATAAGGATAGGACACAAATAGATAACAACAAAGATGTCTAATCTATAATAGGATTAAGGTGATTAAAGTGATTATCCTAAAATTTAGTAGTTATATCAACATCCTCTTGAATTATAACCAATTGTTCATTAATGCTTTCCTGATTAGGTGTGCAAACCACAATATAAAGACCTAATTCAAATGTAATGTCACTTTTATAAGTGAATAAATGTTGTGGGATCATGGGGAGATCAAATATGCTAACAATATCATGCGCTAATCTAGGCAGAGTCATCTACATGTGAAAGACATAATTCTAGAAAATAACATGTAGGATTTAATAGGTTTTTAGGACTGTGAATGTTATGAAAATAGACTTCAAGGCTATTTTAATAATTTAATAGGGATCGATGATGATCCTATAGGATCGACATTGATTTAGATGGATCAACATCGATTTTGAGTCAAAATGCTAAACTATAAAAATAGTTGATAATAATGACTTGTAAAATTGATAAAATGATGAAAAATGAATGGAAATGTTGACATAGAGGTGCAAAAGATAAAAAACTTTAAATATGAATGAATTAATGTAAAATACTAACCTTGAATGGATTGAAAACATGCAAATAAGGAAAACTATTAAAGTATGCTAAAAAAACCTTTGAAATCCCTTGATAGTTGCATGAACAGAGGTTACACAAGGTGGAAAAGTGTTGAGAATGTCCATACGTATGTTCCAAGAAAAAATCCAATAGAGGATTGAAGTCCAAAAAGTGATATACATGTCTCTCGAGTTGAGGAGGTTCACTGTATATTTATGGATCGACATCGTTCTAGGCTAATCAATGTCGATCATAGAGAATCAATGTTGATTTGCCCAAAATGGGTGGGGGTGATCTTTAGGCCATTCAAAAGTGTTTTTAATAGGGTAAAGATAAATTTATTTGATGTTTAAGTTGTTAGGTTGTTTAAACCACGGGATGGGTTTGTTCGGAGGTTGGGAGGGTTTTTATTTTTTATTTATTTTTATAATTTTATGGTTAGGGGTAGTAAAATAAGGTTAATTACTATTTGATTATAGTAATTAACTTAATTAACTCATGTGGTAAAGGTAAATGGGTGGTTAATGTAATTGTTTCAAATAATTATGAATGGGACTATTAATTTAGAGATGAAGGATAATGTGATGATGCACCATGTTAATACACAAGGGTGTATAAAACTAACGTCTATATTTGCCCCTTTTTATAGAGTGCTATGCAATAGCATGCCATGAGACAAAAACTATAAGGTGATTAATTCCCCAATTTTATTGTGAGGAGGTATCTCCCCTCAAATTGGGCATCGAGAAGTGAGATGGAATAGATGATAGGTTTGAAAAAAATGGAAGGCAAAAACAAATGTTGATGAGTGGAAATAGACAAGTGGAAGATAGCAATGGAAAAATAGAAGTGTGGATGGCTCAAGGAAGTTCTAAGGTTGCACTTAATAGGATAAAAAGTGATGCAAGTAGTAATGCCCTAAAGACCTAATCAAGTAACAAAAATGCCAGAGCTAAAACATGTAGGCTTAATAAAAGGCTATCAAGAGAACAAAAGATAGGAATGGTAGATCATCACATTCAATGTGTGAATGGTGTATGTGTTACCTATAGATGAATGTTCTTAGGATAGAAGATACCCTCAAGATATTACAATAGCAAGATGATGAAAAAGGGGTATGCCTTAAGGAGACTAGGGAATTGACAAAGGGTCAAAATCATCAAATCTAAAGGGTAATATGACATAAAAATGGGATAGCTATGGTAAAGGCAATAAGATAGGGCTTGGGAGCCAAATTGGGAGTGTGTGAAAGGGTCTATAAGTGCAAAAACTTCAACCAAGCCAAGACAATCGATATCGATCCACAAGGGATCAATGTTGATTTAGGGGATCGACATTGATTAGAGCAATCGATGTCGAACATGGGAAAGGCTATGAATAGGCATCTGATGTGGAATAAGGCTCATTTAGGTATCAATGTGAAGAAGTTTTTGAGAGCAAAATTTGAAAATTTTCCACCTTTATAGCTTACATGAGAGATGATGGAGGTGAGTGGGAGTGGACAATGACGATGACTTCATTATGAGGTAGGCAAAATGCACTTGTGTTAAAATTTATGATTTTATTTATTTTGTTGTTTTTTGCTTAAAACATTTGTGTTTGTTTTTGTTTTTGTTATGTAGGAGATTTTTATGGTTTGAAAAATTTATCGGTGGGGAGGGAGGTCGTGAATTTTTAAAAGTAATGTACGACCTAGGAGAAAGATTTTTAGGGGGAGGTAAGCAACATCGATCGATATGGATCAATGTTCACCATACAGATTGACCATGATCTAAAAAGATCGACGACGATTGGGTAAATTAGCATTAATCCTTATAAAATTGATATAAATCAAGAAAGTTAGGTTCTTGATTAACCAAAAAGATATTTTTGACAGGTACGAGAGCTATTGATGATGAGGGATAAGATCTTAAAACTATTAACATAGTTATGAGAGTTCATGGGTAATGAGGACTAGGCCCATTTGGATGCTATTAGATTTAGAGGGATTGGTCATTATCATTGTATTCATCAGGATATTGGTATGATGGTGACTTTGCTAAAATGATGGGATTATATCACTAACACATTTTGACTATCAACTGGTGAGATGACCATCACCATAGAGGACATCCATCAGATTTTATGAGTACTGATCCAGGGAGCCCTTGTTTATACTATGGATAAATCTTGGTGAGTGACAATGTTGGCATGATTATATGGTGAGGATGCATTGGATATGAGATTCATTACTGGGGAGTTCTCATTCCAGCCATTATATGACCAGGACCATGTGGAAAGACTAGTGATGATGATGCTGGCACTAATATGCTATGTGCTACCTAATTTTATAGGAGGGTGACTACCATGGAGATTAACTGGTGTCATAACAAACATGGTAGAGTTTAGGACTATTTTTGATTGGGTGCCCACACTATTAGGGTAGATCTATAGGGAGTTGTGGGGTTGGTATACTAAGCACAAATCATGACTCGACATCACTTTTATATTACATTATTGGGCATATGAGCACATTAGTGTGATTCACCCCATAAGGACCCCATAGATCAATTTTTGAGACATGGTTTATAGTGTAGGCTTCCTTCAGTAAAATGAAGACTTAGTGGTTCTATACACAAATAGGGTAGTACATGATTTAACATACTATAAATAAGTTTTCAATGACTTATAGATAATAGACATTATCTGGAGGCCATATGTACATTTCCTAGTATGGCTTGGTTCAACTGTGGAGACAAGGGATGTTGACTGAGAGTTATGGGTACATGGACAATGAATGGAACACACTAAGCTATTTTATTTTGATAGGGTCCATCATTAGTTTGGGTTATTTGAGGATATACCATTAGCCTCATGTGTATATAGGTGGGATGATATAGAGCTCGATTGGCCTACTCCAGATACTATAGTGGTCTTGATTGGGTCATAAGAGGATCTTATGACTATTGACCTAGATGATATTGGTTATACAAATGATTATGTAGTGTGGTTTGTAGTAGAGATGAGGAGGAGATAGGATAGAGCAGTGAGACCTCGGTAATAGGTGGTTATTAAGGAGATGAGGGAGGTTGAGCAGATGCCCTAGATACACACATGGAGGAGCAAGATGCACCTAATGAACACATGGATGATGTACCACTATAGGATGCCCCCACCCATGAATATAACTATATTTGTTGTGGAGAGGGACACACTAAGGGCTGAACTACAAGAGGCACGAGTAGCCCATGATACTTTATAAGATCAAATTGCCACATTACAGGGTGATCTAGATAACATGAGAGGTTAGCTTGACCAGGCCATATAGGAGTGGGATAGGCACTGAGCAGAGCTAGAGTAGATGAGGTCTACTTTGGTAAAAAGACCAACTCTAGATATCATAAGATCTAGTGCTATTCTTATAGATATGGTACCACTCTAGAGGTATAGGGATTTGCTTGTAGAGATGTCATATTATGAGAGGATAGTAAAGAGATAATACGAGATGTTACTTAGTTTGCTTCATACATGGCTAGTCATAATAGATCATAGAGGACTCTTGGGGGGTCTACTAGTAGAGGGAGTGCAGTGAGTTGAGGAGGAGATGATGAGGGAGGTGATAGCATTCACCTCAGCATGATTGATTTTATTGAGTAGATCACATTGTATGGGTCAAGAGCCCCATTTTATTTGTGTTATGAAATTTTTATAAACACTTGATATATATATTCAGACATTGCTTATGTTTATGGATGGATCATGTGTGTTTGTTTATGGATTTATTTACGGCTATGGATATGTTATGTTTTTATTGATGATGTGATTTGATGGATTATAGATTAGATGTTATGTATTTTAATTCTGATCATTGATATCATATATGCTATGGATGTTTATGAATGATTGATTATGGATTTTACATGTTATGGATTATGGGTGTTATATCATGAGATATGTTTTTAATAAATGGATTATGAAGATAGCTTTTAATGTTTAATGGCTCTGATTTTATGGGTTTTAGTGATTATATATTATGGATTTTCTTAGCATTGACTTGGAGCATAACTAAAAGAGAACCTCTCATACACATGGCCTATGCATCCTTAACTAGATGGTAAGAGATATTGACACAACCTTAGTTAGCTAGAGCTTTGACCTTGGTCATTTATTAGGATTATATGTTTTTGGTGGGATGGGGGATGGATTGATTTAGAGATAACCTTCTTCACACCATATTTCAAAATCAGGATTTATCTTTCAAGGATCATTTTTATGCCAATGGGTAGATTGATCAATATGGGAAGTCTACAATTAGAAAGTTGATCGATACGGGAAGCTTTCTTGGGATGTTGATTTTGATAATTTATTCTACTACTTTGTTATTTTTTAAGGATTTTAAGCTACATAATTTGAAAACTGATCAATGCGAGAAGTTTTCTACTTGGTAGCGATCCTTCAAGGGAGTGGTCTACATTCTGATGTTTTTGCACAACTGTCCTTCAAGGGACCAGTCTGTTATTTGCCTTTATATTTGATTACAGTTGTCCTTTAAGGGATTAGTCTATTTATTTATCCCATTTGATACTTTTGATTTTCACTACTTTACTTGATTTTGGATCCCAAATATGGTAATGCCAATTGGCATAAAAAGATACCTTAGGATAGTTTCCATGAGTTCATTACATGAGGTGATTGTGTTATCTTGGAAAATTTACAACCTTTAAGAAATAATGGAAATAATGATCTGGGGTTTCTCCTATTATAGGTAAAACATATCCATGAGAGAATGGTATGTGTAGAGCCAGGGTATTCATATTCAAGGTTAAAGTGATAGTGACTATCAAATAACCACATAACTCTCATATCATTATTTGGTATTTTAGGATAGGAGGATATGATAATATTTTAAGACAAGCTAACTAAGATGAGCCAAGATATATTAACTATAGAAAAGATACAAATGCAATGCATTAAGAGGTTCTCATTCTAGTTTACCATCAAGAGAAGCCAAACGATATGCCCTAGATCTATATTTATGTGTTATGATGTATGGTCCAAGCCAAAAAAATTACCCCTTTTACTTCATTCCATATTAGTGACATGTTGATTTTATTTAAGTACAACGTCTCTAATGTTAAATTATCATTCTATTACATGTTGATTATATGCTCATTTTAGTTGTTCTTGATATATACGAAGGTGATCAAGGGTTATCACACGATGCTCATCTAAGAGTTCAAGTTGGGATAAATGCCCCTGATGAAAATCCTCATTAGAAATGATGTATTTAAGGGAGACACGAAGAGAGGGAATTTAGACTTCCAAAGAAAGTACATCTTCCATACCATAGACAAGGGAAAAAGGAGTAGCACCCATAGGGGTTCAAATACTAGTTTGATATGCCCATAAGGCGAAAGGGATACAAAAATGTCAATCCTTCCAACTTTATTGATGTATTTAGTTAAGATTTTTACTAGGGTTTTATTAGATGCTTCTTCTTGACCATTAGCTTGAGGATAGTAAGGTGAGGAAAAACTTAATTTGATTTTAAATGAGTCACATAGTGCCTAGAATTTCTTATTCTTGAAAGATTTTCCATTATTTGTTATTGTTTTATATAGAATTCCAAAATGATAAATAATGTGATGGTGGATAAACTCCATAATCTTTTTTTTCCTTGGTCTAGATAAGTGGCACAATTTCCACCCACGTGGTGAAGTATTCTATAGTGGTAATGATGAAGCCATGACGCTGAGAGGACTTAGGGTTGATTTGCCCTATAAGATGAAGCCCCCATTGGGAGAATGGCCAAGAGTCTCTTGCTGCCTGTAAGGATTTACTAGGGACATGGGATAAGTTTGCATGCTGCTAACATTTTACACACCTCTCAATATATGTGCAACAATCTTGATTTAGAGTGGGTCAATAATAGCCTAGACATAATATTTTTTTTAGATTTTACGCAGTCACTAAAGTGTCCACCACATGACCCATTATGTACTTCCTAGATAGCTAAGCTAGCTTCATGCTTTTGGAGATAATGAAGAAGAATGCTATCGAAATCATGCTTATAAAGAACATGCCCTAGTATAGTATAGCAGGTAGCTTTTTGTTGAAAGACACACTTGACACCTTTGGATAGATGGGGAGAAGATAGTCCTGTAGACAAATAAGTAAATATTTATGTATAACATGGCTCCTCCTAGTTTTCTTTGATATTATTGATAGATAAAAGATCAATTTTTGTGTAGGAAAGTTGGTTAACTTGATGGATAAGGAAAAATAGCTTGGACTCCTGAGATGAGGATGGGATAAAAGAGGTAAGAGATGCCATAATATCAGTAAATTTATTAGCTAATCTAGGAGTATTTTGGATAGCATAACATTGAAAAGTGAAAAATAGATGATCGGCTAAGGTCTTATATCTTTAGAGGATATCATTCTTGCATTGATATATACCATTAATTTGATTGACCACTAACTGAGAATCACCATATATATTAAGGGATCTGACTTCTAGTGTAAGGGTAGTTTGGAGGCCTATAATCAATGCTTCATATTCATCCATGTTATTGGTGCAATCAAAGTCTAATTTAAAAGATAAAGGCATGGGAATACCTTGAGGAAGGATTAATATAATTCCTACATCACCTCCATTATAGTACTTGGACCCATCAAAGAATAGAGTCATTTGATATTCTAAGACTAATTGGGAAGTGGATGTGATAGATTCATTAGGAAATTCACAATTGATTGGTCAGTTATCATTAAGAGGTGCTTTGGCTAACTGATCAACAATAATATATCATTTAACCAAATTTTGATGGAGAAATTCTAGATCAAACTTAGCTAGAAGCATGATCCATTTGGCCATTCATTGATTTTGATAAGGCTTAGAATACATGAACTTAAGGGGGTCGATAGTCATAATTATGTATGTCTTGTGGTTAAGTAGGTAATGATGAAGATTAGAGGCTACAAGAATCAATGCTAGGCATAGTTTTTTGGTATGTGAATAACATGTTTTGTATTCTACAAGGGTACGACTTATATAATAAACAACTTATTCCTTTTGATGCTCATCTCAATGGGCAAGCATAACACCTAGAGCATGGTTAGTAACTAAGATATAAATGAAGAAAGGTTGTCCCTCCTTAGTTGGAGTGAAGTCTAGAGGTTATAGAAGATAGTCTTTGAGTGCATTAAAGGCTTCTTGATAATTACAATCCCATAGAAAGTGACTATCCTTCTTTAATAAATGGTAGAAAGGTTGACACCGATCGGAGAACTATGATATAAAATGATGGATAGACTGAAGCTTGCCTTGTAAACTATGGAGTTGCTTAAGGTTGGACAAAGGGGGCATTTCTATAATGGCCTTGATTTTAGTGGGATCCACTTCTATTCCTCGATTAAAAATAATGAAGCCAAGACACTAAAAATGCACTTTTTTAGATTTAGATGCACATGATACTAGAGTAAGTGATCGAAGATAACCTTAAGTACAAATAATTTATCCTTGTGCAATTTTGACTACCCAAGGAGACCATCTACATAATCTTTGACAATTTTGTGGATTATGTCATGAAATATATAAGTCATGGCTCACTGATAGGTGGCTCCTGCATTTTTTAGGCCAAAGGGCATAACATGGTAGCATAAGGTCCCCTAAGGAGTAATAAATGTAGTTTTATGTTGATCTTTTGGTGCAATAAGTATTTGATTGCAACTAGAAAAAACATCCATAAAGGATAACATTTTATGGCCAGCTGTTAGGTCCACTAATTGGTCAATGTTAGGGAGACGGAAATCATCTTTTGGACAAGCAAGATTTAAATCATGAAATTTAGTATAAATGCAAAGTCCCCTATAGGCTTAGTGACTAGAATGATGTTAGACATCCACTGAGGATAATCAATGGGTTGAATAGAGTTAGCAAATAAGAGGCACTACAATTCTTCTTTTACCAAGAATGTGACATGGGTAAGCATTTTATAAAGCTTTTGTTTTACTGACTTAGAATTAGGAAAGGTGATGATATTATGGATAACTATTGTGGGGTCAACACTAGGCATATCACTATAAGACCAAGCAAATCCCTCACTATGGTTTGATAAAAAAGTGGTAAAATCATATTTTTCCTAAGGATCTAAGGCTTTGCTAACTTTAACAATCCTCAAGGTTTCCTGAGACCTGATATTAATATTAGAAGTGGATTTGTTTAATAAAATAAATGTTTTAGATGGAAGAGAATTGCATAGATAAGAGTTTTCAGTGCCTAGATGAGTCAAAATTGACTCATCATCCTAAAACTAAAGAATAGGGATGGTTAACATATCATGCCCTATTAACTTAGGATATACTAAAGGGATAATTCAGGGCTCACCACCATGGTGAAAGATGAGGGGTTTTATAGAGATTGAATTGACTAAATTTTTTTTAGAAGGGATAGATATAGTGTCATTGGTCGAGGAAGAGGTATCGAATGATAAAGATTGCTCTTCTTCTTCCAAAAATGATAGAATAATGGGTTCGAGAGAGGATTTGGAATCTTTCTCAAAGACTAAGCCGTGATTTTCATGTGGTTTTCTAAAATATCCTAATATGATATCATGAGGACCCTGCTCATATCTACCTATGATGAAGCCCTTCTAAGCATAATGATAAAGGTAGGTTTGTGTGAACTAGGGTTTATTGAGAAATGAGAATTAGATGTAAAGGGTTTAACACTAGTGTCATTGTCAGGTCCTGGGGTGGTTTGATCAATTCCACCATATATCAAGTGGGTGCATAAGAATAGTGGCTAAAATGGGATGAGCTCACATAGGTTAGGTAGATACATGGGTTTTTTGTCTAGATGGTCATATTACCTAAGAGTTAGTAACATAATAAGGGTCAATAGTTGGTATTCCCTCATTGAAAGATGTTACATCATGAAATCAATGGACTCATGAGCTAGTAATTTCAAGGTGGGAATAGTCATACTAATTAAGGCTTGATTAGAAGATGAAGATGGGATTGTGTCAGGCAAGGGTGTTATGACATCGCTTGGTTGAAAAGTGAAATTGCATGATTTTAAGGGATGAGGATCAGTGGGGATGATATAGACCTAGCCTTCATATTCAAACTTAAGGCATCGATGGATGATAAATGAGATACATCCCATCACATGAATCTATGGATGTCCTAATAAAATGTTATATTAGAATGTCCATTCTATGACATAAAAGAGTTTGTGGAGGGTGCAAGGACCTACATAAATGGGAAGGACAACTATTCCTACTGTGGGTTCTACCATATCATTAAATGCATAGAGAATTTCTAGGGATTGGGAAACAATGGTTTTTGGTAGCTGTAACTATTGGAAAGCATGTGAAGAAGTAATATTTATACTGGCCCCATTTTCAATCATAACTCTTTTAATCTGAGTTTGATTTATTTGAGCTATGATGAAAAAAATAGGATCTTGATCTTCAAGTGATAAAGGAATGACCTCAAAATTAGTGTAACTAATAGCTGACACTATTTAGAGGGCCCTTATAAATGTTGACAATGGTTGAGGCTCATCTGGTCAGACCTTAATAGCCTAGATCACTTCTATCATTGCTTGTTGATGGTGTGGAGAGGTTTTGATAAGTTCATATAATGACATTTTTATAGGCATTTGGTGGAGTTGTTTTAATATGGAGATTTGTACCAACTCTTTGGCTTCGGTTGGGGTAGTTCCTATAATAGAGACTTTAGGATTTTATCTAGATGGTTTAAGTGTATGATGGGTAGAGGAACTTATATTTAAAACTTTGGCTTTATTAGGATTTTAATTTTGAGAGCGGGTGGCTACAAGGACAACATCGATGTGTAATAATGGAGGGTCCAAAGAAGCCACTGACTCTTTATTGCTTATAGGACTAGCAGGATTATAGGTAGGTGGAATATTTAGGATGATGATTTTTTTCTTAGGAGTTTTATCATTTAGATCATTAATTAATAGATAATCATCTTGGACTAGTTTTTGAATTATGGCCTTAAGGGCATTACAATGTTCTATATCATGTCCAGGTACTCTATGATATGTGCATATCTCCTAATTCCTATACCAAGTAGGTTTTTGGGGGTGAAGTTTGATGGGCTGTATAGGTGGTAGCATTAAGAGGGATGTATCCATTTTTTTTTAAAGATTACAATGTAAGATCCTTTAAAAGGGTTATTTTATGGTCTTATAATAGGTTGTGCAATCTCTTTTGGCAAAGTATTGATCATTTGGTTTTGATGTTTATCTTTTATGGTAGGGATGACCTTAGGTACTTTTTCTTTAAATTTATCTAATGGTCCTTTAGTAAAAGATGGTGGATATCAGGATGGAGGTGTGTTTAATCATGGAGGGAGACTTTGCATTTTCCCACGTGTTTGAATGGAAGAACTTATGACAGGGACAATCACTTTAAGAGATGGATGAGGACCTAAAATAGATGACATAGATGATATAAAATGGGTTGGCCCTTTACTCTTTCAAATATTGAGAATAGAAGGGATATTCAGACTAAGGTTTTTGTCTTTTGACATCTGAAAAAGATCGACCTTGACTTGAGGATGGGATAAGGCTTTCTTTGATGGAATACCAAGACAATTGTCCCAGCTATCGATGATAGGAGCTTTACCCTTTCCCTTAGTATCTTCAGGGTAAGGAGGTGTTGTGATAGAGGATGATTTCAAAGGGTCTTGGTATCGATCAAATTGATAGGATTCTACTATATTGTGATCTCGGTGCATATTATGAATAGGTTCACCAGGGAACAAAGGGGTGGAATGTTTGACTCTAGAAGTATCAAGATGTTTATTTGTGACATCCTGAGGAGGGGTTCTATTTTCATTTTTAGGAGATTTAATTTGGGAAGATGAATGGGATGGCTGATGTGAATGATCCTATGTAATGTTAGGTTGTGGAGTTAAAAGCTTCACCAGGATGCAAATAGGAGAAGTTACAGAGGTTGCAGAGAGTTGCTGAATGTGTTGCAGGGAAACCGGCGTCGGTCTGATCAACCGACGTCGGTCAGATGGCAGTGAGGATGCAATCGGCGTCAGTTACTAGTCGGCCGACATCGATCATGGAGGAGCCGACGTTGGCAGCCTGTACGTGAACATGCAGTTTGCATGTTGATTTCAGAGAGTCTATTTTTGGACTGTTAGTTTGCATGTTAAAGGCTAGCTATAGTCTTGAGTTGCGCATCTAATTATTGTAATTAAGATAGTCTAATTATTGTAAGCATGAGATCTATATATGGACTCATGGGCTGTATTGTAAACTTGTAGCTAGAGAGTAAGAGAGCATATAAGCTCCTTCTGAGAGAGGTGAGCAATGGTGCATTCCTCCTAGTGCCACAGTACCAAGAGTGGGTACTGGTTTGGAGAATCAGAGGGGTTCTTCATGTTTGTATGATCTTAGTCAGCAGGTGAGCATGGCTTCTATTGGAGATCTACATTGGTGAGTAAGGTCTAGTGATTTGCAAGTAGCAACAGAGAGCAATTGATCTACTTAGAGTACGGTTGCGTACTTGGTGTACTGGCAGCGTGTTACTGACTGGTTGGAGAGGTGAACATCAATTCTGTATTGGAGTTAATTGTTGGGACCGAGAGAGAGAGGGAAGAAGGTCTTGAGGTGTGGTGAGCCTTTGAGGTGGAAGAAGAAGTGGCATCTTCTTTATTGTATTTTCTTCTAAGTATTTAATACAATTGTGTATTGTCTCTCAAATCCTGTGTTGTTTCATATTTCTAGTTACTTATTGATTCTGGTATAATTCCGTGTTTAGTTGCTAATACAAGAAGTAATCATATGTGCTCTAATTGAGGAGCAAGATCCTGACAAGGTGGTATCAGAGCTTTTGGTTGGGTTGACTAACAGGTGGTTCAGATCTGGTAGTGTTTTTTGATTACAGGTCACTCACAGGGGTTTCTGATTGAGTGGGAGTATAGCAATGGCAGAAGAAAGTAAGCTACGAATGGAGAAACTGAATAGGATGAATGGTCTGATTGATGGAAAGAAAGAGCAGGTAAAGAAAGATTGTTGGTTGGTTGTAGATCAATAGGGAGGAGCAGATGTTTCAGGGGATGTTACACAGGATGTTCTAGATAAAGTGGAATCTTGGTTCACAGATTCTTTTGCCTCTTTCCATGCAGCTTGAAATAGAGCATCTTTTCATGGGTATGTCTTTAGAGACTTTGGAGAGATTTATTTAGGAGCTGGAGAGCCTTGTCAAATGATTGGCAAAGGGGAAGTGAAGCTGAAATTGTAGATAGATAACACACAGGTGTTGAAGGAGGTCATGCAGGTACCAGTCTTGGAGATGAGTCTAATTTCTTCAGGAAAGTTAGGTGATGGGAGATGCACAATAACTCTCACAGTGGATGCACTTGAATTAGACGGTGGTAAGAAAGTAGGTATCCTTTTTCTATCTACTTATATTACTGATTCACCTTCTATTATAGAGATGTGGCTTTGTAGGCTTGGTTACATATGTAGGAGGGGAATGCATGTTCTGAAGCGGAAGATAGATGTCTTTGATAAACTAAAGAACTAGAAAGCCTTGGTGTTCATGGAGGAGATGACGAGCAGAGATCAGGTGAGGGAACTGAATTATTTTGAGCAAGGCTGTGTTGATTTGAATAGGATTTTGATCCATGGAGAGCTCGCAGGTAAAAAGTTATCACTCACAAGCAAACATAGATACCGGTGTCGGTCATCAAGAACTGACGTCGAACAGATAGGCACCGACGTCAGTCATGTGCAGATCAGCAGAGTCGGTGGTGTCAGGAAGAAGGAATCGATGACGGTCACATAGTGATCGATGTTAGCAACAGGTACACCGGTGTTAGTATAGGGACCGATGTCGGTAGACAGGGTTAGTCGCAGAGAACCGACGTTGGTTGAGAGTAGATTGGGAGATGGCTGAGATCGGTCACTGGAATGGATGGTGGGTGGACAACACGCTATCAACAAGTCTCAAACACTCATATGGAGGTCAAAAAGGGTAAGTTAACCTCATATTCATTGTTTACCTTCTTTATATTGCTTACTGATGGTCGAAAACTAGGAAGATGTGAAGAGGCAATGCAGGTAGAATCCAGATACAGTGGGAGCTTGGCCTAGATGAGGAGTGTGAGTCCTTGGAGAAGAACCAAATAGGTATTCGTTGGTGGAGTTGTCAGCTGGAAGAAAGCACTGAAAGATGGATGGATTCCTGAGTTAAAGAAGAGAGTAGAGGGATACGTGAGATGAAAGGCCAAGGTATAAGGTCTTGAGGAAGCTGCAGGACAGTGGTACAGGGTTTGACAGGTGTATGACAAAGCATGGCTTTGGTCAAGGTCATTGTAACTATTGTGTTTGTTCTTACTAGGTGGATGATGGTCACAACATTATCTTGTTACTGTATGTGGAGGATGAGCTTAGAGCAGGTTCATACATACAGGGTTTTGCTGAGCTAAAGGTAAGGTTAGTTCAGAGGTGTGTCATGAAGAATTTGGAGCAGCGAAATTCTTTGGCATAAGAGACATGGAGTTTTTATCTCTAGTGGGAGCTGATGTGAAGATGGTGTTGGCGGGGTTTGATATACAGGATGCAGAATTGGTAAGCACACCAAGGGCTGGATAGTTCAAGCTTAGCTTGGAACAGGGTTTGAAATCACATGAGGTCTAGTGTAGGCTTGAGTTTTCCCAATCAGTGGGAGTTGTCAGAGAGTTTGGAGCCAATTCGGGGAAGGTAGATTCTTAGGTATCTGAGAGGGACCGCAACAGGGATTCTTGTTATGCAGGGTCAAGGTCTTCACTACATGGGTCGTAGGTTCGGATATGGTAGGTTACTTGAATGACAGGTGTAGCATCACAGATTGTGTGGTGGTTAGTCTTCAGGATTGATCTTGAAGAGGGATACAAGCCAGGGAATAATTTAGACAGTGTACAAGGATAGGTACAGGTGCAACTATTTATCTCCAAGTGGGAGATTGTTAGGTTGTGGAGCTAAAAGTTTCACCAAGATGCAAACAAGAGAAGTTACAGAGGTTACGAAGGTTGCAGAGAGTTGTTGAATGCGTTGCAGGGAAATCGGCGTCGGTCTGATCAACCGACGTCGGTCAGATGGTAGTGAGGATGCAACCGGCGTTGATTACCAATTGGCCGACATCGGTCATGGAGGAGTCGATGTTGGCAGCCTGTACGTGAACATGTAGTTTGCATGTTGATTTCAGAGAGTCTATTTTTGGACTGTTAGTTTGCATGTTAAAGGCTAGCTGTAGTCTTGAGTTGCGCATCTAATTATTGTAATTAAGATAGTCTAATTATTGTAAGCATGAGATCTATATATGGACTCATGGGCTGTATTGTAAACTTGTAGCTAGAGAGTAAGAGAGCATATAAGCTCCTTCTGAGAGAGGTGAGCAATGGTGCATTCCTCTTAGTGCCACAGTACCAAGAGTGGGTACTAGTTTGGAGAATCAGAGGGGTTCTTCATGTTTGTATGATCTTAGTCAGTAGGTGAGCATGGCTTCTATTGGAGATCTACATTGGTGAGTAAGGTCTAGTGATTTGTAGGTAGCAGTAGAGAGCAATTGATCTACTTAGAGTACGGTTGCGTACTTGGTGTACTGGCAGCGTGTTACTGACTGGTTGGAGAGGTGAACATCAATTCTGTATTGGAGTTGATTGTTGGGACCGAGAGAGAGAGGGAAGAAGGTCTTGAGGTGTGGCGAGCCTTTGAGGTGGAAGAAGAAGTGGCATCTTCTTTATTGTATTTTCTTCTAAGTATTTAATACAATTGTGTATTGTCTCTCAAATCCTGTGTTGTTTCATATTTCTAGTTACTTATTGATTCTGGTATAATTTCGTGTTTAGTTGCTAATACAAGAAGTAATCATATGTGCTCTAATTGAGGAGCAAGATCCTGACATGTAATGAGATATGGGAGTTCTATAGAAATTTTGAGACTTGTTTTAATAGTTTTAGGTTGACTTATATCAAAATCATCTCATGTGAGGAGATCCAAGAATGACAATTGATTTAGAGTTTTTTTAGGCAATAATTGGTCATAAATTATATCAATCATATGTGTAGCCTAATTTTGTGTTTCTCTAGGGTTAGCTTGGATTGTGTTTGATGTGGATGGATGGTTTGGAAATGGTTGCTTGAAAATATCTAAAGATTGGTTGGGAGGAGTATTTGGATTGTCCAAATGAAGGTCCCCCTTATTGATGAGGCCTTGTACCAATAGCTTAAATGATTGAAATCATTCTATGTCATGTCTTATTACCCTGTGAAGGCACATAATTCATCCTCTTTATACCAAGCGGGTTTAAGATGCATATCATTAACTGGTCTAATTGAAGGGAGATCAATAGCATTTACTTGTAGGAGTTTATCCAATACATAAGTGTAAGGTTATCCTAAGGGGGAAAATGAGTAAGGCCCCTAGGTGGTTGTGTTTGAAAAGTGGATGGTCCTGATTGATTAGGTGTTAGAGGGGAAGAATTTTTTAGAATAATAGCATTTGCTGCCCCTTTTGGTTTAGGATTATTATTATTGCTTTTTATGGGGTTAGGTTTGAAGTTTTTATTACGCAACTTAATTTTTTCCTCTTCAATGCCCCAAATTTTGAGTTTACGTGCCATGGTAAAGGCTTCATCAAAAGTTTTAAAGGTTTGAATTTGTAACATGGATGAGATATGTTTTTCACAAGAGCATGAAAACAATTCAATTAATTTAGGTTGTGGCAAGGAAAAGGTTAACTAGTTGATCAGGCTATGCCAATGAGCTACAAAGTCTTATATGGATTCATCTTCAAATTGTCGAATGGCATATAGATCCATGATACTCACTTTTCAAGCAATGTTGATTGAGAAGTGTTCTAAAAAAATATGGGCCAAGTACCCAAAGGAAAAGAGTGAATGCTGAGGGATGGAGCTGTACCAATCTAATGCAGCTCCTGATATCGGCATGGGAAATGTCCTAAGTAGTAATGCATCATCATGTGCTATAAGGTAACAGACATGT
Source organism: Torreya grandis (assembly GCA_037957365.1). Lineage (NCBI taxonomy): Eukaryota > Viridiplantae > Streptophyta > Pinopsida > Cupressales > Taxaceae > Torreya > Torreya grandis. Next base: position 3,544,921 of record JARHVA010000848.1, on the reverse strand, counting down.
AGAAAGGATTTGAGATGTTTCTTGGGATATTATTTATTTTAAAAATTAGTAAACTTGGGAAGTTACCATTATGAGGGATATGGTCAGATAGGAACAAATAGGTGGATAGGATCCTTACAAATTTGCTCATATGTGGGCATAGTATTATGTCTGGAGGTGGAGGCTTCCAAATTAGCCATCCTATTCATAAGGATGTTTATGAGGTCTGATTGGGGGTTATTCGGAGGTATATTCCCTAAGATACCTTGCTTAAGATTAGATAGGGGTTGTGAGGAAGGGTATCCAACTATAGTGGACATAATGGGCTGGGATGCCACCACGTACTATGGGACCTACAACAGAATATTCTATTATGTGGAAGATTGGAAATAAGTGGTCCCCAATGACTGTGATGGAGCCATATATTGAGTAGCCATGGAGACATACTATTGGGGAGGTTACATTGGAGGGATTTATTACATCAGAGGGATTTTTTGTGTATGTTGTAGAGCTTATGAATTGTATGCTAGACTCATTTTATTAGGTGGGAGACTTACAGGGATTGATATTACTAACGTTTGGGGAGGAATAGTGCATATAGGCTGAATGGTATAAGCACTTTGAACCTAAGTAATGGGGGTTGAAGAATTGGTAGATACTATAGGTGGTTGACTTTCTAAAGGTTATGTCATCAGAGTATTAGATCTAGATGGAAGAGAGCTAGTAGAAAAGGATACCATGGCTATGGTAAATCCTTCAATTTTCTCAATTCCCTTGAAAGACATCCCATTTAAATATCAAGAATCTTGGGTATGGGGGGAAGGAGGAATGTGTATTGCTCAGTTACTAAGGTAGTAATTGAGAGAAATAAGGTTATTGTCTAATGTTTTTTTAAAGGAAATATCTCCTTGAGAATAAAAGTGCAGGAACATAGGATTCTCAAAGGACTTAGGGGTAGAGGAGGGACTATGTGTATGTTCCATAGGAGAGGACATGACACATGCTTTAGATTCTTTCTTTGATTGTTTCTTAGTCAAAACCATGAGATGGAAAAGAAAATAAAAAACAAAACAATAATTTATTTTTGATTTATCTCATTTTTAATTGTGGATGAAAGATGCACAAACCAAAGTTATTCCAAAAAGTTTTTATCTCTTTTTAATTTTAATATGTGAAAAGAAATAAAGAAAAAAGGATAATGAGGATCCTGAGAAATGTTAATCTAAGGATGGTTTTGGGTTTTTTGTTTTGGAGCTCAAAGAAAATCTATATTGGTATTGGTACGTGGCTTGATACTTGGGGCTTGCTTCCCTTACATCACAATCCCACAACTAGTGCGGGTGCTTAGCCAAGATATTTTGATAGTCCAAAGATTATACTCAGCTAGATAACTGAGTTGGTCTTCTCCTTAGTGGTGAAATCCAAGTGGGATCATTGGGAAGAAGGTTGATGTGAGGTGATGAAATCCCCGTCAGTTTCCTTATGTCAAGTAGATGAGTTTGTTGTGACTGTGATTTGGCTTGTGTGTGAAAGAGTGATGACTATGATGAATTCATTGCTTAGATTATTCTATGTGAATTACTTAAGTAGGAAAAAAATGTGTGCAATTTATTTTAATCTTAAAAAGGAAATAAAATGCAAACCTAATGTTATTTGGATGAATTCACACAAAGAAATTGAAAGATAGAAAATTTAATAATTTTGAATTTTAAAACAAAATATGAGACCTATGTCCCACCAGATGTGCTAGAATGTTTTAGTATTTTTTTGCTTTTTCAATGTGATCTAATTAGATACTAAAAACAAAGTAAACGTAGGGTTTTAAAGATTACCTGGAGATGGATATCGGTTACACACCATTGATCAAGCTTATGGGAACTCCTCTTTGTCTTGGGAGGAATGACTTACAAATCACACTAACTCACAAAAAATTATATAATAGAAAGATGAAAGGCTTGCCTAGTAAGAAATCGGTCCCAAGAAGTGATCTGCTTCCTTAGGTGGATGTCAGCCCATGTTTAACACTCAAGTTTATAAATAAACATGAAATTATAAAGATATATAAGGATAGGATGCAAATAAATAACAACAAATATGTTTAATCTATAACATGATTAAGGCAATCAAAGTGATTATCCAAGAATTCAGTAGATATATCAACATCCTCTTAAATTACAACCAATTGGCCATTAATGCTTCTCTGATTAGGTGTAAAAACCATAGTACAAATACCTAATTTGAATGCAATGTTACTTTGATTAGTGAATAAAGGTTGTGGGACAATGGGGAGATCAAATATGCTAACAATATCATGTGCTAATCCAGACAGAGTCATCTACATGTGAAAGACATATTTTTAGAAAACAACATGCATGATTTAATAGGGTTTTAGGACTGTGAATGTTATGAAAACAAATTTCAAGGATATTTTAATAGTTTAGTAGGGATTAATGATGATCCTATAGGATCAACGTTGATTCAGATGGATCAGCATCGATTCTAAGTAAAAATGCTAAAATATAAAAACAAGTGATAATAATGCCTTGTAAAATTGATAAAATGATGAAAACCAAATGGAAATGTTGACACATTGGTGTAGAAGATAGTAAACTTTAAATATGAATGAATTAACATAAAATACTAACCTTAAATGGCTTGAAAACATGCAAATACGCAAGATTATAAAAGTATGCTCAAAAACCTTTGAAATCCCTTGATAGTTACATGAACAGAGGTTACACAAGGTGACAAAGTGTTGACAATATCTATACGTATGTTTTAGGAAAAAATCCAGTAGAGGTTCAAAGTCTAAAAAGTGTTGTGCATATCTCTCAAGCTGAGGAGGCTCACTGTATATTATGGATCGACACCGTTTCTGGCTGATTGACATTGATCATAGAGAATCAATATCAATTTGCCCAAAATAGGTGGAGGTGATCTTTAGGCTATTTAAAAGGGTTGTTTATGGGGTAAAGATAGGTTTAACTGATGTCTAAGTTTTCAAGTTGTTTAAACCATGGGATGGGTTTGTTAGGAGGTTGGGAGGGTTTTTTTTTTTCAATAATTTTATGGTTAGGGGTAGTAAAATAGGGTTAATTACTATTTGATTGTAGTAATTAACTTAATTAACTAATGTGGTAAAGGTGAATGGGTGAGGTTAATGTAATTGTTTCAAATAATTATGAATGGGACTATTATGTTAGAGATAAAGGATAACATGATGACGCACTATGTTAATACACAAGGGTATATAAAACTAGCATCTACATCTAGTTATCATGATGATGTATATTATTTACTAGCTTACACATATTACTCTATTGACATTCACTAGTATATTGCACTTGTGTATTTCTTAGCATATAACTAGTCTTATACTCCATGTTTTACATACTTTCCTTTCTTGATTTGAGTAGCTAGATGTGATTGCATTTATTTGTTCTTGTTTTTTCTCTTGTATGTGTCTTAGGACATTTGCCAATGTCCTTTGATTTTACTCTTCTATGTGTTTGTGGCCCTCATGCCAACCTTGCTTGTTTTTAATTGTATGTGTATATAGGCATTTGAACATGCCTTCTATGATTGATTTCTAGTTTGAGTGACATGTGTCCATGTCCCTTATTTTCTTGGCCCCTTGGCCACTTTTGTATGATTCTTGCTTCTTGCCTTACATGCTTGTTTGCTTCTCAATTATTTGCAATGCCATGATCCACATCATGCATTATCTCTTTTTTTGGATGCCATGATGGACATCATGCTCCATCCCTCGTTTATAACTAACAACTAACATTTTCCACTTTCAATTCAGTATACTGCACATGTTATTACATTATTACATCTATCTAGGCATACCGTTGTTGATCTAACAATCTCCAATACAAACTATGCTATATCTTGAGACATCTTTTGGATTATCATTGCTATATCATGTATTTTATAGCATAACATACTTATAGGGCTCTTTATTCTGAGGGAAATCATTTCAGGGTCTTCATTCCTACCCTAAAAAGAGGGGGAAACAAATAGGGGTTTTATCACAGAGATTAGAGCCTTCTACTAGTCAAAAATCAGTTCTTAGAACACTCAAAATAACAACCAAAACCCAAACTAGGGAAAATAGACCAAGAAAATAGTGACAAATATAGAACAATGATAAAAAATAACAAAGGATAAGAGCACCATACTTGGACTATAACACTAGATAGCAAAGTGTCCTATTTTTAGTGTTCCTATCCAAACAACAAAAAACTCATATTTTCCAAAAATAGATAGAAAGGTAAGATCAGTTACAGTTTTGTCAGCTATAGTTCAATTTAGATTTGGTAGTTTTAGTACAATTTCTTAGAGTATCCAGATATAGGGGCATCATATACAATATGATGGCTCTCTCTTCTAGTTTTAGATTGGGTAGTTGGTACAACTTCTAGATCAGATTCTATGCTATAGACACCAATGATTGGGGGCAATGTACATGACATATATGAATTCTTTTCTTTCTAGTTCATTACATTACCTAGGTATTCTCAAAATTCACATGCCTTATTCCATCTGCAGGTGGTTGGCATCATTTCAGATTGGCTTTCATATAAACCTAGTTCTCAGTTTTGAAGTGGCTTTCATAGAAGCCTAATCTCCACCTTTCAAAGTGGCCAAGATTGGCGTAGTTCTTAGCACACATTAAACTATCCACCTAACATTTTTAGATTACAAGGCATTCATGGGCTTTAAGATACATCTCATATAACACACATTCATACCGGTATCAGTTCATAGCTTCACATAGTAGGCAATAATGTAGCTAAAGGACTAACTATACTTTGTATTCTTGAGCCACCTACTCAGAGGGATTGGACACACATTCCAAACATCAATTAACACACACATGACTACATAGCTTCACTTATTGGGAGATGATGGATCCAAAGGGCCAACCTTTGTATTCTTGAGCCACTCTCGAGGAATTGAGCACTCAAATTTTTTCATGATATTACTTTTGATACAACACATACCCAACATCACTCAACATCATTCATCATACAAGTAAGTTCAATTATGCTTTCTAATTTTCCTTTATCCTAGTATTTCATTTTATTGCATCACTAGAATAAAGGGGGGGAAAATGTAGTCATATAAAATTTCCAAATTAGTAGTTTGAGAGTGGTTTGTGATACCCTATCCATAGGACCTTCTTGCATGCTTTTGTGACCCTTCTAGACACCTTTTTGCTTATTTCCAATCATCCATAACCTTCTAAATGATGATTCCACCTTAGCCAAGCTGTATTTCCCAGGTCAATCCTATCACCTAGGTCCCAAGCTTGTAGGATAGGAACACCATACCTGGACTATAGCATTAGATCCTAGGGTGTCCCTTTTTCAGTGCTCCTATCAATTTGCATTTTGAGTCCAAATGGTCCTTTTCATCCAATTCCTATCCTTGATTATGTTGACCTAGCATGAATACATCTAACCCATGACCAATGGTTCCATATAAAATCTTATCCAATGTTCATTTACAAAGGGGGTGAAAAATCTTACGAAGTAAGCAAGAATACAAACAAAGCACTTAGGCAAAATTTTCTATTCTTTGCATACAGCCACCCAACACAACTGCCAACATAATCAAACCATCATACCAATCCCTAGCCACCTCAAGCAATCTAAATTTCACATTTTTACTTTTGCATCACACTATTTCACAAAGCACACCAAGTGGGAGAACTACATATGGCGTGATCCCTCTTTAGAGTATTGGTGTATAGGCATTGTGACCACACAAGGGGTGTGGATTACATGTTTAGTGCATATTACACACTAACCCCCTATTTTTCAAGTGATTAACATACTATTTTATCAAGCATAATGGAAAGTTAGGGTTTGAAGATAAAATTAGATTTGTAGTGAGCTTTATCAACATTCAACACTCAATATTTTATAGGCAGGCTCACATAGGAACAACACAAAGAACCCAAAAAGCTCAAATCTCTATGACCAATTTGGAAAATAATGATAGGAGTGGATAATAGTGCCAGACCCCAAAGTTTCTTGTTTTTGATGTTCTTATCCTTTCATTAAATGAAAGCTAGATTCTAATTTATGACACTATCCTAGTCTTGCATAGCTAGTTTCAACCTCTATTTCATCTGTCTCAATCCAGTTTCAAGCTAAGTTATATTTATCCTTTTTATTGATATTTTTATAAAGGTAAAAAAGATAGATAAATTATACAAATTAGGACTATAATTATTGTAATATTATTTACTGATTTATTAATCTAGACCCTTAACTAAAATAGGAATGAAACTCCATTATTCCCAAAATAGTTAAATCAACTTGACACCCTTTAAATGATGTCATGGACCAAATATTTTGACTTATGAATTTCTAATAATAGATATTCAATAAATTTATATGGATTTTACACTTAAGCTCTTAATATGATTTGATTGGCTTAATGGCTTTACTTAGTATTTTACAATTCTTGGAAATTGGTTGCATGTTTAATCAAAATGGTCGAGAATGTCAATTTACTTGATCATAATTTGTCTGGAGTTAAATAAGAGGAAGATAATAATTAAAAATGGTGCATTTCCCTATTTTGGAATACATAATCATAAATTGACACTTACACATGACATGTGCAAATGAATTAGAGCATTTAAATGGTCTAGAATGATAATTTGTTTGGTCATAAAGTTAATGCAAAGTGAATTGGGAGAAGATAATGATTGCATAAAATGTTTTTCCCTATTTAGGGATACATGAGCATAAATCAACACCTATAAATGATGTGTGCTGATGAATTAGAACATTTCATCTATTTTGGTCTAGATTGTGCATTATTACAAAATATCATTCATATTTGTAATTTTAGCATAACAATGATAAGAATTGGATGTCTATATTTTACCCTTTTTTAGAAATCATGGGGAGAAATTTGGTCTAATATTTTTTTTTAAAATAATAATTAGGTCACTTAGAATGATCATAATTAGAAGAAATAAATTTGTTCCTACTTTTGCTAAATTTTACATGAGTCATAGAGAAACAGGATTATAAAAATTCCCCAAATAGTGTTTGGGTACCCCATGATGCCCCCTTGAGGGGAGGATGGAAAATTTTGAATATTTGATAGGGTGGACCTCGATCATAATAATAATAATAATAATCATGTAATTCAACAAATGAGACCAAAAAATGGAGCAATTAGAAGAAACTAGTTTGAAAAATCTATAAACAAGGCTAGAATGAGCGACCTAGGAAGATAAATGGGGGAAGAATAGGCCTAAGGGGAAAATTTAAAATTTTCATCTATACTTTTACCCTTAGGGGGTGAAAATCATTCATTTTTACCCTCCACTATTGTAATCTAGAGCTCTGATAGTTGGCGTGAGAGAGCTGAGTAGAATGGCTAATATCCCATATCACTAACCCTTTACTAAGTGCATCTGAGAGTATAAGCAACCATCAGGGAGTGAAGCATCAATTGGTACATTTTTGGGTTTTTGAATTTCTCATTTAATTCATTTATTCCTAGGTAGAAGTAGGAATTTAGGCAATCTCACCATTTGAAGAATTTTGTAAATGATGAGGTCACTAATAAAAATGGCAGTTTCACCACCAAGAACGGTGGGATTATGGGATCTTTAATAGGGTTGTAGGTCAAAATGATGAATTCTTGGCCAAATAGATGACCTCACAAATTTTGAATAAAATCATTGATCAAATGGTGGGGTCACCTGATCTAATGGAAAAATCATAGAAAATAGCAGGGTCACCCTGCTAAATGATGAGAATGCCCTGTAGATCGACCAGTTCATAAACTAGCAAAGGAAAATAGCAAGATCACTCTACTAAATGGTGAGATCATCAAAAAAATTATGAGGTCACCAAAAATACCACATGAGGTAGAGGAAGATAAAAATGGGGCCAAAAGAATAGTATTCTAGGCCTAAAATTAGAAGAAATTAGTTAGACTTGATTAATTAGAGGAAAAATTAAGAAATGACTGACTTAGTTCCTTGTGTGGTAATTTACAAGAGCAAGTGAGGGTCATTATAGTACACAAATAATGATCCTGAGTGATATAGTGATAGGGCATATATATATAGGAACTTGTGGGCTTATTAGAGGAAATAGAGCTATATCACTTGGCTCGACTACGAGTGATTCATGTGGATCGAACTTATTTATCAGTGCTTATAAAGCATTGGTATTCCAAGACATCCAATTTTTATTTACTAATCAAGGAGGCCATAGTGACCTTAGAGGATGTCCATAAGTTATTAAAAGAACCCATCTAGGGCTAGAGGATCACTTAGATGCCAATAAGTCGATTAGTGATGCTAGAGGCCTTGTTGGGCATGATCGACCTTGAGGTAATAGAGGGGACTATAGATATAGATGCATTAGAGGATCTGGCTTAGACTCTAGACCTTAGGGTAGGGGTAATAGTGTTAGGGAATACAATAGTGATATCGATACCAACTCAAGGGATAATTCCCCTAGAGGTTGTGATTTTGATGGCTCTTATTAGTGGCTTTTTGCTGTCGAACAAGATCAGATAGTTCTTTCAGATTAGATTGATTGGAGTGATATGAGATGTGTATGATCACTCTGCATAATTTACATGAGGGCATATCATTTTATCCCATCTCTATCAATATTTACACATGGTAACATATCATAGAGTGCACAATATCAGGCATAATACTCTGCTCCAAGTTTGGGCCTGGGAGAACATAGCTATTGAGTGGCTAATGGGGCTAAGATTCAAATAGGGACTAGAGTATAAAATTTAATTTGGTTCGTACCTCACAAGCCTAGGCCTTTAAGGCCATCTAGGAGACCTATATTTTTATAGAGGGGCCATATATGATATGGTTGATGGTGATTTTATTTATCAGCCATACTTGGTGACATAATTTTATTGAATTTAAGATTTATTTGTCATTGGCTTCATGCTTACACCCTGCTATATCATAGGCTTCCATGACTTTATTATAGAGGGATATAGAGTAGATCGAGTTCAAATATAGTTTAGTTTACAAAAATATATTCTTGAGGGTCCACATTTCTTTTCCCATGTGACCCATGAGATTATATAATGGGGGTTGTATGCAATGGGAAATGCATAAAATCTACAAATCAATCCTAGCTTAGAGAAAATAAATCTTACTTGCACTTATGATTGAGGATACATTAGATAACTAGGGTTATGACAAATATGGATCCACTAGACCTAATCAAGGGATCTCTTACCACAATAACTTTACTAGGGAGGGTTCAAAATCCTCCAGTCAAGTAAAACTACATAATAACCTTAACTAGGTCCTATGTTTTCATATTCACTAAACTAATAACAAGTAAAACAAAAGTCTAATTTAGTACTCACCAATGCTTGTGGCATAAAGTGGGGGTAATGAAAAATAAAATTAAATATGCATAGAATACAAATACTCACATCAATGTATATAGAATCTTTATGCATGGAGAGAAGTGCAAATGCATATCTATTTACTCTTACAAAGGAGGAACAAAGTTGGGAATACTTACCTTTGAAGATAAAGCTATCAAGCGTCAATCTCTCCCTTGGCCAAGGTGTTTTATAAGAGGTTTTTCCATGTAAGGATGACAAGTATAAATCAAATCTAGGTTACACAACCTATTAATGCATCCAAAAGACTTCTCCATAAGATAAGATCCGTATCTCCAAAGAAATGGTGAACTGATTGTGTTTATATAGGAGGATCTAACCCTAAACCTTTTTCAAAGTTTTGACTGACAAGGTTGACCTAGTATTTTAATTAACAAAAAACATACTAGACAATGAAATATGTTGGCCATGGGTGACTTAGTTCTTAGTAAACTATTGTAAATAATAATATAGGGTCAATATGTCCAACATAGTCATTTAAACTGCCAAAAAGGGGTTTAGGTTAGGAGAAGGGCTAGTAAAAGTGGTAAATGACTAGAGGAGTGTGAAAAATAGGAGGCAAAGCTTAGGGAAATGGTTTATAGGAGATAAGTGTGTAGATAACAAGCGAAAAAAAGGATAAAAATCATACAAAGCACCAATTGTCTACCCACCCCTTCCCTGATGCACCCCTTAAGGTGTTTGCTAAAAGAGATTGAGACTTGATGGGTTCCTGCAAGATAAAGAGTCTTAGTAATTGATAAAAGTTTGAAAATATTATGTGTATAAATATGCCCCACTCGAATCTCATCACGTGTCACATAGGTGTAACATGGGATGGTGCTTTAAAAAAAGAACATAGTAAAACAAAATGTTGAAGCTAAATAAAGTATAATAAGGAGCAAATAAGATAAATGAAAGGACATAATCAAAAATCATGTACTTTTACTTACCTTAGTGTTGTAGATAAAGAAGGAGATGTGAGAAATATGAAGGTGTCTAATGTGAGGAACATTAGGTGAACCTATAGAGATTAGTGAAAGAGAACAAAAATTTAATTTTTTGCAACATAGGCATATAATAGTGGGAAAAAATCTCTACAATATTAGGATTTTAGAACATTTTACAATTTGGAAAAAGAGTTAGTAGAGACAAAGATATGAGGAAACTAAGAAATATGGTGGTAAATATTTGAAAGGTAAATTTTTAAAATAGTGAATATAAATAGAGTGAAAAAGAATTTGTTTATCATTATTTACTATTCTAATAATAATAGAGAGATCTGATAGATTGAGTGAGATATCTAGAGAGTGAGGATGGTAGGGAGACGATAGCTAAGATAGGGAGGATGCATAGCAGCCACAGTGGGTGCAACACAGGTAAGCAATTGAAAATTTCAATTTTTTGAGTATTTGTATTCAAAATTGAGTGATTTATATAAATTTTATAATTAGGTAAAATCTAGATACTGAAAGGAGCCCTGGGCAAGTTGGTCGATAGAAGTACCACTAAAGAGAGGCCCAAGACATGCATGAGTGGTGACTCTAGGTTTTGTATTGATTGGGAGGCATCCCACATATGAGGTGCTTAGGGATGGGCTAATGGAGAGACTGTGCTTGATAGGTGAGTAGATGGTGGTTGGTGATACTAGGACATGTAAGAAATATGTTATAATTTGTTAGTCTTTGAGATAAAATACTAGTTGTATATGATTGTAGATAGATATATTTTGAGATATATATGTAATTTGATATCTATCTGGGTTTTAGTTTTTGTATATCTTGTGGTCAAAAATACTATATGGGGATATTTAGTCATGTAATTTGTCCATGATATTTTGGATGGAGTGGTGGCACCATATGACCTCATCATGCTAGATGATCCTATGGTACCATTTTCCCTAGCTTAGGTGAGCTAGTTTAGACTAATGGGGGAGGCCATGGGGAAATTATAGACACATAGAGATGGATTTGAACCATTGGTAAGGGTGATATCAAGAGAGGCATAGGCTTGGCAGGCCTTGGCTCAAGAGATATCCACACACATGGCTACCATGATCCAGCTGGGATAGGTATAGGCCTAGGTGACTAACCTACAAAGACAAGTAGCAGGGTTAAAATCTCAAACAAGCTCATTAAAATGTATCATGTAGATTGGAAATTTCAAGTCATCTATGGGTAATGTGGCTAGGCCATGAGATAGGCATGATGGAGCCCAACCATAGAGCGGGAGTGATGTGTTTTTATATTTTATAGAAAAATACATGATATATAAAGATATCTTATTTTGACAGTTGAATGTTGATCTTATGAGTTATATTTTGGTTGTGGTTACATGTATTTTACTTTTGGTGTATATGATATGGGAAATATATGTGCGGTGTTTTCTTTTCTAGAATTATGTAGTACACATACATGGTTTAAAAAGAATCAGACAAAAAGGACTTGGAAAAGTATAATTAATCTAAAAAAATGCACTACACACTATTTCATGATGAGAAATGTGTAATAACAAATGATGACTAAGTATAATAAACCAAAAAATGGTAAACAAGATGGAAAAATGTTTTTAAACCATGAAAAATATTGGCACCAAATTAAAACAAGTAAAATCACACTAAATCATGTTGGGAAGTATGAAAATAATGTAATAAAATGAAAAGCACATGAAAGACCAATGGTATAAAAACAAATCAATTAAGTCAATCAATCATACTAAATCACATTTGGAAGTATAAAAGAGAAGCAAAATTGGTAAAATGGTCTTAAATTAATCACACTAATTTAAGTTGAGAAGTATGAGAAACTTAATAGAAATGGTTGGATTCTTACATGTAATTAGAAAAGACGAAGATAAAAGTGATTGATTAATGAAGTAAGCATAAAACACACTAAATCAGGATGGGAAGCATGTCAATGATGTGTAACTCATAATCAATGACATCTTATCTCATAGTTGACACATGTATTTTCATTGTGACTCAGGTATTGGAAAATTTTGTGAGGAAGGTGAGGTCTTATCCATGGTCTTACACTGCAACTCACAAAGGGAACACCAATGAGATAGAAATAATGTTAAAATATGGTAAAAGGGGATGTTTGGAATGGTAATGTGAAAATTTAGTAATTTGTGAGGAAGGCCTAGTCCTTTCCAAGGTCTTCCACTGCAACTCACAAATAAAATCCCTAGGGGGAGTGATTAGTGAACAAAACAATATTTCTCAAGGGGAATATTAGAATTGTAAGGATTGAAAGAGGGAACGTAAGAAGCATAACACAAGTGTCTAATGAGAATACCTTAGGAGACATGAGGCACACTAAAGATATGAAAAGATACTAAGTGACTAATGACCATCAATTTACAAATGATGTGTTCACTATAGGCTCAAAGCTATGTAGGCAAATAAGTGTGGTACTAAGATCAACTCATGTTGGTAGTTTTGAACAAGAAAATTAAAATGTACCTACCTTCCCATGATGTGTTTTCCATTATTTATGACCCCTTATAGAGCTATCAGTCTACTATGAATATTGGGTACTTGCATGAGAAGTAGGTAGCACTAAAAGATTTTTTATTCTCCTTTTCTAATCTACTAGCCTACCGCACCCCAATGGACCTCGACTCTATCATGAGGCCAACTATGGAGTTTGAGATTTGATTAGAAAGAGGAGATGTGCTTAGAATCATGTATTTTAGTTTGATTTTAATTTTGAAAATTTTGAATGTTGCCTTTTAGATCATTGCCTTTTGTTAAATGATTTGGATTTTGAATGTTTTATGATTTTTAATATTCCTCCTCCATACAGATTTTGAATGATCAATCATGAGAGATAGAGTGATACACACAAATTATCTTTAGGCTTAGGCTAAAGGAAGCTAAGTATTTAAATATATGACTAACTAGATCACTTAGGATTAACTATAAACCAACATGTTATCTCAAGTCTCAACCATGTGTATGTTTAGTTTGTGAAAGGGAATAATGGGAAATAAGGGGAGATCCAAAGTAGACTGATAGAAAGAGATTATAATGCGATGAATTGTTTGCTAAATAATCACATGGTAAATGAGGAATGACTAAAGGGAGAAAGGTGTGTATAACCAAGTCACAATAACAATTATCCATGTTTATAGAGATAAGATAACAAACAATCATGAAAAAGAACAAGGGAACCATAGAAATAAATTCATGAAGAAGTAGTATGTAATTATGAAAAAGAATCCATAAGAGAACATAAGAAGAATACTAACATCATAAGAAACATTTAATTCTAAACAAAAGTCACAATGTAAGATAGATAAGAATTTGACATTATGTCAAATGATGTTAAATAGATAAATGTAAAGTTGGAGCACACGTCTAATCCAAATGAAGAAAGAAATGAAAGAAAACCTTTCTCATGTTCATAAGAACTAATATATTTATCTGCACACATTATCCATAACATTTGATAAGTCTCTATGAAGTTGAACTCGGACTACAACAAAAGTCTCATCGATCTTCATATAAAGTTGAGACAATACTTCATGTTGAATGTCCTCGATGGAAAATGTAGGACCACCAAAAGGATTGTGCTAATTAGGAATATCATGTAGGGGATGCTCAGGATAAGAAATGGGAGTGGGCTTTATGGGAGAGGAAGTAGTCACTAGTGGGGAATGGGACACATGTGAGGGTTCATCGGTGGAGAAAATGCCATTGGGGAAGGAGGATCCATGGGTGAGGGAATCATGGGTGGAGAAACGGTAGGTGGAGAAGGGTCCATAGGTGGTAGAGTTACAGGGGAAGAAATGGGAGCTTTCTTGTGATGGCAGCCTATGGGAGGAAGGGTAGTAGGCACATGAATGATTATGAGGTGATCTTTGAGATGTTACTGAAGGATGTGGTAATGATCAATTTGATGTATAACACATTGGTACTAGAGACACTATACCTATCCATATTTGGGAAGATATTTAGGTAAGAATTTTGGGGGAGGTATAGCCTTATCTGTGGGTTGAGAAATGGTGGGATGTAAGGTGTTGATATATTATCATATATTATGATAATATATGGATGAATGATTATCTATGTCATGGAAGCAACAAATATGCCTATGAGTAGACTTGGTAGGTGTACTCATAGGAGGAATGGAAGTGGAAGGTTGGTATAATAAAAAGTCCCGAGTCCAATGATTAACAACTTTATGAATATCATAATATGGTTGATCAGCCCATTTGGTGGATAAAAGAGCAAGCTATGGTAAAGGGAGTAAACCATCACCAACAGAAGGTGGGGATGGCAGAGATACTGGACAAGGCCATTAAAAAAGAAATAGGATCTAAAATAGGAATATACTCAGCTAGAGAGGGAGTGGAAATATGATGTAAACTAGGCTCTAGTGAGGGAGGGGCAGGATGCACATAAGGTTAAAGGATAATTACAAGCATCTCAGGGATAAGTCAGCTGGAGGGCTCCTGGTATCTAGAAAAATGATAGGGACTAGTCATTTTATGATCCATAAACATACTCATATGAGGCTCTTAAAAAAATGGAGGTGTGTACACCATCTCTACCCTATGATCAATAGGAAAAATACTAAAATTAGGAATGATATAGGATGGAATGCTAGAAGAAACACTAAAAGACTAAAGCCAAAAAGAATGATAATGAATAATTTTAACTTCTCAAGCCTGAATAAGACCTCTTAAGAATGGATCATCTAAGGTATAGCCATCTTCATAATCAAGTGTATGAATATCGATGGTATAGGTAGGGATGACCTTGTCATCTGATGTGGTGTGATGAATGGAATATCGAGTCTTAGTTAAGAAAATGGGTATTCATCACTAGGTGGTTAACAGGAACAAGGTTGCAAAGAAAGGGGACGCTAAGAAATGAGATGAGTCAATAAATCTGAGGTTTAAATCTTGAGGTTGATCTCATCAAGATTATCATCATCAAAATCTAGGAGGTTAGGGGGTATATTCCTGATGAGTTTGGGGTGACCATTATAACCTCAGGTGGAATTGACCAAAAAGTTAAATTGTTGAGATTTATGAAATGGAACGCTTGACAAGGGTAGGAATTTTGAATACACCACAGTCGTGGAATTATTCAAAATTCTAATTTTATGGTGTCACTTTGAATCTTATAGATGGTTCCATTATTAGGGGTTTTGACACATTGGTAAGTGGAAGAGGCAATTGATATCATGTGATGAGTCCATGGCCTATAATTTAAATGTTATATGATAGAAGAAAGTATAATATCATTACCTTCATGTGAATGGTGATAGGTGGGACATTGAAAGGGTGCTACACATAGCCTAAGGAAGCATTTGCCTTTGGTCATAGCCTTGGCATATGGTGCATGTGAATTTAAGATTACATTTGGAATATTTAAAGGTTTTGATAAAATCAAGAAAGGCAACACAAGTGCTGGAACCCTTGTCAATCAAGGTACACTTGACTTAGATATCACCAATTTAGACACTGATAAACAAAGGAGGATTATCTACATGAATCAAAATCTCATCGGGGATCATAGAAGTAATGGGGAATTTGAGGGAAGAGAAGTATACATTATTTCATCAACATGTACAAACATCTCTTTGCACTATTGTAAAATGTTATCTTCTGATCTGAATAAGGTGGCTTCACATCTTATTAGGGGAGGATGAGGGATGTTCATTTCAAATTAAAGCTACATAAGATGATTATGATGACATGGAGAGATCCACATAAGTTAGAGAAATGGGATTTGAGATTAGAGATTAGTAAGCTCTGTAATAGGATCCCACTCATCATAACCCATACGGGGACTATTGGAAAGAGGTGCATAGTGTTGAAAGAAGTCCTTGGAAGGAGAATCTGAAGTAATTATGAATTTATGTTGATAAGATGTGGAAGGTTTAATTGGAGCATAAATTTGTTGATTGTTTTGAGAAGATGGGGTAATAAATGCAGGTTTGGTTTGAGATAGATTAAAACAAGTGTTGATAGAAGTTTGATTATCATTGGTAATGGGTAAAGAGGTTTGAGAGATGGTGGGAATGGTATGAGAAGTGTTATCCAAGGGCGGTGTTGGAATTAGTTCATTAAAATATATAAGGTCTTCTTACCCCAAGTCGGTTAAGTGAGTTGGAAAAGAGTCTTAGATAACATAAAAAGTGTGACACAATTGAGGAGTGTTAATGGGATGAGGATCAATAAAATAAACCACCCTTCGTATATTAGTCATATTGACCACATTTTATTTAAGATTTGGGTCAAGAAGACTATCAAAATTATTGGTAGAAGGGGCAGGCTTGTCTTGGTTATCTTGGTGATTTGGAAGAGGATCTTTATAGATGGCCAAATGAGCATTAGCCTGGTTCCAAGCTTGAGATTTAGTTTATGTTTCATGGGATTAAAAGGCAATATCATAGGATTTTTGATGTTTATGAATGATAAAATCATGGTCAAAATTGGGATTGAGAAGGAAATACATAGCCAAATTATGAAGTTGCCTACAAGTCTCATGAGAATAACCCCAACTAGCATGAAACCAACAAAATTTGTTGGGATCGTACCAAGATTTCATAGGATGAGTGGGATCAAGTTATCACATAAGAGGCCTTGGTAGATGTTTTTGAAATTCCACTAAGGATAAAGGTTTATGAACATTTATGTTATTGGTTGAAGATAAATGAGGATTGGTGATGTGGTTAGGAGGGGAAGCTTGTTCCAGAGTCTAGTTGGGAATAATAGCTTACATAATATGAATGGTATCATAAGAGTCAATGACACCATCATTTGTAGTATGATCATTATTATTCTTGATTAACATGTGAGTACCCATGGAAGGTTGGGATAGATTGAATTAATGCATGATGAAATCTTGATACCTTGCTTGGTCAATGGCCTCTTCGAAAGTGCATGGAGAGAGAGTCCAAACCTGATATTACAACTTGGAAAAAAGAGTGTTGGTAAAAAAATGAAATAGGTTGTCATCTACCATATTATGTTCACATTCGTTAGACAAGGTCTTCCATCATTTGATGAAATCTTGTGCATTTTCAGTTTCAATTTACTTACAATTGATAAAATGGGCCAAGGTATTTTTAGGGAGATCACTAGTTTGGAAATCTTGGACTAGAGCATTGACTAAGTCTTTCAAACTAGTGATGGAATGAGATTTGAGTTGGCTATACCAATCTAAAGCATCACTCATGATAGTCTTTGCTAATAACTTGGTAGTAGCAAATGTATTTAACTTGACCCAGTGTTTATATAGATTTCCAAATGTTTTTAAGTGTATAGTAGGATCGGTTGACCCATTGTAAGTAATGGTAGGGGTGATACCTATTATATTGACATTAACAATTTGAGATGTAAGAGGCTCATTTTTAAGGTGCTTGATTTTTTTGTTAATAAGGGGAGGTTGAAGGATAAGATTACCATGGGAATCCCAAAGGGGAGGTGGGGAGCATTTTGGTTATACGTGCCTCATAGAACCTGTTGAGGGTGGGTTTGAATATGGATAAGATGATTTTGCATGTGCATAATTTGATTTACATTGTTAGTTTGGAAAGCATTCATTTTATTAAGAGTTTATAATAATATTTAATGGGTTTGAGTGGTATTATTGGCATTATTAGAAGCATTAGAATTGGTAGTAGTGGCTTGGGTACCACTATGGATGTTAGTAGTAGATTGAGAAGAATTGTTGGTGAGTGAGGTACTAGTAGCATGATTTACTTGTGAATCATAAGATGTAATAGTAGAGGGATGATAAGAAGTGACACTTGAGGCATTATTACCATGGGTATAAAATGATGTACTAGTGGAAGAATTGAGAAAATTGGGTCTTGGAAGAGGCCCACTAGATGTAGTGCCTACCATGTTAGTAGAGATACTAGGTATGGGGGTGGAAGAAATAAAAGAGGAAGATGTCATCATATGAAAAGGGGTCAAAAGAGAGGGAAGAGGTTGAGAAGTAAAGAAGCTAGTTTCCCCAAATCCATGTGAGAATGAGGGAGAAGGTGAATGGGGCTCCTCGACTTTGCCACTTATCATGAGATGGTAAATAGCAGAAGGATCTTTTCCTCGATGTTGAGGAAATTCATTAATAAAGAAGATAATTTCTAGGGTGTACTCTAATTCAAGTTGATATTCTAATGAGAAGAGTGGATTGTGAAGTGAAGAGGAATGAGGAGGGGTCCCATAGTTTGTGGTATGAGTGGCTACATGCAAATTAATTTCATCTAGAGTAGGAGCCGCAAGTTTCTTATGGGGAAACCTATTGGGGTTGGTAAAACTCATCATATCTATTGAATTCAACTCAGTGTTGTCTTCAAACATGAAGTTATTGATGAAGGAGAAATATTAGGGAAGATAAAGCTGATACAAAAGCAAAGAGATACAAGGCACAAATAAGAGTAAAGAGTCAACCAAGTCAACTTAGTACAATAACTAGGGTATGAGACTGAACTAAAAATGAGTATTGGGTTGACCAAGTCAACTTAATACTAAAGTCAGGGAGAAAGATAGTCTGGTAAGGATATATAGTCAATTAGGTCAACTTAGTACTATAACCTGATTGGAAAAAAAGAGTATTGGGTCGACCAAGTCGACTTAGTACTATAGATAAGGAAAAAGATAGTATGATAAGGATACAAAGTTGACCAGGTTAACTTAGTACTATACCTTGATTGGTATAAAGGAATATTGGTTTCACCACATCGACTTAGTACTGCAAATAGGGTAAACTATAGTCTAATAAGGATACAAATTCGACCAAGTCAACTTAGTACTGTAACATGACTAGTAAAAAGGAGTATTGGGAGATTGACTTAGTTTGTAGATAGGGAAAAGATAACCTATAAGAAACTATGTTGAATAGAATAAAAATGTGATAAAAATAGGGAAATTTTTGAAATGTAAGTGAAAAAATAATGGAAGCAAACACATAAATAATTAGATCAATGATAATGATCCAATTAGGGCACACAACACAAAACCTTACACCAATGCTAGTCAATGCAAGTTTTTGTAGTACAACACACAATGAGTAGAGAGTAAACAATCAAATAAAAAGTAAATGATAACTAAGTGGTCATCTAGAGTGTTGGTAGATTATTTTAAAGGTTTATTTTAAGTGAAATAGGGAAGTTGGCTAAAATTAGGGAACTAGAAAGCAATATATAGAAGGTTTCAGAATGTTTAGGCTAAAATGGATATGTATTGGCAATGGTACTAGCTTGGTATTGGGGCCTACCCCCTCACTTCATAATCTCGCAATGATAAGGGTGTCGAGTGCCTTGCCAATATATACAACTAACCACATGTTTATACTTGGCAAGAAAACCAAGTTGGCTTCCCTCTTGGTGATGAAATCTAAGTAGGTAGGTCTTGGGAAGACAAATGTTAAATGCATTTTGAATATTATGTTATTTGATAGTTTGTTCAAAAAGAACAAAATAGTGCAACTAATAGATAATTTGAGAAACCACCTAATTAGACTATGTGAGATACTCTAAGCATGAAAATAATTGAAAATGAAAGTGTGAATTAATTAATATCATATAGTTGTTAATTCCCAAATTAAGAATGGTACATAGTCTATTCAGGTGACACTATATGCAAATAGTACAAAACAAAGTTAACTCAGTCACCACTATTCTATAGAAGTAAGAGTCTTTAAGAACTAAGTCGACCAGGTCTACTTTGTTTGCTATAGGATTGTAGTTTTGAAGATTGTAAACTTGCACAAAATAGAATTGTAATAAAGTACTGAATTGAAAAAGAGAGGAACCTTGGTGGGTTGGAGGATGATGAGGATTAAAATTTTTCTATTGAAGTGCCTTGAATATTGCTTGCAAGTTCTATAAACTAATTCAACTAGGTTGACTTAGTTTTGTGAAACCCTATTTGTTGAAGCTTGATAAGATGACTAGTTGACTTGGTTGACTTAGTTGGTTATTTATATGCTAACTAGAAGACTAAGTTGACTTGTATGAATTAGTTTGTTATCAAAATGCTGACTAAAATACTAAGTCAACTTGCATGAATTAGTTTTTTATCTAGAAATGAGGAAGAATACTATGCTAACCTATCTAATTTAGTAACTTGTATTTGATGAAGACTTGCACCAAAAAAACATAGTCATTTTGATTATACCACGTGTTAAACCTATGTATAATTTTTTTAAACTATACTGCCTGGTCAACCTAGTATCACAAATATATAAAAATAATAGAATGATAGAAATGAAAATCATGAAAGAAAACTTGTAAGGGTTAGATTCATGTTAGGTTCACTAGAATGTATGCAATGGGAAATGTAGTAGATCTACAAATCAATCCTAGCTTAGAGAAGATAGATCCTACTCACACTTATGATTAGGGATACCTTAGATAATTAGGGTCATGACTAATATGGATCCACTAGACCTAATCAAGGGATATCTTACCATAATAAATTCACTAGGGATGGTTCCAAAACTTCCAGTTAAGTAAAACTGCATAATAACCCTAATTAGGTCCTTTGTTTTCATATTCACTAAACTAATAACAAGTAAAGCAAAAGTATAATCTATTGATCACCAAAGTTTATGGCACAAAGTGGGGGTAATAAAAAATAAAATTAAACATGCATAGAAGACATACTCACATCAATGTATACGAAATCATAATGCATGGAAGAGAAGTGCAAATGAATATATATCTACTATTATAAAGGAGGAATAAAGTTAGGAATACTTACCTTTGAAGATGAGCCCATCAAGCCTCAATCTCTCCCTTAGCCAAGGTGATTCACAAGAGGTTGTTGAGATATGTAAGGATGACAAGGATAAATTAGCTCTAGGCTACACAACCTATCAATGCATCTAAAAAAATTCTCCACAAGACAAGGTCTATATCTCCAAAGAAAGTATGAAACCCAAAGATTTCTCCTTAAGTAGAATGGTGGATAAGCAGATGCATAATATATCTTACTTATTATTCTCTTCTCTTAGAAATGGAAAAATGGTTGTGTTTATATAGGAGGTTCTAACCCTAAACCTTTCCAAAAAATTTGACCAACAAGGTCAACTTGGTCAACCCAGTATTGTAATTGATAAAAAACATACTAGATAATGAACTATGTCGGCCATGGCCAACTTAGTTCTTAGTAAGTTGTTATAAATAATAATACAGGGTTGATGTGGTTGATATAGTCATGTAAACTACCAAAAAGGGGTTTAGGTTAGGGAAAGGGCTAATGAAGGTGGTAAATCACTAGAGGAGTGTGAAAAATAGGAGGAAAAGCTTAGGGGAATGGTTTTTAGGAGACAAATGTGTAAATAACAAGTGACAAAAGGGATAAGAATCCTATTAAGCACAAATTGTCTACCCATCCCTTTCTTGGTACACCCCTTAAGGGATGTAATTAGAGAGATTGAGACTTGATGGGTTACTGCAATATAAAGAGTGTCAATAATTGATAAAAGTTTGAAAATATTGTGTATACAGGGGTAATTAGTGTCTTGAGACTAGGCTATTATAGATTTTGGTAGAGTTTAACATATACTATTGGACTATGTAGGTGGGGTGCAAATGTTGGCACGACTTATGCCTATACACCATGGTGGGCTGACACTCGACCCATTCAGTTGACTAGACCATGACCTCAGCAACCATGGCTATATTAGAGATGGGTTTGACAGAGGAAAGATAGGGGTTAGGCCTTAGTATAGGTACAAATTGCAATTCAATTGGTGATACCTTAGGCTATCCCACTATAGGTTGTTCATACTCAGGGGTCATAGCTACCAAGGGATATAAAAATGGGTGAGGTAATAGGTGGCATCTCAGGCCATGAGACAAAGATAAGATAGATTGAAATCTCTGGCACAAGGATAGGGGAGGAATGGACGTCAAGTATAGGGACAAGTATAGGTATAGGGGAGGTAGGGACCTCCAACATAGGTAGGTCTATAGAGGATCAATATTTAATTGATAGGCTATAACATGATATTAATGCATGATTATCAGAGATTGCAAGCCTTTAGCAAGATATAGCTGGATTATGCATAGAGTTAGCCATTACATAGGGTGAAACTAAATATTTATAGGGACTTATTATAGACACTATAAAACTACACACAATGATTCTAGATGTCAAAACACCCCTAGACTACCTTAGGACTCCTTAGGTACCATCCCCCAATCCTTTGACCACAAACCTGAGTCTAGTTAGCTAACTAGCCAAACTGGCTCACTAACCTACCTTGACCAAACTTAACCTTTGACCCTCAACTACCAATGGTCACCCTGACCATCGATGGTTAGGTTTGATCATTGATGGTTAGGTTCCCACTTCCTAAATAGTCAAACTCTAGTCAACACTATCTTACTTTTTTATATTTAGCTCATCTAATTCATGTGCATCTAATGCATGTGAAAGCTAAATTTGAACTACTTGTTGTTCCACCTCTCTTTCCTTCTTATAAAAAGAGAGGAACAAGAGGTGAAAAAGGATCCAAAATTTATTAATCATCCACATCTAGAGCTAGAGCCTCTTTCATCAGCACTTCCTTTTGTAGGTGTTCTTCCAATGAACCAACAAACCAACAAGTATGATAAAGATTCAAAGTGCTATCGCTCATTGGCTAATAGTAAAGTATTGTTACTCTATTGAAATTACTCCAAATTTCACTAATAGATCCATCGACCCTCCCTTAGATCAACAACCAATAATCTAAGTATCTACTTTCACTAATTAGTTACTTTGTTACTATTTTGCGACCAACCTAGCCCAAATCCACTTTCTAGATTTCCATTTTACAACCTTACTAGATCAATTCCTTGAACCAGACCAAAACTATAGTAACTGTCCATGGTTACCTTGACCATCGATGGTCTATGCATAACTAATGATAGTTACCCTAATCATTTATGGTCACCCTAACCATCGATGGTCATTATAATAACTTTTTTTCACCCACCAAACCTCAACCAAATCCCAATCTCAGACTCTCTACTTGATCACAGAACCTTACCCTATTTTATGAACCATACTTGACTCATTTGGAATTAATATCATTATGTTTATTACTACAATTATTCAAATTCACTTATCCATTTATCGATCACTTCTTATATTTCATTTCAGTATCTTCTATGATATATGCAAGTACTGTATCTTTCACTTTTAGAACTTGATTGTTTGAAATCATGGATTGACAACTTCTAAAGAAGATCACGCTTCTTGGATCTAGCTTACAAGGCAATCCAACCTACTATCTAACTAATCAACCATTTGATTCAGTGATTTTTTATCTATAGATCATTCCTTCCAAGCTAAAGAGGAGTATCTACAACCATCTGGATCAATGTGTGCACAACATATCAGTTTTTTTAACTTTTACCATACCCTTCTTGAGTTTCTTTTCTGTTCCTTCTAAAGAATATAAAAAAAATTTCTTTGAAACATTTTGGCACATCCAATGGGACTCTTGAATCTAGGTGCTTCATAGTTGCATCTAGGTGCTTCTTCTTCTTGTTTTTTGCTCATACAACAAAATCAAAATTTATTTTTGGGCTTAAAATTGATTGCATCCATTGTTTACTTGTTTATTTTAGCTCACTTATTTTAATTAATCAAGTGAATTAATCATAGCTTCACTCTTATCACACACACAAGATCGAGCCACTCACACTTAATCAAGTATAAAAACATTGACATAAGGCCTGACTGGGATTTAATCACCAAGGGGAGAAAGTTAGCTCTCTAGTTGAGTATAATCTCTGACAATTAGTATATCTTGGCTAAGGATCAGACACCTTATCACTTTGGTGTGTGAAGTGAGCGGGTGGGTCCCAATATCAAGCCACATACTAATTTATAATACAGATCCTTTTGAGATCCTAAACACAACTTGAAACCAACCATAGACTTCTTTTCTATTACTTGCTCTATAAGCCAATTTCAATCACACAATTCTTAAAACTTAAGGCATACACCACAATAGAGACTAAAAAGCATCATAGGATTTATCATGATTTAGTGTGTGTTTCATTTCCTTGACTTTTTCTTGTCTTCTCTTTATTTGAGTTATGATATTGCTTGTATCCTCCTCCTTTCCTCATCTGTATGGTTTTGACTAGGCAACAACTAAGAAACCAAGTAAATTACGATCACCTCCTAATCATCGATGTTCCTCTTCTCCCTCATCCATGGAGTACATCTTCGATGTAGAGAGTTATCCTCATCCTTCTAAGAGTCCTACCATCCCTTAGACAGTTACATAAGGTGATGTAAATTTTTCCACCTTTTTGGATAACAACCCCACAGCCTGCCAACATTACCTTAACACCATATCTCACCATACCCTTGCTTTGGTTCCACCTATTGACCCACCCTATGGCATGCCATACCACCTTATGGGTGACACTTCTATTTCCACCATCTCCACTCAACCTCTAATCACCCAGGCATCATCTTCGACCCATAATCCTATCGATACCACCATCCAAAACCAAACCACTCAACTAAACAACACCCAAGCATCTTATTCCCCAACTAATAACCCTCATAGTATAGGAACAACCCAATATTGGGGTACCAGTACTTCCCTTACTATGGGAGTACCCTCTGTTAGTGCCACCACCATTCCTATCATTTCCAACCCACCTACCTCCACTCCATTTCAGAGCTTGGTGGTTCCCATATCTTCTACCCTTCTACCCATCAGTACCAAAGTAACCACTTAACCTCTATCTAATAACCTAGCCATACCTCCTACCCAACCTATGTTAATGTCTCAACAAGTGCCCATTGCATAAAATCTGAGCTACATCCCTAACCCACAAGGGTATGTACCTCTATCTTCCACCCAAACACCTATCTCGATGTATTCATATATGGAATCATCCCAACAACACATGTACACATACCAACATGTGGCAAACTCTCAATCCCCCACCAACTATACATATGTTAAGCCTATCCAAACCCAACACAACCTACCTTATAATTATGGGAGTACACAACCCCAACTGACCTTGTCAAAATGTTAATGGACAAAATGACTACTTTGGAATCATCTATTTCTAGATCTCCTAATATTTTATCATATGACCAAATCTATAATGAACCAATTCACCCATCCATCCCCATTTGACTATATCCTCCTCAATGGGAACTTCTAAGGTTCTCAAAGTTTTATATTAAGGAGGACCCTCAATAAAACCTAAGACCATTTAGGCATTCATGTTATATGATTACCTATGATGATGCTCTCCTTTGTACCTTTCCCATATCTCTATCAAGTCTGGTACTAGATTGGTACAATGCTATTACAAAGCACTCCCTCTTTTCTTTTGCCCAACTAGATTAGATTTTCTTATATCACTTTTCCATAAACATCTCTAAGAAAGTGTCCATAAATGATCTCTACTCCATTCAAAAATTTGATGATGAATCCATTATTGACTTTTTGGCTGATTAGAGAATTTTTATAAACCAACTCTCCTTATCTCTAACCC
Organism: Torreya grandis; assembly: GCA_037957365.1. NCBI lineage: Eukaryota > Viridiplantae > Streptophyta > Pinopsida > Cupressales > Taxaceae > Torreya > Torreya grandis. Next base: position 3,519,035 of record JARHVA010000848.1, on the reverse strand, counting down.
AACTTGAGCTGATTGAACTCTTTGCCTGGGCCTGCACCAAACACATCTCCTGTACTTTATAGGTCCAAAGGTTTAGGACCTTTGTTTAAGATTTCACCATGACATGAAAATTAGAGAACAAGGCCATTGATGAGGGGAAGTTGAAATTGAGAAACAATAATTCCACCTTCAAATCAAATGAGGCTTCCTCCTCTAAACACAATAATCAAACTAACACTAACTCCAAAAATAGGGGAACCATGAATGTGGTTATTCTTAAGACCACCTAAACCCATTATTAACCAATACAACTCTTCCAATTCCTCCAATCAAAATATGAAAAACCCAAACTGTAACACCCATAAGTAATTTACTTTACTTGGGGAGTCATACGCTTTGGTCTTAGAAAAATTGTTAAAAGTTAATATCATACAACTTCCCCTGATCAAACCTCCATAGTAATTCAATTCCACTCATCCTATACCGAGTTGGTACAAGGATAATGAATTTTGTGCCTTCCACTGAGTCATTAGAATGACATTATTAGGTGTAATACCTATTGATGCAGTGGATTGCACCCGAGGCAGGAGGCTGAGCTCTTGCCTTCCACATGCAATAATGGAAACTCCCCTCTCGCCTGTGGGACTGGTGAAGCTGGAGGGGAGAGTATTTAGGTAAGGGCTAGCTCCCTTTGATGCATCTGATTTGTTCCAGTAAGTGCTAACACACACACACACACAGATATATATATATATATATATATATATATATATATATAGATATAATGGAGGGGGATGAAAAGGGAGAAAGATTTCAAGAAAACAAACTACTCTAAAGGAGGTGATGCACCAAAATGAACCGACCTTCTCACACTCACACTTAAAATTAGATAAACACATACATACACTTCAAACTGGCAGAAGGACCAGGCTGCAAGAAACTTGGCAGGGAGGCTTTAATGGAAAATATAAAAAATAGAGATTCACCAAAGGTGCTGTGAAATACACACTGTATAGTAATTTCTTCTATTTTTACACTTCCAAATATAGCTCTCCTTGTTAGCTATAGAAATGGCACCTTATAGACACCAGGTATGTTGGTGTTGAACCTATGGAATCATCAAGAAGCAATGACTAAACACAAACTAACACTTAGACATACACATAGATATCTAACCAAGATAGAGGTAAAAAATGCATTTATTGATTCAGGCAAAAATTTGCCAGGGCTACGCCTTAAAAATGTAGAAGATGATTTCTCAAATGACAAGTCTCCAATATATAGAAGAAGAAAGGAGGCCTTTTGGCACCCTTTTTACAAGTGACCCATGTGCCTTAGGAGCATTGGGAAAAGCAAGCTGCTTAAACATAAATGCTGTGTCAGCCCTGGCTCTGACTTTAGGCATTTTTTGACACAGGCCGCTCCATTTCCCCATTAATCAAAATTGCTCCTTTAATGCACCTACGTGATTTGTCTGCTCATAAATGTGAAATGAAGAAAATGGGTCGCATAATTGGCCGTTTGTGCCTTCTAATGGTCAATTCGTAGACACTATTTCACCTACTAGAGTAATTTCTTGAATCGACACCTCCCTTCACCACTTAGACTATCTGCCTACTCCTACACTTGGCACTTTTGTCTTTTCCCTACCTTGTTTTCTTTCTAGCTCTTTCAGCCCCCGGGCTATCTCTGGGAGGGTCGCTGCATTGCTTGGGCTCCTTTCATGGTTAGCGCTTGGGCGTTTAAAAAAATAATGGCCTTTTTGCTGGCTTAAATTTGACTTTCGCACACCCGTCATTGCTTGAAAACCAACGGCTAGTTCTCCTTCTTAAGGTTGACGGCTTTTGGGATGTCACCATCCTTGGCTATTTCCTTCAGGTTTTCTTGCATTGTTTTGGACTTTTTCTCGTAGATAAAAAGTATGTAGGAATTGGCCGTCTCCAAATTTCTGCGCTTTAGTCTTTCAGGCAGCCCCTCCGAATTCTATGGGCTTTCCTCCTTTGTGGCCTCTTTGAAGTGCCTTTGCCCTCTACAAGGGCTTATTGAACCTAGACTTCCCTCTGCAAGGGCTCCTTCCCTTTGGCTTTGGGGGGCACATCGTTGACCCGACCCATTGAACCAATCATATTAAACTAAGTGATTGAATCGGTTCAATGGTTCAATGCTGTGTGCCAATTGTTGAGCCAAGGTTGTTGACTCTTTGTTGAACCAAAGTGATGAACTTGAAGATTGAACCCAGGATTGAAGTTGAAATGATAGACTTGAAATGATGAGCCAAGGCCTGAAACAAGGCCGATTGAATTGCTGATTGAATTAAACCATTGAACCAGTCTGTTGAACTTTGCCAATTGAACTCTACATTGAACCAAAGCTTTGAATCAAATTCAATTGAACTATCGATTGAACCAAGGCTATGAACTAAAGCAATGGTTCAATGGTTTGAAGATGCCAACCTTATTTGCAAATTGTCTTCAGACGAAGGCCCAAAAGAGCCTTGTAAACCCCAGCACTTTCTAAACTAATTTCTCATCTGCCAAAGATTTCACCTGTTGAGTCCGTAGAAAACCAAGCTTTGCAGAGTCCGTAGAAATTCCAAGACTTGTGAAAAATAAAAAAAATGAATTGGCCTTAAACAACAGGGGAAGAAGGGGACCAATTTTTTGCCCTGTTGGGCAAAAAATGGTCAACAAATTGGTGACTCCCAGGGGAAGCATGCCTGCTATGCTGAGAAACCAGTTGCCTTAAAAATCCATTGGGCACGAGGTCAGATTGTAACTTAAAGATCAGCAATAGCTCTGATAAATCTAGAACCAATCATGCAGATTCACCTCAAAGGGAAAAGAAAAACACACACAAGGATAAAAAAACTACTTGTGCAAACAACACTTAGGGAAAACAGGGAAAGAAAACTAAAAGCAACCTACTATATACAACTAATTAGGTATTTTTGATTCCCTCTTGGATCAAAGGGAAAGCTTCTAACATCTCCTTCATCTAACACACCTAGTATCAATAATGGATCCCACAAGGAAATATTTATGTGTAGCTCCTTCACCTAGTCTACCATGTTGATCTGAGGATTAATCCCTTCCATATTTTCTTTGGAGTCACTTACAATCTTCTGAGGTGTAGGCCAGGGAGCTGAATGTATGATTGGCGGCCTGAAATTTGGGAATTTTTGGTTCACCTATGGTGGAAAAGATGGTGTGGACATTTGAATAGCTGCTTGAGTTCCTTCCATAGCTCTCCCTTTGGATCTTGTGTTGGCTGCAACATAGTCAGCCTGATTGTCTACAACACCCACATAATTGATCGCATAGAACTCACCTTCCAGGTGGTTCATAAGAGCAGAGTCAGGCTGACTCTAACTGCTACTTGTGCTGGGTTGCATTGGAGCCTCGAAGACCTAGGAATGAGTGGCTGCCTGATTATCAAGCACACTTGGGTAACAATCCATCATCTCATTTGTATAAACGGCTTGCTCCTGACCATATCCTATGGTTAAACAACTTGGCTGTTCTTGCACCAGATTGTTTTGAATGGGTACCATAGCCTTAGATGATGAAGGGGCACTTAGGTTGTAGCCCTTGAAAGGTCTGGTCTAAGTAAGCTGACCCTATCCTTGAATGTAATTTTGGAAAGGGGGTCTTGGAGCTTGACCATACTACTAGTATCCTTGGTTTGGTCTGTTGCTTTGAGCTTGCTACCTTTAAGAGCTATAAGTTCATTTGAAATACTCTGCAACTGACTCTTAACTTCATAAAGCTCATTGGATGGAGCAGCAGCTAGTTTCTCAATGCTAGGCAAAGGAGCTGATGTGGGAGCAATGGCCTAAATTAGAGGTAGAATTTTTGGGAAAAGAGGCATATGGGGTCTAGGGGCTATTTTTTAGCCTGTACTAAGCAATTTTTAGCTACTATGGCTATGTCATAGGCAGCAGGTAGCACATGCCCTTCCATGGATTGTATCATAACAACAATATCACTGTTTAATGCCCTTAAATAATACAAGAAAGCATAACTAGTAGTCGGTCTTACTAGAATGGGGATTCTATCCCAAGTCTTCTGAAACCGTGTGTTGAAATCTTGCATATATTTGTGTGGGGCTCTTTTTATGGTCGTCAGCTGCTCAGCAAGCGAGAGGTCATTGCTCTTTTCCCCAAAATGGTCTATCAACTGAGTACCCAATTCATTCCAGGAATGGATTGAGTTTAAAGGCAAAGTCCCGTACTAGTCAAGAGCTTTGCCCTTGAAAGACAATGCCAACAATTTGATTTCAATATTCTCCTTAGTGACACTGTGAATACTACAAAGGTTAGCATTATTTCTGATGTGTTCAATAGCTATAATGGGCCCCTCTCCATTAAAGGGAGGCAAACTTTTGAGGACCACTCCTGGAATTGGGTCATAACACTGGAGGTTTAAGGGACTCTGACCACAAAAGCTCACAAAGGGTAATGCCGTAGCTATAAGGGGATTCAAACAGGGTACTTTTCCTGTGAAGGAAGCACCTATAGCTAGACTGGGAAGATGACTCACTAAATAAGGATGAGTCCCTTTGAACCTCAGTCTCTTTGCTGAGTTGAGAGGTAATTCAATGAATTCAAAAGGGACACCCTTATTAGTAGATCATGTGGTGACTTTAGGCATAGGAAGTCAGACTGGTCTTTGATTAGGAAATGAAGTTCTTACCAGTGGAGTCACCAGATGCTGTAAATAATTGATTTTCTATAACGAGACTGGCATCAATCCTGAAACCTTATTGAGTGTAAGACTATGTCCCACCAGGCATGCCAAAAACTATTGACGCAGTGAATTACACCTGGGGCAAGGAGGTTGAGCTCCTGCCTTCCACATGCAACAATGGAAACTCCCCTCTCACCTGTGGGACCGAAAAAGCTAGAGGGGAGAGTCTCTAGGTAAGGGCTAACTCCCTTTGATGCATTTGATTTGTTCCTATAAGTACTAACACACACACACACACACACACACACACACACACACACACACACACACATATAATAGGGGGAGATGAAAAGGGAAAAAGATTGCAGGAAAACAAATCTAATCTAAAGGAGGTGATGCACCAAAATAAACTGACCTTCTCACACTCACACTTAAAATAAGACAAACACATACATACACTTGAAACTGGCAGAAGGACCAGGCTACAAGAAACTTGGCAGGGAGGCTTTAATGGAAAATACAAAAAATAGAGATTCACCAAAGGTGCTGTGAAATGCACACTGTATAGTAATTTCTTTTATTTTTGCACTTCCAAATATAGCTCTCCTTGTTAGCTATAGAAATGACACCTTATAGACACTAGGTATGTTGGTGTTGAACTTGTGGAAGCATCAAGAAGCAATGACTAAACACAAACTAACACTCAGACATACACAGAGATATCTAACCAGGATAGAGGTAAAAAATGCATTTATTGATTCAGGTGAAAATTTGCCAGGGCTACACCTTACAAATGTGGAAGATCCATTCTCAAATGACAAGTCTCCAACATATAGAAGAAGAGAGGCCTTTTGGCACCCTTTTTACAAGTGACCCATCTGCCTTATGAGCATCAGGAAGAGCAAGCTGCTTAAACATCAATGCTGTGTCAGCCCTGGCTCTGACTTCAAGCATTTTTTAACATAGGCCACGCCATTTCCCCATTAACCAAGATTGCTCCTTGAATGCACCTACACAATTTGTCTACTCATAAATGTGAAATGAAGAAAATGGATCGCATGATTGGCTGTTTGTGCCTTCTAATGGTCAATTCATAGACACTATTTCACCTACTAGAGTAATTTCTTGAATCGATGCCTCCCTTTGCCACTTAGACTATTTGCCTACTCCTACACTTGGCACTTTTGTCTTTTCCCTACCTTGTCTCTTTCTGGCTCTTTTGGCCCTCAAGCTATCTTTGGGTGGGTTGCTGCATTCCTTGGGCTCCTTTCATGGCTGGCGCTTGGGCATTTAAAAAACAATGACCTTTTTACTAGCTAAAATTTGACGTTTGCACACCCATTATTGCTTTAAAACCAACTAATTCACCCTCTTAAAGTTGACAGTTTCCAAGACGTCACCGTCCTTGGCTATTTCCTTCGGGTTTTCCTGCATTGTTTTAGACTTTTTCTCATGAACAAAAAGTCCATGGGAATTGGCCGTCTCCAAATTTTTGCGCTTTAGTCTTTCAGGTAGCCCCTCTAAATTTTGCAAGCTTTCCTCCTTTATGGCCTCTTTGAAGTGCCTTTTCCCTCTACAAGGGCTTATTGAACCTGGAATTCCCTCCACAAGGGCTCCTACCCTTCAGCTTTGGGGGGCACATCGTTGAACTAACCCTTTGAACCAATCACATTGAACTAAGCGATTGAACCAGTTCAATGGTTCAATGCTGCACACCAATTGTTGAACCAAGGCCGTTAAACTCTTTGTTGAACCAAAGCGATGAACTTGAAGATTGAACCCAGGCTTGAAGTTGAAGCGATAGACTTAAAATGATGAGCCAAGGCCTGAAACAAGGCCGATTGAATTAAACCATTGAACCAGTCTGTTGAACTTTATCGATTGAACTCTGCGTTGAACCAAAGCTTTGAATCAAAGCCAATTGAACTACTGATTGAACCAAGGCTATAAACTAAAGTGATGGTTCAATGGTTCGAAGATGCCAATGTTCTTTCCAAATTTTCTTCAGTTGAAGGCCCAAAAAAGCCTTGTAAACCCCATCACTTTTTGAACTAATTTCTCATCTACCAAGGATTTCACTGCTGAGTCCATAGAAAACCAAGCTCTATAGAGTTCGTAGAAATTCTTGGACTTGTGAAAAATAAAAAAAATGAATTGGCCTTAAACAACAGGGGAAGAAGGGGACCAATTTTTTGCCCTATTAGGCAAAAAATGGTCAACAAATTGGTGACTCCCAGGGGAAGCATGCCTGCTATGCTTAGAAACCAGTTGCCTTAAAAATCCATTGGGCACGGGGTCAGATTGTAACTTAAAGATTAGCAATAGCTCTTATAAATCTAGAACCAATCATGTAGATTCACCTCAAAGGGAAAAGAAAAACACACACAAGGCTAAGAAAACTACTTGTGCAATTAGCACTTAGGGAAAATAGGGAAAGAAAACTAAAAGCAACCTACTATATACAACTAACTAGGTATTTTTGATTCCCTCCTGGATCAAAGGAAAATCTTCTAACGTCTCCTTCATCTGACACACCCAGTATCAATAATGGATCCCATAAGGAAATATTTATGTGCAGCTCCTTCACCTGGTCTACCATGTTGCTCTGAGGATTGCTCCCTTCCATATTTTCTTTGGGGTCACTTGCGGCCTTCTAAGGTGTAGGTTGGGGAGCTGAATGTATGACTGGCGGCCTAAAATTTGGGAATTTCTAGTTCACCTATGGTGGAAGAGATGGTGTGGACATTTGAACAGCTGCTTGAGTTCCTTCCATAGCTCTCCCTTTGGATCTTGTGTTGGCTACAACATAGTCAGCCTGATTGTCTGCATCACCCACATAATTGATCGCATAGAACTCACCTTTCAAGTGGTTCAGAAAAGCAGAGGTAGGCTGACTCTGACTATTGCTTGTGCTGGGTTGCATTAGAGCCTTGAAGACCTAGGAATGAGTGGCTGCCTGATTGTCTAACACACTTGGGTAATAATCCATCATCTCATTTGTATAAACTGCTTGCTCCTGACCATATCTCATGGTTGAAATACTTGGCTATTCTTGCACCAGATTGTATTGAATGGGTACCATAGCCTTAGATGATGAAGGGGCACCTGGGCAGTAGCCTTGGAAAGGTCTAGTCTAAGTAAGCTAACCCTGTCCTTGATTGTAATTTTGGAAAGGGGGTTTTAGAGCTTGACCATACTACTGGTATCCTTGGTTTGGTCTATTACTTTGAGCTTACTACCTTTTAAGAGCCAAAAGTTTGTTTGACATACTCTGCAACAGACTCTTAACTTAATGAAGGTCATTCGATGGAGCAGCAGCTAGTTTCTCTATGCTAGGCAGAGGAGCTAATGTGGGAGCAATGACCTGAATTGGAGGTAACATTTTTGGGAAAAGGGGCATATGGGGTCTAGGGGCTATTTTCCCAGCCTGTACTAAGCAATTTTTAGTTGCTATGGCTATGTCATAGGTAGCAGACAGCACATGCCCTCCCATGGATTATATCATAACAACAATATCACTATTTAATGCCCTTAAATAATATAAAAAAGCATAACTAGTAGTTAGTCTTACCAGAATGGGGATTCTATCCCAAGTCTTTTGAAATTGTGTGTTGAAATCTTGCATATATTCATGTGGGGCTCTTTTTATGGTCGTCAGCTACTCAACAAGCAAGAGGTCGTCGCTCTTTTCCCCAAAACAGTCTTTCAACTGAGTACCCAATTCATTCCAAGAATGGATTGAATTTATAGGCAAAGTCCTGTACCAGTCAAGAGCTTTGCCCTTGAAAGACAATGCCAACAATCTGATTGCAATATTCTCCTCAGTGACACTGTGAATATTGCAGAGGTTAGCAATATTTTTGATGTGTTCAATAGCTATAACGAGCCCCTCTCCATTAAAGGGAGGCACACTTTTGAGGACCACTCCTAGAATTGGGTCATAACTGTTGACCCAATTTTGCCCCTCTAGCAAAATCTCAGTCACCTTCTACACTTGGTTTGCATGACTAGTTATTTTGGGTTGCAAGGTTTGTGTTCAGGGTTCGACAGATCTATTTTAAAGCATTGGCTCATTGGCCTCATTCATTGGCGTTCATGGTAGCATAAGGCAGAGTCTTCAAACATTCAAAAAAGGGGAGAGGAAAAGGCCAGGTGCAATCTCTAGCGTCAACAGTTTTGGCACGCCCGATGGGACCCTAATTTTACTAGTTTGATAACGTAGTAAGGTTTCAGGATTGATGCTAGTCCTGTTACAGCAGATCATTTTGTTTTCCAGCATCTGGCGAATCTGAGTTAAATTTGCTGGTTAAGCAGCCTGGTGTCATCAGAAATCAATCACTTCTTGTATGTATACTTCTTTTGCTTAAAATCATGGATCTTGTTTTCCTTCATGTGAGTGTGATTAGACTTCAGATATTTATGCAATCCCCTCAAGTAGCTCTCCTAGTTGCCCTGTAACTATAAAGGGGGTGAGGCTAGAATTTGAGAGATAGACAATGGAAATTGAAAGGTTGGAAGAGTAGTACAAATATCAGTAGGAGCTGATGTATAAAGAGGAGTGCTTGTTTAGGCAAGCATAAGCCTTGTAGTCCATGAAGGAGGAGGTAACAAAATGGAGAAATCCATCTATCCAAGGCAGTCAGCCTTGCGTGCCTCCTCCTACCCTGAAGAAAACCTTCTCTTTTGCACCAAATATATTTTATCAAATTGCACTTGCTCACTCCAGCTCATCCAATACAGTTGCTCCCAATCCCGTGCACCTGGCTTTCCAACACCAAATGGCGTCAGAGCAACCTCCCATCGAGATCAATCTTTTCAACTCCTTAGATCAGGAATCTTCCATTGAGAATAATACCACTAGCCAGCACGTCCCTCCTCCAATGCACCAATAGTGTTTTCCTTGCATTCCTCAGCCTCCCCAAGTTCTCCAGCATGATGTGCAAATTTTGAGTTGGAGGAAGGAATGCCAAGGACCAGTTCAGAGCTTTGAAGAGGATCATGCTGGTGACCTCCAAGAAAGACTCTTTCAGGACAACCTAGCCAAACAAATTGAAGATTTAGAGGCTAGGATGAAGCTGCTCCTTGAAAGAGAGGTAAAATTTACAGACCTTGTGGAGGAGCCTTGGGACCTTGTGGAAAACAAAGTTGTTGCCTATTCGCAGGGGCAGAATTTTAATTCAGAGATCCTGAATTGGGGGAAGATAGTGGAATCATGGGGCAGAATAGAAGAAGAAAAGCAAGGTTTTTCCTAGAACCTTGAAGAATTGAAGTTGCCCCTACCTATGATGATGCTGAAAGCCTCCAGGAAAGACTTTTCCAAGAAGATCTGAGTTGGATAATTGCAGAGTTGGAGTCTAAAGAGAAATTCCTCAGCCAATGTGTGGTGGACAGTTCAGACCAAATAGCACATTCCATGCCTGAACACACCCCACCTACACATTTGCAAGAGAGTTATCAGGCCATGCCTGATATTGATGAAGTGCTGATTAAGTAGAGAGAGGAGAATCATTTAATTCTAGCTCAAGGACTGTTTCCTCTTCCACATGCTTTCTCCACTTCACCCCTTCTCAAGGAAGAACCTGTTTTGCAAGGAAAAGGAGAGGAACAAAAGATCTAATCTGTAGTCCTTCAGGAGGTTGTCATGAGTGACAACAAAAAAGAAATCATCATTGATGCTCCTTGTGAAGACCTTATCAGCAGTGGAGAAGATGCAGGCCTTGCATATATGCGGATGTTCCAGCAGTATGAGGAGGAACAAATGCATGGTAAGCTCCCTTATCCTCTATTTGATGAACTTCCTTGCTGTTTTGATGAGGATGACTACATTGAAGAGCCTGAGTTAGAAGAGGATTAGGGGAATATTTTTGAAAATCTAGAAATCCTGATCAGCAAAGAGAAAAAGGAGAGGTCTATCTTCTTGGAGGAATGCCTTGAAGAACTGAGCTTTAAATAGGAAAGTGAAGTCTTGTGGGATGAGAAATAATTTTGTGAGTCCCTTTTAGACATCACCACATTCACCATTCTTCAAGAAGGCCAAGAGGAAGCAGAGGACGAGTCTGACAGAGTTTTCAAAGAGGCAGAAGGAAACAAATTAGACCATGATACATTGCAGAAGGAATGTGCAGATTAGAAGGCTTACGGTGATAAGCTGGCAGCAATTGATTTCTTGGTGAGGAGCACCAACATCATAGACCAACATTTAATAGGCCTCTAGGGACAATCATAATATGTATATATTGGGGGCATGATTGATTTTGATCCCCTCAATTTTCAGCCAACTCAGGTGATAGGCAGGAAGAGTAAGTCACCAAATCTCATTTTCTTTCAGCTACTTGCCTGCCACCATAAGTCTTCTCGCTAGGAAGGGGACTTGAGAAAATTTTCTTTTGATCCAAGAGGGATGCGAACATTCCTAGTTAGCTGTATATAATAGTTTGCTTTCAGTTGTTTTCCCTGTTTTCCCTAAGTGCAGTTTGCACAATTAGTTTTTTTTAGGCTTGTGTGTTTCCCTTCATTTGTGGGGGTAAATTCTATATTTTGATTTGGGATTATCAAAGCTATTGTGAACTCTCTTCAAAGTTACCATCCGAATCCGCACCCAATGGATATGTAAGGCAACTGGGTTCTAAGCATAACAGGCATGCTTACCCTGTGAGTCACCAATTTATTGACCCAATTTTGCCCCTCTGGCAAAATCTTGGTCACCTTCTACACCTGATTTGCATGACCAATCATTTCGGGTTGCAAGGTCCGTCTTCAGGGTTTGACAACTCCATTTCAAAGCATTGGCTCATCGACCTCATTCATTGGTGTTCACGGTAGCATAAGGCAGAGTCTTCAAATGTTCACAAAAGGGGAGAGGAAAAGGCCGGGTGCAATCTCTAGCGTCAACAATAACGCTGGAGGTTCAAGAGACTCTGGTCATGAAAGCTCACAAAGGGTAATGTCGTAGCTATAAGGGGATTCAAATGGGGTACTTTTCCTGTGAAGGAAGCACTTGTAGCTAGACTGGGAAGATGACTTGCTAAATAAGGATGAGTCCCTTTGAACCTTAGTCACTTTGCTAAGTTGAGAGGTAATTAAATGAATTCAAAAGGGACACCCTTATTAGTGAATCATGTGGTGACTTTAGGCATAAGAAGTTAGACTGGTCTTTGGTTAGGAAATGAAGTTCTTACCAGTGGAGTCACCAGATGCTGTAAATAGTTGATTTGCTATAACAAGACCAACATCAACCTTGAAACCTTATTGAGTGTAAGACTATGTCCCATCAGGCATGCCAAAAACTATTGACGTAGTGGATTGCACTTGGGGTAGGAGGCTGAACTCCTGCCTTCCACATGCAATAATGGAAACTCCCCTCTCACCTGTGGGACTGGTGAAGCTGGAGGGGAGAGTCTCTAGGTAAGGGTTAGCTCCCTTTGATGCATCTAATTTTTTCCAATAAGTGCTAACATATATATATATATATATATATATATATATATAATGGGGGGGATGAAAAGGGAGAAAGATTACAGGAAAAAAAATATACTCTAAAGGAGGTGATGCACCAAAATAAATAGACCTTCTCACACTCACACTTAAAATAAGATAAACACATGCATACACTTCAAACTGGCAGAAGGACCAGGCTGTAAGAAACTTGGTAGGGAGGCTTTAATGGAAAATACAAAAAATAGAGATTCACCAAAGGTGCTGTGAAATGCACACTGTATAGTAATTTCTTTTATTTTTACACTTCCAAATACAAATCTCCTTGTCAACTATAGAAATGGCACCTTATAGACACTAGGTATGTTGGTGTTGAACCTGTGGAAGCATCAAGAAGCAATGACTAAACACAAACTAACACTCAGACATACATAGAGATATCTAACCAGGATATAGGTAAAAAATGCGTTTATTAATTCAGGTGAAAATTTTCCAGGGATATGCCATACAAATGTGGAAGATCCATTCTCAAATGACAAGTTTCCAATATATAGAAGAAGAAAGGAGGCCTTTTAGCACCCTTTTTACAAGTGACCCATGTGCCTTACGAGCATCGGGAAGAGCAAGCCGCTTAAACATCAATGCTATGTCAACCCTGGCTCTGACTTCAGGCATTTTTTGACATAGGCCATGCCATTTCCCCATTAATTGAGATTGCTCCTTGAATGCACCTACGTGATTTGTCTGCTCATAAATGTGAAATGAAAAAAATAGATCGCACGATTGGCCATTTACACCTTCTAATGGTCAATTCACAGACACTATTTCACCTACTGGAGTAATTTCTTGAATCAATGCCTCCCTTCACCACTTAGACTATCTACTTGCTCCTGCACTTGGCACTTTTGTCTTTTCCCTACCTTGTCTCTTTCTGGCTCTTTTGGCCCTCGAGCTATCTCTGGGTGGGTCACTGCATTCCTTGGGCTCCTTTCATGGCTGGTGCTTGGGCATTTAAAAAACAACAGCCTTTTTAGTGGCTTAAATTTGATGTTCACACACCTATCATCGCTTTAAAACCAGCTAATTTGCCCTCTTGAAGTTGATGGTTTCTAGGACATCACCATCCTTGGCTATTTCCTTTGGGTTTTCCTGCATTGTTTTGGACTTTTTCCCGAAGACAAAAAGTCTGCAGGAATTGGCTGTCTCCAAATTTTTGCACTTTAGTCTTTCGAGCAGCCCCTCCAAATTCTACAGGCTTTCCTCCTTTATGGCCTCTTTGAAGTGCCTTTACCCTCCATAAGGGCTTATTGAACCTGGACTTCCCTTTGCAAGGGCTCCTACCCTTTGGCTTTGGGGGGCACCTCATTGAACTGACCCTTTGAACCAATCGCGTTGAACTAAGTGATTGAACTGGTTCAACGGTTCAATGCTACGCACTGATTGTTGAGCCAAGGCCATTGAACTCTTTGTTGAACCAAAGCGATGAACTTGAAGATCAAACCCAGGCTTGAAGTTGAAGTGATAGACTTGAAATGATGAGCCAAGGCCTGAAACAAGGCCGATTGAACTACCGATTGAATTAAACCATTGAACTAGTCTTTTGAACTTTGTCGATTGAACTCTGCATTGAACCAAAGCTTTGAATCAAAACCGATTGAACTACCAATTGAACCAAGGATGTGAACTAAAGTGATGGTTCAATGGTTCGAAGATGCCAACCTTCCTTGCAAATTTTCTTTAGATGAAGACCCAAAAGGGCCTTGTAAACCCCAGCACTTTCTCAACTGATTTCTCATCTACCAAGGATTTCACCTGCTGAGTCCATAGAAAACCAAGCTCTGCAGAGTTCATAGAAATTCCTGGAATTATACAAAAAAAAAATGAATTGGCCTTAAACAACAGGGGAAGAAGGGGACTGATTTTTTGCCTTGTTGGGCAAAAAATGGTCAACAATACCTTCAAGAACATTGTCCAAACTCTCATTGACAAGGGGGAATTTGTGTTAGATAACCCGAATGCACCCTCAAACCAATCACTTGACATCTTTAGATAACCATTTCCCAGCCACATTGCTTTTGCCAATAGTAAAAACAAATCAAAATCTTCTCATGCTCATGAGGCCCATACTATCAATATGGTTCTTGGTGAACTTACTACTAAGAAGACCATCAACCAAATCACCTCTTCCCCCACTCCACTTATCAAGGTATTGGAATCACCAACCTCTCCTTTGATATGCACATCAGAGGAGGAAACCATTCCCACTTTATTATTTTCCTCAATCATACAACAATCCACTCTTCCTTTAGTAATCACTCCTGAGGAAGAAACCACTTTGCCTACACCTCCCACCAAAGAGTTACCTTCCCAAATATTGGACCCTTTTAATTAGGAAAATGGTGAGGTAATCATTCCTTCCCCTCAATGCTTGGGTCTATCCTTTGAATCCACTAACAAGGAATTCAGACTCATCTATAAACCCTTTGCAAGACTAGTTAAAAACTTAGAATTCATATTCGACCCTAATATAGATCGAGCCACCTTTTGGTAACAGCTTGAGCTCCTATAGAGAACCAAGCATGAGCCTTATTTATTATAACAACCTACCCTTTCCACTATCACATACAATATTACCACAACCCAACTATTGGATGCCTCTGCTCATCAAACCATAGTAGCACCATCAAAACGAAACTCACCCAAAGTCACTAAATCACTTTCTACCATTAAAACCAAACCCACCAAAAATCTTGGTAAAGTTGGATTTCAGCCCACTAAACCTATCAGACAAACCCCAAGCTAAGTTAACAAAGAAAGTAAAACCACCTAAAAGACAAAAAACCAAAACTCTACCTTCCCTTTCCACTTTGCCTTTCATTTTAGGACCCCATTCCTACACCTCAATTGGGAAACCCATCATCCCAGTCATAACCCAACCACCACTTTTGGTTACGCCATCACTCCTACTTTCATCCACACCTATTTTCATCAAACTACCCCTAAACATACCTCCCATATCCCAACCATCTATAAACAAACCACTTACCTCTAAAACATCTACCCTGAACTATCAACCTCTCTACCAAAACCAAAATCATCTGCCAAGAATGCTCATTTACCCAAAGCCTCTACCACCAAGTCTACTTCTAAAAAGTTTCTCTACTTAAATACCAAACCTATGACCTCCAAATTATTTCCACCTTTGCCCAAATATTAACCAAATATGCTATAGAGGATATTACAAGCACCTTGCTTAACCTTGCCACCTATCAAACCATTTGACCCACACAATCCTAAACCATCCTAGTATAATGACAAATTAGTATGTTCATACCATAGGACACTTGGGTATGATATGGAAAATTGTAAGTCTCTCTAAGTACTAGCCCATTAACTATATCATGAGGATGAATTATTATCAGATGAGTCTCTCATGATCCCACTAATGATCTAAGAACCAAGAGCCATCGACCAACATTCACCTACTCTACTCTTAGTTTAGAGTGACAAAGAACTGAAGTAGCCCTCTAGCCCGAATCCTCCCATAATCCATACCATCCATATGGTCACATGATCACAAGCCCAACCAAAAGATAAGGTAAAGATAAAGGTGTCCATTCCATATAAATATCCCTCTTTTACCACCCAACCACCTAGCTAACATGAAGTACCTTTACGTTCAATGAAGCCTAAAGTGTCCATCTTGGGACCCTCCCCCTCCAATCCATCTAAATCAATCCAATGATTAGTCCTCAAACAACTTCACCAAACACTGGCGAAGATGAGTTTGTATGAATTGATCAATATGTCACCCTATCATCACCAAACAATAATAAAGTCTCTATAATCTATAGAGCTTAGGCCAAAAGACCCAAAACCTTTAGCATATTTTGTTAGAAATCTATAGTTTTCCAACCTTGTTGCCTTCAAGGGCTCAAAAATACCCTTTATCCACCCCAATGATCCAGATCTTCCTCTCTTCATTATCATGTACATCAACCAAAATCATGTCAAAGTAGGTTATGATTGATGCGGGAGCTAGTATCAACATTATTTGCTCTCATGCATAAAACCAACTCAAATTACCCAAGAACATTATGTCATAAACATCAATTGTGCTCCGATAATTCAATGATACTATGACCACAACTTTAAGAACTGTTGTCCTTGACATTTTCCTAGGATCTTGCAACTTTCATTAGATTTTCTATGTATTAGAAGGAGAGTTTTAGTATAATGATTTACTGGGATTCCACTAGATTCATTCTATGGGTTGTGTGCCATCTACCCTACATCAGTGCATCAAATTTGAGCATGAAGGTCAAGTTGTTACCATACAAGCTGACCCCAATCCTTTTACATCATGAAATACCATATGAAGGTCAAGTTGTTACCATACGAAGGTCAAGTTGTTACCATGTCTGCCTTAACCCTAAGAAGTACATTTTTAAGGTCTTGTCAAGAAAACTCCTTGGCTTTATCATCTCCCTTTAGGGAATCAAAGTTAATCTAGCCAAAATCAAATCCATCCTTAACATGCCTCCTCCTACACACCTCAAGAAAATCCATATCTTGTAGGGGAAGCTTCAATCCATTTGTCACTTTATCTCTCATCTCTCAGATTGGTTCCAACCCTTCCATTACCTTTTAAAGAAGGATGTATCTTTTAAGTGGAATAACAACTATCAAAAGGCCTTTGATTCACTTAAAAAGTACCTTTTATCTCCCCCTATCCTCACTCCTCCCATGGAATATTAACCTTTTTACCTTTATATCTCTACCATCGACCACTCCTTAGGGGAAATGCTCACTCATCAAGATAAATAACATAAAGAATAAGCCATATAATACATTAGTCACATGCTTATAGAGTAAAAGACTTGATACATCCATATCAAGAAGCTTTGCCTAGTTTTGGTCTTCATGGCCACTAAAATTCATCGTTACCTTCTCAACCACAAGACCTATGCCATAACCAATACCGATCCACTCAAGTATATACACTCCAAACCATACCAAAACTAGCATATGGTTAAGTGGCTCATGCTTCTAGCTGAGTTTAACCTTCGGTTTATTCAACAAAATTCAATTAAAGGGTAAGTCATGTATGACCAATTCGCTGATGCACCCTTGGTTGATGATTAACCTCCTCCTCTTATGTTTCTAGATGAGTCCATCATATCCCTCTCTCAGGTAGACTTCACCTATCAAGTAACCATGCTCTTCGATAGATCAAAGTGTCAACATGGTGGGGGAGCCAACATCATACTTATCTTTATTCATGGTGAACCTCTTCCTTTATCCTTCAAGATAAATTTTAAATGTACTAATAACATGGCTGAGTATGAGGCCCTAGTCATAGGCCTCTAAACTGCATTAGCCTTGGGATTCAAAATGATAAACATATTTGGGGACTCCTAACTTGTGATCAATCAAATAAATGGCTCTTAATAGTGTAAGAATGATGTTTTCCAATATTATAAATGATTAATTGACATCCTCTTAGCATAATTTAAACACTATCATATCCAAATAACTCCATGATTTATGAACAAGTTTGATCATATGTTGGATTCCCTTGCTTCGTAGATCCCATCTGCACCTTTTGACTCGAAGCTATTGGTCATCATCCATAGACTTGCCCAGCCCTCTTATGTCAAATTAGACTCTCCTACCATCTTCAATGTGAAGGAGACCCAGCCTGACCTTTGGTATCAACATACCTTCAACTATCTCAACCTTGCCATCATTCCTTTTTGTCTTTCTAGGAATGCTCAAAGAGCATTTATCAAAAACACCTCACATTATACCATATTGGGGGGAATTATTTATAAAGGTAGCTTTAATGGTCTCTTTTTGTGTTGCCTACATAATCATGAACCCTCTTATGCTATCAGGGAAATGTATGATGGGATCTATGGGGGACATTTTAGTGGCCTAGCCATTGCTAAATGCATCCTTCACCTTGGCTATTATTAGCTCACCCTTAACCAAGATTGCTATGATTATGTGAAAAAGTGTGTTAAGTGTCAACAACATGCTAATTTACATCATGCACCTATCCATAGTCTTCATGTATCCATAGATTTTTGGCCCTTCTCATAATGGGTCTGGACCTTATTGGTGAAATTAACCCCATTCTTCATAGTGACATCATTCTATCATCACTATGACCAAATATTTTACTAAATGGGTAGAGGCTATTCCTCTTGACTCAACCAAATCCAAAAATATTATTGACTTTATTTACCATCATATCATCTATCACTTCGGTGTTCCTCAAAAAATCATCATCGATAATGGAAAATCCTTAAAAAATAAACAAGTCCAAGGTCTTTGTGACACATTCGATATCAAGTTAAGTTTCTCATCGTCCTATCATCCTCAAGCTAATGGAAAGGAAGAATCTTCTAAAAAAACTCTCAATAACATGCTAACTAAAATGGTTAATGCATTTGGTCAGGATTGGTATTTACACATCCCCTTTGCCTTATGGACATATCATACTACCATTCAAACCCATACGGGTGCCACCCCTTTCTCTCTAGTTTTTAGAGCAGAGGTTGTCTTGCCTGTCAAAGTCCAAATCCACTCTCTTCACATATCCCTAAAAAATATCATCTTTGAGATCAATTATCATCAAGAATGTTTATCCCAACTTGAGCTACTTGACAAACATTATTAAGCATCACTCACTCATATTTGTGTCTATCAAGAGTGAGTCAAGTGCACTTATGACAAACACCTTTGAGTTGAGAATTTAATATCAGAGATCTCATCTTAAATGAAAATCAACATGTCACTAATATGGAGAAAAGCAAGAGAGGCAAGTTTGCTTTTAATTGGCTTAGACCTTATATCACAACACACAAGTATGGATCAATAGCTTATTGGTTATCCTCTTAGGAGGGAAACCCATAACCTGATCCCCTCAATACTTCTCATATGTGTCCTTTCTTTTGTTATAAAGGATCAAACTCACCTTTTATCTAACTTAAGCTCATCCCTTTATTTTAAACCAAATTCATCTCCCTATTTTAGGGGCAACCAATTAAAACTTAATCATGTGATTATCTGTAACAATCATAGCCTAATTTTGAACAATGGGTACCATGGCTCTATCGATGGCACGATTCTTATGATACTTTCTACCCCTATTATAGGATGTATTCCCATGGTATTTGTCACCTGAACCTCTTTACACCAAGCCAAAATTTTTATGATTTTAGTTTGGCCTTCATAAAAGGTTGACCTTTAAGACTATATAAATAAGTCTCTGTCAAGCATAAATCAAACAAGAAAAAGCAAAGTCATAACTACAAAAAATCTTGGGTCATTCCTAGCATTCATATACTATTCCCTTGAAGGACAACTACTAAAAACATATCAACATTGATCAAAATAAAGTAGATTGTTCCTATGAAGGACAACTACCAAAAGTATTAAAAAATTCACACAAACTTAGACCACTCTGTTGAAGGATGGCTAAGTAAAGCATTTGTCAAAGAATAGCAATTTATTGGAAGCTTCCCACATCGATAAGCTTCCTAAACCCTCCCAAGTAAAAAAAATGGTAAAAGACCCATTATTAAATAATCAATAAAATAAAAATAATTTTTAAAGCCACAATCAATTCTCATAAGTAGAATTCCCACATCGATCAGTCTATACCTTATATGACATAGACTTATTTATAATGACTCTTTGGTAATCTCCAGAAGAGGCATGCTAGTCTCATAAGAAGGTTCCATCTTCATCCATTTCCCCTTCATACACTATAATCAATGGATTTTTGAGATCACTTGACATAATGTAATCAAGACACCTTTTTAACAAACTAATGAATGCTAATACAAAACATTTGAAGGGCTTATGTTACTTAAGCTAATCTAGCTTTAGTTTATTTTAGTCCTTGCCAAAGAAGAAGCATTTTACCCTCTTCTTATCCTCTCATACTAGTTAATATATTCACTTAGAAATCTATCTCTTGATTATCTTCTCTTTCTCACATATGGTTTTATTATTTAACTTACTTTATGTATTTCACTTTAACCTAAACAAAATGACCATAATCATAACCACATCACATAATATCATCATCAAAATCCATAACAATATCATCATATCAACATCATAGCATAAATCATCCATGATCATAATCATAGTAAATCATATTCACCACCTATCTAAATCTAAATAAGGAAGCATATACTCATTACAATTTAGCATGAGCACCACAACAATATCATGTCAACATCATAGAAAAAATCATCCAGGAATAATGAACATCAAGAACCATAATTATAAATGTCACAAACATGATCATAATCATAAACAACATCACATTATCATCATAATCACATCATAACATCAATCCATATCAAACATCATCGTAAACATGAATAAAGAAACATATCATCACATGCCTAGCTAGGCGAGTCCACATCCACATCATCATGAACATAACCATAATAAAAAATAATCAACATGAACATCATAACCATGAACCACAATCCATATGCAAAGATCATATCTATAAATTATGAGTCTATAATCACATAATCATCATTATGTATACAATAAATATACATATCTCTCTCAAAATATACATCTCACTGCATCATCTTTTAGTTTCGTATCAAAAATCATATACATAATAAGTATAATATTTCATAACAAATCTAATCCCCTAGGGTACCACTTCTTCTTGGAGCCTACCCTCCTACACCTTCCTATCCACATATAGAAGCAACCCACTGATCTAATGTCATCGTGCCTACACCCCTACCATCCCAGCCTTATACTTGCCCCATCAGGGCTTGTTTGGATAACAACTAAATACTAAAGGCCTCATAGTACTATAGATCCTCTATAGTCACTACATATCTCTGTAGGGAATCTTCCCTATTGGTCCCATAGCTGCTAGTAGTCCACCTCCTACCTACTATAAAGAGTCTCTCTCTTGCATCATCAGAGCTAGCTGAGCCCTCACCTAATCTCTCTCACCTATAATAATGACCAATTGACCCTATGTTACTACCAGTAATGTTTGTGCCATTGTCAAGGATGCCTATGCTATGACTAAGGCTGCTTGTGCCTAGTTCCTTTGAGCAATCAATGCCTGTATATCTATACCACTAACCCTATAGACCTAAGCCTACTGACCACCTTTCCCAACTGGGTCAACATTTATAGCTTATCAACCCCCATTATCTAGACTAATGTCAGTTGCAACATAGAGTGCCTAATACTGTGAAAGATACCCATCTACAATACCTACATCATCTATCTCTATCCTCACCAATAGCTCCTTATGATCCATGAATATCTAAACTGTCTATGGAGTGGGCAACAAAAAATCTACATCCTCCCTCCTGTACCTCAAAAACACCTTGGGGACACCTTACACTATGCCAAACTATCATTGTACCCTATCAAATGGTGTTAGCTTTATCTCACCATCTCATATATCATATATCTATTGATATCTCTACAAGGATAGTGTGTGCCGGGCATAGTGAGCCCATCCTAAAAACCTAACATATGGTCTTCAAATTACATCTCCAAAGACCAAGGCATCTAGTAAGCCTCTGAACTAGTCTATGTCATGTACCCCTCCTCTTGGTCTTGAGAGGGAAAAATCATCTCTCCACCTCATGAATCCTACTCTAAAGTCCATCTAAGCATAGCCCTCCAACATTAGCCCCATATGTCTCAATACTTGAATGTGCTCATAGGCCTAACAATGAAGAATGAAGTTGACACTAATCCCATACCTCTTATGGGCTCAAAATCCCTATAACTCCCTATAAATATAAACTAGTAGCATAGGTGCCCACATAAACATTATGCAACCTAAAAACATCTCCACTATTACCCCCAATAATAAATAAGGAAACCTCTTACTACTAGAATCAAGTAATATGTAGTAGGTGATCGCTATCATCATCATAGTTAGGAGTCACCTCACATCCCTATCCATCTGATATAATGGTGTGTAGTGAAACCCCCCTGCATGCCACCTCATAAAATCAAGGTCATCCCTGTATAAGAGCTCCATGAACTCATCCACTGATCCCTCTTAATGTAGTATATCGACTCACCTTGTATGGGTAGCCACATGATCGTATGTATATCCTCAGGCAAGATCGTCATATCACCAGTAGGTAGCGATAAAGTGTTAGTAATAGGATCCCATCTCTCAATGATTGCCACTAACATCTTTGTATCCTATGGAACATGATGGTAATGCATCATACCATTGAGGCCCACCTCCTCCATATGGGCCCAATCATCAATAGTCATACCTTGATGAATCTCATCAAATATCTGAGGCACTTTATCCCTCATCTAAATCCTCTCCCGTGCCTACAAGTTTTGACAGTAACAAAGCCTTAGTTCATTAACATATTTTGACTACAAACTCTACCTATTACACCTATCTCCTATTCTAACATTTGCCTACTATGACCTATACCTATGACTTATCTACAAAACAAATCCTTTAACCTATCTCATCCAAACACCTCAATAACCAACCTTCCACTTTCAACATCCAACTTATCAACTATAACCTTAACCCACACATTCAAGATTCACCTTTCACCTTAACATAAACTATTACCTATCAACCTATATCATTCAACCATTACCCCAACAATAACCCCTAAACCTGTAAACCTTGACCTTACCTCTTCCTACCATTTCCCATGACCCTTAGCCATTTCAACCTGTAACCTTCACTTCTTTGCCTTAGTCATGACCTATCACTTATCCATTACCCTTAAACATTACCTAGAACCTAAAATCCTTAACAACTAACCTTATTATTCAACTATCAACCTTAATATAATAACTATTAACCTTAACTTTTAAAAACACATCACCATTTAATCAACCAATAATGGTTGAATATTATTATAGCTGACCACTAATGGTCAAATGACTTACGATGATCACTTATTGACCATCAACAATTGGTAGTGACCACCGACGGTCATTGTGGGTGACCATCGATGTACCAAACAAACCCTAACCTCCTAGTACACCTACCCAAACACCATAAATCCCTATAAATTTCTATATATATCTACATTTACCCCCCCACCCTACCCTACCCTTACCAAATTGAATAATAACTATAGATTCCAACTCTCCACTCAAATAAACATTAGCCAAAACCCTAAACCCTAGGTCACTAATAATCAAAATCTACAAATAACATTACATCACTATTCATGTGCTAAATTTGAAATTACTCTATTAAATTAATAATACACCTCTTACCTCATTCTTTGACCATCACAAGGAAGAACCTAAGGACCCACAACCTGGCCATGCACCCTACCTCATCTATGCTACATCTTTAATCAAATCAACCCTCTAACAACACTGGTCCACCTCAATAATTTTAACTAATCAAATACTAACAACCCATAACCATTTTCTCACAAAATGCCAAATGCCTATCACCCTAAGTCAATATGCTCAGATAAGCACTAAAGGGCCCACAGTGGTATTTTTGAGCTCATCTTTTTAGGGATAACACATGACTATCAACAGTCAAGGTGATCGTTGATGGTCGACCCTGAGGGTCAACCTGACCATTGACGATCAAAATTTTTAGGTTTATCCTCCAACCACCATATTCTCACACAAAATTTTTAGCACATACCCATACCAAGTGCCCACTTATGGATATCACCTTCTATGCCTACCTTGACAACCACCACATCCCCTCTTCACTGGCCATTTTGGCCTGACTACCACATATTTTATGATGACTTTGCCTTAGTCCTTTTGACCGCATAAACTAAATGATCGTATTACAGATTTTTTTGAACTTGCACTACCTTACACACATCTGACCAATTTATGTCTTCAAAAGAGCACTTCCTACCTTAGATACCCATGAATACACTTACCTTGTCTAAGATAATTTCATGTACGAGTGTAGCCCATCTATCACATATAGTCATGTGTTCCACTTGTCACCTATATTTCTAGTGTCAACCTTTATTTTTACCAGCCATGACAACTTAGTCATTACGTACTCTTGGCTATCACTATTAGTCACACTTTATGTTCGTGTTTGCACTTTAGTGGCCAACCTACCACCCACTTCCTTACCTAATTACCCACTTATCAAACTTGTAATTGATTATGTTCCACCTCATCACTTC
The DNA here is from genome assembly GCA_037957365.1 of Torreya grandis. Classification (NCBI taxonomy): domain Eukaryota; kingdom Viridiplantae; phylum Streptophyta; class Pinopsida; order Cupressales; family Taxaceae; genus Torreya; species Torreya grandis. Next base: position 3,494,755 of record JARHVA010000848.1, on the reverse strand, counting down.
CCAATTTGAGGGGGAACACCTCCTCCCATGCTTAGGGCAACCAAACCTTCGACCCACAATCTATTTTTGTTTTGCAGCTTGCTAATACAAATTACATAATAAAAAAGGGTAAAATGTAGACACTATAAAATTTCACATAATGGTTCTAGATGTCGGAGCACCCCTAGACTACCTTGAAACCCCCTAAGGACTATCCCCCAACCATTTGACTATAAACTAGAGTCTAGTTAGCTGACTAGCCAAACTAGCTCACTAACCCACCTTGACCAAACTTAACCTTTGACCCTCAACTATCGACGGTCATCCTAACCATCAATAATTAGGCCTAAACACTAATGTTTAGGTTCCCACCACTTGAATAGTCAAAATCTAGTCAAATCCAACTTGCTTTTTTATATTTAGCTTATCTAATTCAAGTACGAGCCAATGCATATGAAATCTAAATTTGAATTACTTATTAAATCTCTTGTTAACCTATTGTTGCACCTCTCATTCCTTCCTATAAAAAGAGAGGATTAAGAGGTGAAAAAGGATACAAAATTGATCAATCATTTGCATCTAGAGATAGAGCCTCTTACATCAGTACTTCCTTTTATAAGTGTTCTGGCAAACCAAGTATAATAGAGATCCAAAGTGCTGCTGCTCATCGACTAATAACCAAGTATCGTTACTCTACCAAAATTACTCCAAGTTTCACCAATAGATCCTTTAACCCTCCATTAGATCAATAACCAACAAGATACGTATCTACTTTTACTAATTAGTTACTTTATTATTGTTTCATGACCAACCTAGCCCAAATCCACTTTCTAGATTTCCATTCTGCAACCTTATCAGATCAATTCCTTAAACCAGACTAAAACCATAGTAACCACTAATGATCACCCTGACTACCGATAGTCTATCTATAAATGTTGATGGTTACCTTGACCATCGATGGTCACCCTAACCACTGATGATCACTATGTGACAACAAATAGTAACTTGTTTTCACCCACGAGACCTCAACCAAATCCCAGTCTCAGACCCTTTGCCTGATCACAAAACCTCACCCTATTTTTTGAACCATACTTGATTCATTTGGCATTAATATTAATTTGTTTATTGCTATAACTAGTCAAATTCACCTATTATTTTATTGATCACTTCTTGTATTTCATTTTAGTATCTTCTGTGATATATGTAAGTACTTTATCTTTTACTTTCAGAACTTGATTATTTAAAAGAATGGATTGATAGCCTCCAAGGAAGCTCACACTTATTATATCTAGCTTGCTAGGCAGTCCACCCTACTATGTAACTAATCAACCATTTGCTTTAGTGCTTTATTATCTGTAGGTCTTTTGTTCCAAGCCAAAGACGAGTATCTACAACCATTTGGATCAACATGCACACAACATATCAGGTTTTTTTACCATACCCTTCTCAAGTTTCTTTTCTCTTCTTTCTAAAGAATATAAGTGAAATTTATCTAAAACACTTATTACTACCAAGGATGCTGAGATCACTACACTTAGAGGACAAGTGGCCTATTTTATAGGTGATAGGTCTATTTGGCCACATGAGATGTGGATCTTATGATAGTGACTGATGAGAAAGATAGAGCTTTGGGTGATTGACAATAACTATTCAATCAGGTAGAGAGGCTGACTAAAGATCTAGATGAGCCCTAATGAGTTAATACATATGGTAGTTCATCTAAAGCCTTGACTAATGTGATTATATCCAAGTATAATGACTTATGTGTAAAGGAAAATGGCCTTTAGATTAATGATGAGATAGCTTATTACCATAGGTTATATGAGGCAATAGTCCCTTCAGAGAGGAGAGCTCCATCATTTAGAGATTACTCTAGATCACAACGAACTAGTAGGACCTCTAGGTCTAGGCATACTATAGAGTCAAAATATTTAAGTACACAACTAACTTCATAATGGGTAGTGATGGGCCCACCACCACCACATCCAACACCATCACTAGTATTAGGAACATGCTAAAGTTTTTAGTAGAGTCCCTCAAGGGATGACCTAGATTAGAGCTGATTTATAGCTCTATTTTGTATATGAGATGTATAGATATTCTATTGATGTATAAAAAAATATTTTAAGATATATATATATATATATATATATATATATATATATATATATATATATATATATATATATATATATATATATATATATATATATATATATCTGTGTGTGTGTGTGTGTGTGTGTGTGTGTGTGTGTGTGTGTGTGTGTGTGTGTGTGTGTGTGTGTGTGTGTGTGTGTGTGTGTGTCAACTCAATCAAGAATGATGAGATACCAAATAGTTCAACTCATAAAATGGTAAGAGTGTGGCTTGAAATAAGGGTGTAGTAATGCATATATTTCAAATGAACAATGCACATAATGGTGACTCAAAAAATGGTGAGAGTATTAAGGATTAGAATGACCCATAATGAATGAACATACGAGGATCAGAATAAAAATGAAACCTACCTAGAAGACAATATGGATTTATAACTCCTATGGAAATGGTAAGCCTATATTTATGAGCTGGAAATGTTTTTAGTCTTTTATTTTATCATTTTATAATGTTTTTGTATTTTTGGGATAAGCAAAGGAAAAAAATATGAACAAAGGTACAAGGAACCACTTAGTTTAGGATATGCACTTCCACAAGTAAGAGTTTAAATGATAGCTAAATCAACTACAATGGGTGGTAAAATGACCATGTTAAGGCAATGATAAATTCCAAATAAAAATAAAATACTACACAATGTAAAATAAGTCCCAAGGAACCATCTATCAAGAAAAAACCATGTGTTGACATACCCTAGTACACTTATCTGCAAAAGAAGCTACTGATACTGATAAAGGAGAATTACCACATAAAACGGTCCCTAAATGTGTACATAATGTTAGTGAATCATAATTATAATCATAATTGGTGAGGGGTATAAAATTATAATGGTCTAGGTGAAATTAAGGTCATTCTAGGTATAGTGGAATATAAAGGATCTAGGGTAAAATGATCTAGGTTACAATGGTTCAGGTTACAATAGTCCAGGATATAATAGTCTAGGATACAATGGTATAGGGTATAATTATGATAAAAAAATAATAAATTTTGGCATAGGGCACCCCAAAGTAAGGTATTTTATAGATAATGGTTCAATTCTATGCTTGAGATGCACAATGTTCATTAGTTCTGGGATCTCTTTGCCTTTTGGAGTAGCCAATCTGTATGCCTCCAAACCGTAGTTTGTTATAACTATGTATGGGCCTATCCAAATGGGTTGAAACTTACCATTATTATTATGTTCAACATTAGTATTCATTTGATTTTATTTTAGGACCAAGTCAGTAGCTTCAAACTCCTAAGGGAGAATGCATTTTTTATAGCTGTGATGCAACCTATTCTGATATGCTTTTAAATTATCTAGGGAAGATTAACACTTGCCATCAAGAAGTTCTAGCTCTTAAAACCTAAAAATTATATAGTCTTCATCATCAACAATGTACTACAAAGATACCTATAATAAGGGTAGCTCAATCTCAACTGAGATAATAACATATATGCTATAGACCAGGGAATATGGGGTGGATCCTATACGGGTATGATGACTATTACGATAGGCCTAGAGGGTGGGAAATATTTGCAAGTTCCAATTATAGCCAATGTCATTGACAATCTTCTTAAGGATTGCAAAAATGGTTTTTTTGGATGCCTTGACTTGACCATTGACTTACAGGTTGTATAGTGTAGATTTTTTGTGTTTGATTTTGAATAAGGTACAAAGGATTTAATGTCTTTATTCATAAATAAACTACCATTATCAGATATGATTCGAGTAGGGATACCATAACAACATATGATGTGGTAATGGATAAACTTGGTGATTTGTTTCTTAGTTACATAAATGAGAGGAATGGCCTCAATCCACTTAGTAAAATACTCCATAATAGAAATAATGTGTTTATGATCTATTAGTATCCTATTCTTAGGAATTTCTTGGCAAGGACTATGCCACTAGTGTGGGCCCCACACATTATTTCATATACTTCTTTAAGAATTAATGTGGATTCTCCTAAAGATAAACAACAAATAAGCTTTTCGTCATAGCCCTTTTGATAAAGTGTGTTTCTAAGGAGGGTATAATGGACTAAGAGACGAAGGAAAATTTTTGGTGATTTTTCAAAAGGTTGAGAGGAAGAAATTGGTCATAAAAATAGTTATAAATATCTTGGTACCAAGGAAGTTCAGTTGGGAGATTGGGACTAAAAATAGTACAAACCCTCTCTAAATCTAATAATACATGAACAAGGTGTAAAAGGTTTTCAATGAGAAAATGATACTCTTTAACACTATTGACAACTTGTACCATGGACCCAATTATTTCCATTGCATTGACTAATTAGTTATTGACCTGTGGTCCCTATTTAAATTATAGTGACCTAAAATGTGAATTGAGATTGTCCAAAATATGCTTATAGGGTAAAAGCTTTTCATCCCTAGTATGGTACTAGTTTGTAGTCTGATTAATGATTAACTGAGAGTCTTCATAAACTATTAACTACTAGATATCACATTGTATTATAAGATAAAGTCTTGTAATAAGGGATTCATATTAAGCCATGTTATTGGTACAGTTGAAGCTTATATGAAATGCTTTGGGGATGAGGTCCCCTTGTGGTGTAACCAATAAAATTCCAACTCAAGATCCATGACATGTGAATGATCCGCCAAAATATAATTTTTAGTGTTTAGATTCATGAGCCACTTCCTCTATTATCATGATAGAGTCATCTAGAAAATTAAATGTAAGTGGTGTGGTGTCTATGATAGTAGCTTCAACAAGTTGATTTGTGATGACTTACCCCTTAATAGATGTTTGATTCTTCTACTCAACATCAAATTCACTCAATAGCATAACCCATTTAGCCATGTGGCCTATAAGAGTTACTTTAGATAATAAGTACTTGAGAGGGTCTAACTTAGTAATGATAATTGTCTTATTGTTAAACATGTAGTGCTATACTTTTTGGGAATTGAACACCATTGCCAAACAAGCTTTCTCAATAGGTGAATAATTATGCTCATATGTTATGAGAGTCCAATTAATATAATAGACTCAATATTCTTTACCTTGTTCATCATGCTGGGCCAAGAGTGCCCATAGTGCATGTTTTATTGTTGATATATAAATAAGCAATGGCTTGCTAGGTGTTGGTCGACTCGATATTGGTGGATTGGAAAAGTATGTATTTAGTTTTAAAAATTCTTTCTGAAATTCAATATCCCATTGAAATGTGATAGCCTTCTTCAAGAGGTGCATAAAAGGATGGCACTTATCTACTAGCTATAATATAAACCTACGAATAGATTGGATTTTACCTTGTAGGATATGAAGCTATTTTAGATTGGAAGGTGGTGGCATTTACATGGTATAATTGAACTTAGCAAGATCTAATTCTATCCCTCTTTGTGATATAATAAATCCTAGTAGTTTGCCTGAAATAATGACAAAGATGCATTTTTTAGGATTGAGACAAACCTTGTATTCATGAAGTCTCTCAAAGATTCTATGGAGAATATCAAGATGTATGGCATGGGTTTTTGATTTTGATAAGATATCATCAACATAATCCTAAATTATATCATGTATCATGTCATGGAAGATGACAATCATGGTACATTGATAAGTAACACTAGCATTTTTCAAGCTAAAAGGCATGATTTGGTAACAAAATGTTCTTCATGGTGTGGTGAATGCAATCTTATGCTGGTTCTCTAGTGATATCTTGATAAGGTTGTATCTATAGAAGTTATACATGAATAAAAACATATTATACCTTGCAATCGAGTTGACAGTCATGTCGATGTTAGACATGCTTTGTTAATGTCTCTAAAATTAGTAGACAAGCATATGCCCTACAACTTTTTACTAACTAGGACTATATTTAGTATCCATTTAGAGTAGTCTAATGGTATTATGAATCCATCTCCCAATATTTTCTCTATTTCCTTTTTCTCTAATATAGCAATGTATGGGTACATTTTCTATAATTTATACTTGATCTAATTAGCATTTGGGTGTATTACAAGTCAATGCATGACCAAGGCAAGGTCTAAACCTGTCATGTCTAAGTATGCCCATGAAAATATATCAATAAAATCCCTCAGAATGGTGACAATATAATCATAGCCTTTGTTAGTGAGGGATTTTCTTAGATAAATGATCTTAAAATCTTCATAGGTTCCAAAGTTTACCTCAGTTGTATTCTCTACAAGGAGTGTGGAGCCATCTTCTAGAATAGTAGACAATGTTTGATACTTATCCTTTTTTTAGTTATTACTTGTGAGTCCCAAGGTTCATCCATAAAGTAATAAGAATCTGAGTCTACATGTTCTGGTAATGGCCAATTGATAAATTTATCAGAAAATTTGAGAGCAAGATGCTCAAAGACTTTATTTTATTCAGAATTGATACTAGAATTGGCTATAAAGCTTAGACTTGATGAACACTATGCTTCTTATGGAGGTCAGAAAACTTCCCCATCTAAGAACACTTGAAATAGGTTTTCACTCAAGGGCTTATATTTATCTTTACTATTTCCTTGAATAACAAGTGATTTAAAGAGGTTTTCACCTTAAGATATCACTAATTTTTGTATTATATGACCAAGGAAGTTTACCTACTTTCCAAAGTAGGTGGTAGGGTCCAATGAGAAGTCAAAACCTTATTTGTGATCATCAAGTGGTAATCCATCTCTAAAGCCCATATACTCTACAATATATTTCTCATTCTAAAACTCATCTAGAGGTATAATATAATTTTTATAGTCCTAATAGATAAGGTTAGGATGGCAAAGGGTGAGTGGGTAATGAGCTATGATGATCATAATAAAATTAGAATCAATCAGGTTGGTATCAATTAGTTCATCATATATGCCATAATGGGATGTTGTGTCACTATAAAGAGTTTCTTCATTAGTCGATAAAGATGAATCACTTTCAAAATACATGAGGTCACCCCCATGTAGTATAAATTTAAGGCCCTAGTTCATAGTAGGTTTTCCAGTAGATAGAGGTTCAAAAATACCTTATTCCCATGGCTCCAGGATTTTACCTACATAGTCTAAACTATCCATAATTTGATTAGATATAGGGTATTTAAGATTTTGAAATAAATTAGAGAGGCAATCAACATACAACCAATCTCCTTTGGCAATGGACTCTCGATCTTTATTTGGTGAAGGGTTTGGTATAAATACCACTGGCTACTTTTGTAGAGGTGTGTTTTTCTTCTACCAAATCATGTCAGGCCTGTTAGGGCTTTCAAAAGGTTTGGGTATTTCATTGGACTTAGCATGTTTGGGCATCTTTCCTTTATGAAAAACATCTTTTAGACAATACATGGAAATGCTGACATCCTTAACAGTAAAATGGTTTGCAATGGCTGTAGGAAATGGATCACTTAAAGTGGAAGCAAGATCACTAGGGTTTATATAATTAGATTCAGGTGGTTTAAAAACTATGATTTTGTTCTTCTTAGATATAAATTTAGAACCAATGCAATAATTATAATTCTTATATTTAGCCTTGAAGTTATTACAATATTAGTATGACTATAGATCAAAATAAATAGTGACCTCAATTCTAGAATGGGAGAACTTGAGGCATTAATGTGGGGTGAAAGGGATAGCTCATACTTCATGGATCCAAGGATGACCAAGAAGTAAATTATAAGGTATTTCTATGTCAATTCCATGGTATAGGGTATCATGGGTTATAGTCCCAAAAATAATTGGCAAACAAATGGTCCTTCAAGGCTCTCTTTCAACATTGTCATATGCTTTGATTGTGATTGTTTATGGCTACATATATTTGGATATATATCCCAACCATTGTATCAATTTTAATGATACTATATTTCACCCTAAACCATTATATATAAGAACCCATTTGATCTTGTGATATGCTATAATAACCTCAATATATAAGGGATTATTATGGTTAGGACTAATGAAAGATATATCTCATTGATTAAAGGTAAGTTGTTGGCTTGGAGATAGATGTCCCATAAGTGTTTGGAATTGGGTAGGGTTACCATCATCAAGAACAATGGACTATTGAAGGAAGTCATTTAGTATGGTCATGTGAACTTATGACATATGTAATAGGTCAAAAATAGAAGTTTTTGAAGATGTTTTTCTTCATTGTTCATGAATACTATATGGTTTCTCAATACTAGGATGAAAAGGATTGGCCTTAGCTAGTACATGGTTTAGTTTAGTATTATAAAGCACAAGGTTCAAGTTTTGCTCATATTAGAAGAAGGAAAAGGGCCTTGAATGGTAACTCATGAGTATCTAGTTATGATTACATAATTTTGAATCAATAGGGAGTTATCATAATTAGAAGAATTGAGTGGTGGTCTAGGAATAGTAACCCACAAAAATTGAAGCGCAATAGAATTGTTTAAACTTGGTGCAAAATTACTTGAGGAAAAGGGTGATGACCCTACAATAGAGGGACCAAAACTTAGAGGATATTTAGTTGTACATTGGATTTAATTTTAATGGTGGTGATGCGATTACACTAAATACACCCCACAATATGATTATAATCATATGGTATAGTATTGTAGCCTAGGTTATTATCTTGGGTATCATGATCCTGATTATGATGATGTTGATTTTATTTATGACCTTGTCCTTACTGATGTTTGTCCTATTCTTGGTTTATATTATTTCATTGCTATTATTGTTTGTGCTTGGAAAATGGGTCCTTGTAAATGACCATATCCTAATTGGTGTTATATGCTGCTTGTTTTATTTTAAGCTCTCCGCTCTCAATTAGGTCTTCAATGAGATGCCTTAGTTGTACACATCAATAAATGATATGGCTAATAACATGATGGAAATCAAAAAAATCATATTCAAGATACCTATTAGGTTTAGGTTGATCTTTAGGAAATGGTTTTGGCATAGGCCATATGATTAAATTGACTGCAATCAGCTTCTAAAATACTACCTAACCAGGTTCTCCTAGCTTGTTGAATGGTCTATATTTTTTGAATCCTCTACATGGAGGAGCTCTCTAAAAAGTGGGTGGTGGATTAAGTTATGAATTTTGGGTTGGAAGAGCCTACACTATTCCCATCGGGCATGCCAAAATGTAAATTAGGATGACAAAGTAGGTTAGTTCATGTGTTAGTAAGGAAAACTAATAATAAGCATAAACAACCTAATATTTTAAGCCAATTGCTTCCATGGGCGGTCTTAATGAAATCAAGAAACTAATGAGTAAAGCAAGACAAGCAATATCTTCCCAAAGTGGTTTTCCTTCAAAGATGGTCCATAAATGTGTTTATGCCTAGATTTGGTACTCTAAGTCTTTGTCAATGCGGTTGGACAAGTTCCTTTGACATCACTTCTAAAACCAATGGCTTTGGCTCATTGATTGACCAATTTAGAGGAATTAATGAAGATCTTCTAAAAATATTTTTGCATAGGTTGTTTGCACTAAAAAACTTGTCTTTTTATCTATGGTGGCTCATGTATTTATACTTTTCTAGAAATATTGAGAATCAATCATGACCATCCATCTTGAAATCAAGATGTGTGGCCAAAGATTAATTTAATTTTAGAGGACAAATCAATTAATATTTTGGAATAAGGGAAAATTAATAACGCATGGGTGGCCTTAAAATTGATATTTCTCTCCATTAATACCTAGTTGTTGACACCCTTTTGATGATGTCATCAGTTATGGCCCAAATATTTTGAATTATGAATTTCCAATAATAGATATTTGATAACTTTTCATGGATTTTCTGCTTAAGCTCTTAATTTGATTTGATTTTCTTAATGGATTTACTAAGTATTTTTCAATTCTTGGAAATTGGTTCCATGTTTAATCAAAATGGTAAAAAATGTCAATTTACTTGATTATAATTTGATTGGAGTTGAATCAAAGGAAGATAATAGTTGTGAATGATGCATTTATCTATTTAGGGATACATAGGAACAAGTCAACACTTTCACATGATGTGTGCAAATGAATTAGAGTTTCTAAATGGTTTATAATGACAATTTACTTGGTTACAAAATTGAAACAAACTGAATTAGGAGAAGATAATGATTGTATAAAATGTATTACCCCATTCAGGGATACGTGAGCACAAATCAACACTTGCATGTGATATATGTGGATGAATTAGATCATTTCAGTGATTTTGGTCTAGGTTTGCCTTGCTATAGAATGTCATTTAGATTTGAAATTTTAGCATAATAGTGATAAGAATTAGATGTATACACTCCCTAGGTTACAAGTATGATTGGGTTACATAGTTGAGATAATCTCAACTACTGGGTGATAACTTACCTTTTCTCCAAGGGTAGGGAATGTGACTTTCAATCTCTCTCTCTCTCTCTCTCTCTATTTATCTATCTCCTTAGATATATGCACTTTCCATATTTATATATATTTTCCCTAATATCAATTTTAGAGCCTTATAATGATACATCTTTCAAATCAACTTTCCAATAGGTAATTCAATTGCATCGATACCCAAGTGTAATCCTAAACCTTTCCTTTTCAATTTTAATCATTTCAAACAATTTTAATTCTATATTATATGCATTTATTATATACTGTAACATGATCTTAGTTATAGGTCAGTCACTAGCAAAGCACTCAAGCTAGACTCAAGTAAAGACAAGGTGTGTTATACACACCCAGATACACATTCCTTTCCTTTAAAATAGTAATTCCATTACTAGAATAAGGTGGGGGAAAATGTATAAACTATTCTATGGATTATATAACACCTTAGTATTGTACACTTAGCAAACTTAGACCTTGGTTGCTCCTCTCAATTTTTGACTTTTCCCACTTTTTGAAGTCTTGCATCTGCTCTATCTTATGCCACTTGGACTATATATTGGTCTGAATAGTCTTATGTTGATGACCTATACCTTCCATCTTTTCCAAAATTCTTAAGACCTATGTACCTTTCACCTCTATAAATTTTGATTTTGTACCTACTTTCTTGCTCCTTAGACACTAACATCTGGGATAAACACCTGCATTGACACTATTATCCTACCCTAATGCAAGTGTCTAATGCCCTAAATTCATCTAATTTTTAAATAAAATGTATCCTAATGGTTAGCCTAATTCCTTTAATGCAAGTTACTTCTCCAAAGGGATTGATATAAATAAAGGATCAACCCTCATTCATTTCTCACCTAGAAACTTCTTACCTACTCACCAAACAACTTACAAAAGGCATTAAATCAAACACTAAAGTGAGAAAAAGATCCTCTATTGCCACCTATTTCCATATAAATCATATGGATAACACATACATAGGTCTCAAGTACTGAAAGATTAACACAAGAGCTATATTTTCCAAGTTACAAGCTAGGTCGTTGTTATACTTGCTTTACACATATTTCAAAATCCACACATAAGACAACACATATAAGAAAACTAAATTAGTCTAAGGTGATCTTCATAGTATTAGATATGTAAGAAGCAAATCATTGGAAAACGGGTCATTTGGATCAGCTCAACATTGTGTGCCCATGAACCCATTTTTCCCTAGGGTCACTATGGAGACAAAAAATTAGGGTTTTGCATTTTCATGTGAAATGGAAGTCCATGACCCAGATCTAAATGTATCAGAGTAAAGTTGAAGATAAACCCAAAATCATCTAGGTGGCTACATATTTTTATAATAGGTACTCTATAAAGGAAACTTCCATTAGTTTAAGATAATAACATCAACATAACTATCTAGGGATGATGTTAGTGTCCACACCTTCAAAGACACTCAATCCAAAATCTTATGACTGTTCTAGAATCATCTTCCACTCTTTTTCCTACCTGTTCTAAATCTAGAACTACATTAACATTATAATAAGGTAAGTACATTACTTCTTTGTCATTTCCATATCTAGCACAACTATAAATACTATTTTAGCTTATCTTAGTTTAAGAAATTTAGTATATGTTTATATAAGTTTAACACTTAATCGGCCTACTATAGATTTTATTATCACCCTTGTGATTATTCATTTATATATCCCATTTAATTTATAGATAACCCTAATATAGAACCATTTTAGGGTTAACCACACTTATCCCATATATGTGAGTAGGATATAACATTTTAAAAACATCAGGTGTTTAATGTAGGAACATCCAAGGGTTCACACAAACTTGCATCAACTAAAAATAAAGTGCTTATATGTTTATGTTTTAATTTTTATATACTAAAACTAAATATTTATAACATATCAGGCTTGTACATTTGTCAAATATTATTAAGGGCTATACCCTTGAGTTTTAGACCTCTCTACTATGAAAAGGTTAACATATCTCTTAGTTTTATCTATATTATTTTGATGACCTAGGTCTCTTGTACTTCACATAAAGATTTAAAATTGATAAACATCCTTTAATGTCGATTCCATATCCATAACTATTTTTTATATTTCTTAACACTACCAGCCATAGAGGGACACTATCACTAATGGTAGTATTCAAATCCTTATCTAGTGTCTAGTTGTCAAAAGTTATCCAAATTTCAAATGATTTAAAACCTATGAGTCAACCTATTTGTATTATTTAACCCTACCATGAGATATTTTTAAAAGGTGTGGTATAAATACAAGTCTAAGATTTTCTCATTCCTCATCTAGTAAATACCAAATAAACACCTAATAAAGATAAATCAATCAACTACATAAGTACTCTATTGTACCCTATTCATCCATGTTTTCATATCAAGCATAATAATAGTCATGTTAAAGGTCTAAAACATTTAAAAAATAGATCATGGGTGATATTTGTCAAGTTACAAGCTAGATCATTGGATGCATCGCCATATAGTATATTTCACCCTTTTGCACACATGCTTTCCCAAACATATGGGATAACTACATAAAATTGAGGCCCTATTTGGAGTATTAACTATGTAGATAGTGCCCACTAATAGAAGGGGTGTTTGGGGCAGCTCGACATTGTGAATCCACTAAGCCATTTTTTTAGTAAACTCATTCTAATGGTGAAGAGCTAAGGTTTTATTAATAAATGAAGAGATAAAACATATGTCTTAGATTCCAATATATAAAAAAAAGTGACCAAAAATATAGAACAACAAAGTTGGTCACATCCAGATCTAATCATTATTTTATACTAGACACATGTGTCATAGCCAGACACTAGTGTCAATGGTAGTGTCTGCAACCACAAATGTATAATATATAGAATCTAAACATTGATCCAAAATACTTATCTAGTATACTTTACACATGTTTCTAGTCTAGACTTGTATACACATAATAAACTAAATAAGTACCATTATTTATCATTTATTGTAATATCTTTCAATGGTTATCCTTTACTATTTTTGACAATCTCAATTATATAAATTTAGAATATTATTGATCTGAGTTTTATATTAATTTGTATGTTATAAATTAGTTTATCACCCTTGTGTTAGAACTATTTATATATTCTTAACCCTATCCCCCACATTTATAAATTTAGGGTTAAACATTTAGTGAACCCAACCACTGTGTCTTCTCATGAAAATCCTATCTTTCTCTAGATTTTTCAACCTCCTAGGGTTTCAACTTGTTATGATTGATTTTTAGATTTGAAAATTTTACCCTAAGGTTTTACACTCATATAGGTACAAGGGTTTCATGTTCATACACTTATAATTTATTCTTCCTTGATTGACACCTTTTGACTTACTAAAAACTACATTTTAAAATTCCTTAGAGGTTTCTTCTACTCAGGTTGGTAAACTGAAAAACCTCTTTTTATTTGCCAAAATTTGAAAGCATTTCTCAATTTTTATAATTTACTATGTTTAGTAAATATTGACATACAAGGAAATAATGTACCTTTTTTAAAACTAATTTATGGGTTTAATAAAAATTCATATTTTATTCAAAAACCTCTCTCAAATATTTAAAATATATTCCTAATTTATATAAATTATTGATTATTTATTGAGAATATTATAGGGTTTTTGCTTGTGAAACATCCCACATTGTTTAGCTCACTTTTAATTCAAAACATCTTAATTTTTCAATTCCTTAGAGTTTTTTTATATGAATGTTATTAAAATCATAAACCTCTTTTCATTTGTCAAAATTCTATATGAAATTTTCCAAATATTAAATTCATTATTTTTAGTGCATCTTGATAAATAGTGTACAAAGAATTCCTATTTTACCCTAATTTTATGGGTTTTGGTTATTATGTATTTTTCCTTAAAAAACTTTCCTCATATTCCCAAAAAACCTAGACAATCTCCTAAAATTATTACATTCTTCTTGTGTAAAATCTTACCAAGTTTTTGTTAAGGTTTTTCAACTTTATAAGGTTTCAAATTACTGCATTTATTTTTTTCTAGATATAATTTTTATTCAAGCATAGTATAGGTGATGTTTTTAATCTTTATTTCCCTATATTTCATGCTTTTTATTTTAGGCATGTTTTAAAATTTCAAAATGGATAAAGAAGAACTTCTTCCTCCTCCTAACCCTAAGGAGAGTGATAGTTCACATCCCTTTGAACAGGGTTCATATTATCACTTTTCCAAGGGGTAAGGTGGCCCATCCTATGGTTTCAAATTAAGGTAATCAACATATCCTTCCTTAAACCTCTGTAACTCTCACATACCCTTTAGATGGTGTGTGTATGCATATTCAATCTAAAACACCTAGGGGTTGTGCTTGTGAAGCCCTAAAAGATCAATTCACCACCATCAACAAGTTAATAAAAGAGTTAAAAATTTATATTACATACGTGCAGAATAAAAAATATGATAGTGTTAATCATGTGTTTAAATATTCATATGGTAAGGTTTCATATCCAAATGAAAAGATACAACTGAACACATCTAAAACAAGTGTATTTAAAAAGTGGACAAAAGGATAATAAGAGTACAAGTGAAATCCAAAGAGAAATGCTAATTCAATTACCTTTTCTACATCTTATAAGGATATAAAAATACTATTATGCATATCATATAAAGTATAGGCATTATACATATTGTTGTTTTGCATTAAAGAACAAAATACAAGGTCATAAAGATAGTGACGATCCTATCATCAATACATTTACCAAGAAACCCACTCACATTATGAGTACCTCTCTTAAAGCACAAGTGAAAAAACAAAAAATACAACTACCAAAGGATGATTAAGGGAAAAAATAATTACACATGTAAAAATTAGAGTAATAAAATATTTAAAAGGTAAAGGTAGATCAAGATATGTTATAAAAATGTCAAGATAGAAAAGTAGAATTAAAAAAGCCACAAGATGAAAAGGAAAAATTACAAAATAAAAAGTTATAAAATAATTTAAAAAAATTACACAAGGCACAAGATGAAAATTATCATACAAAATGCACACTACAAAAATAATAATGGGCACATCAAATGTTTAAAGCATGTTTTCTAAAACAAATGATCACAAAATAAGAGGCACTTGAAAAATATAAAGTTATAAATGTGGTTACTCTTGTCACTTGTATTTTCACCCTTTGAGGATATGCAAAGCTCTCATCATCTAAGTGGCATAATGGAATCACTTCTAGTCTTGTGGGTAGCCTAAGGAATGAGGTGAGTCTCTAGATAGGGCTAGCTCCCTTGATGTACCACTTTGGATTGCTACTACTACTAAATTTTAGGGGGGTGAAAAGGGAGAGAGAGAACTAAAAAAATTAAATTAAGGGAGGTGATACACCAAATTGACTGATGACATCCAACCATATGCATATTACACTTGAAATCAAAGGACAAACTAAACATACACTCTCCAATCTATGTCTTCTTGCATCAATATTACAATGTGGGGTTATGGATGAATGTGAAAAGTTATGAGGAATAGACAAGAGGCCTTGAATGGAACTAATGAATAGAATAACTCAATTAAACTTTGACATTTCCTAGAACACATCACATGCTCTACAAGAAGAAACTACAAATAGGTGAGAGAATGTGATAACTTGCTAAGGAATCCATAGTCTTCACTAAGCAAATTCAATGTTCAAGTAAATCACACTATGAATAGTCATGGAAGAGGTGAAACTTAGTTATTTTATTTATCAATAGGTATAAAAATGAGTAGGGATTTTCCATACTTATGTGGAGCCTTCAATACAATGCTAAAATGGCTAGTTCTTATAGAACTTGAGAGAGAGAGAGAAGAAGAGAAGTCCAAGGGTTATAAGGACAATTTTCAAGATGATACAAGGAATTACTTGTGAATTTGGAGAGGGTATGGGATGAAACATTCAAGGTCATGAGATACAAGTGTCAAGACAAGTCACAAACTTCATGAAAAGTGGCGAGAAAACTCCTCAACTGGCTCAGAAAAACTACCTTCATGATTAGAGTTGTTTAAACATCCTATAACTAATAATGAGTAGTAAAAATGATTTTAATGTAAGTTAGGGACATTATAAATTCCTCTCCATGTATTTTTTTCATGCTTATTCCTCTAAAAATAACTAGTAAGGAATCATCATCATCTATAGTCCAAAAAGAACTCCTTTCATGCACCCTACCCACTTGGATTCCAAAAAGGCATAAATTAACCATAAAAATCCATGGGAGGGAGTGGATGACAAGTATAAAAACCTTACATGTACTTAGAATCATTAAGGACACCTTAAAATGAGCTCACTTGAAGTTTTCCATCTTCTTCACTAGATTGTCTAATATGCTAGATTTGATTAGCTAAAATGAATCACCTAGTTAAGGCATTTAAAATATATTTAAGGGAATGAGAGTGATATGGGGAGTATATTAAGTCTTTATATTTCCATACATTTTATTTTTATCTCTTGAAACCATCTAAAACCTGTAAAACACACAAAATAGTGAGAAAACCCTATTTTTGCCCTCATCTGTATAGTTTCATAAAACTAGTTGGCATGTGAAGTATTTTGAGGGAGTCATTTTCAACTTAAAATATGTTTCACAATCCAAATATGCCATTATATTACATCTCCAAATCCATTTTCTCAAACTGGTCCTGGTTGAGGGTTTGTAAGGGTTTTTGAGTAGTTTTCCTTCTTAAGCATTATTCATAAAAGTTGGACATCCTTCTACAAAAAAATTCAACAAATATGACCTTCAAGAACCCTGATAACCTCCCTTAACTCCTTTTTCATATATGCAATGCATCATGAAAGATATGAGTGCTTGAACTTGACCTATCGAGTTTGTTTTCACCATTTTGCACAAGTCTGAGTTATCTTTGAGTCCAAAATGGCCTTCCTTGGTTTTCTATACACAAATAAATTAGACACATATATATAAATCCCAATAAAATGATCCAATTTCTTATAAAGATTACCAAAGGTGAGAAAATAAATTGAGTACCCCATTTGGAGTTAGGTTCCTTAGAGGTCTAACAGACCTACCTGTAAACCTATGAGTCTAGACCATTATTATGAGCTTCACCCTTTCTAGATTGATTTTTTATGGTTAAATAGGTGTGTTATAACTTCATAAACCTCCTTTAATGGTCTCATTAGCTTCTAGTTCACCTTTATATATCCTTTGTCCAAAATATAGGGTTTATGTATTAGGGGAAGTGCCTTCTATATGAGAACATAGGGAAATTAACCTATTTTATTAGTAAAACCAAATATATGAGGAGATTATCCAACTCAAAAGGATTATATATACAAATTTTTACCCCTTGGTTTGAAGTCTAGACCCCCAAACCTCCTTAATTTTAGAGGCAGACTTTGCATACGTAGACTGTGTGTGAACCTTCTCCAAGTGGAATTTATGTGCATGATGAGGATCCATATTCTCTATTTTATTACTAATTACATGAGTATACATAGGTTTTATCGATCATAATGAATGTGTACTAGTCTTTACTCCTTACTTTGACCTCTTATAGACCCCTCATACTCTTGAATCTTAAGCCTATGTTCTACCATGACTGTGTTTTCATTTTGGAAAGACCACTAGCTATAGGAATTCATGCCTTATTTGACCTTAGAAATAATGAACATGAGTTATTCATATCTTTAAATATCATTAATATAGTTTTTATAATTATGTGTTCACTTTGGGTGACATTTTAACACCACTTAGGGCCTCTTTTTTAGCTCACTACTTGACTGTGCCTTTTTGCCTTACCTGTAGGTGATCATTTACTATATAAAACCTTGGTTATGGTGTATGGAGACTATTAAAGACACTTTTTAAACTATATATACCACTCTATGATTTCATTTGATCCTCTAAATGGTATAAAATAGTTTTTTAATCACTTGCTTAAGTCAATGTTACCACCGTCATAACTGACTATGTTTTGCTCTAAGGCCTATGCATGCAGGTGGTCAAAGGAGGATTAAGTTTGGAAACATTATATGGAAATTAAAAAAATCCATAATATATTTTTAAATAATTAAACCTATTCAATCATACTTGTATCATATCAACCACCAAGGCACTATTTCTCTCTAATTCTTTGTCAACACAGTCAACCCTTGATTGTAAGTGTATACAGAGGGTTTTAGGAGATTTATAAGTTTGTTTCATGAATTCAAAAACCTATTAATGTAATAATGGATCTATTGAAGGTTATCATAAGCCTTTAATCATGTTAGTTTCACATAATCCCTTTCTATGCACTTTAGATTTACCAAGTTGAACCTTCTCTGCTAAACTGTGATACCCCTGCCTTAACTCCTACCTGTAGATATGAACTTCCTCATGAGACCTTATCTATGATGTAGTAATCTCACATGAGCCCATATTGGTAATAGATTACATGGGTGTCTTGCATTTACCTTTCAAGGCTCTTAAAGCATCAATGAGGGATCAAGAATGGGTTTTATTGTCTCATACCCTGCTGTTGACTGTACCATCCATACAAGAGACATATGTAGGTACTCATAGAGCCTAAAATGCCACACATCAAAATAAAATGATGGTATTTATGCCTATTTTCATACCATTTAACCAATGGAAAATTTTTATCATGGGAATGTCTTTTGTTTTTCTTTAAGATATCAAAATTCATCTTAAGCTAGAAACCTGTAGATGTCACTGAATGAATTCAATGTTTTGGAGTCACGTTTGAGGCTCTAAACTTTCATCTTCTCCTCACTTCCTGAATTTCATCTTTGGCATGGATTCTCTCTATGCTATAGGGTTTCAAACTCACCTATCTAGATGTTCCAACTCTCAATGTAAGATATGTTATAGGTTATTCAAGAACCCTAAGGATCACTATTTTTCCATTTTAGGGAAAATGGGCATGAAACAACCATTTGGATTTTGAGCATAAATTTCAACCTCCATTTAATAATTCACACCTAAATAATCCTTGAAATGCTCATATAAAATTCTAGGTCATTAAATATGCTTTCAAAAAACCTCATGCTCTCCATACAAGCACTTATAGATCTCTACCAATACTTCCTATAGGTGTGTTTTAGGCTAAGCAGGTAGTGTATACAAGAATGGGAAGTGTGTATTAAATTTGACTTTAAAATGGGTTCTAGGCTTATATCAATGGCATAAAATGAACTCATCACACTTGAAAGATGCTGATATCATCACTATGGCTTTCATTAATATCATGACATTACTGTGAATACCTGTAGATACATGTTAATGGCTGACTAAATGTTGTAAATGACTACACACTTCCTCCTTTTGTATCACATGAAACTTGGCTCACTAATTAATGATGATAATGGATACAAAATTTCTTTGAAATATCCATCAAACTTATATAAAAATGACACATGAGTTCTATACACATGGTTAACCATGACTGATTGAGTATGACAGTCATAAGGCTAACTGGCTTCATGATCTTTATGATTGCATTCTAATAGAAAACTTACTTGGAGAAATAAATTAAGAATGAAACTAAATAAAATAGCATATTAAATACGTAAAATGACATATTAAAGCCTATAGATACATTTAACAAGCATGAAGATACTATCATTAGTGGAAATCTATCAATAACACAGGGTAGGACCAATTTTTAAACTTGATATACTTGACTTATCAAAACACCTTGAAACTTGAAAAAAATAATGGAGATAATTGATAATTGAGTAGACATCATATAGAGACAATATCATCTATTGTATTGTATGGAAAATTCTAAACCAAGGTAAAACCTGTAGGGTGCATACATTAGCAGGAGAAGGTCAAATTGTTAGCAATGGTTCAAAAAGATCAAGCCACCATTATTTAAAATAATTAAATGGAAATGATGGTATATGATTTTAAAAAAACCCCCAAAAATAATTCTTCCTGAAACCCTTTATGATGACCATACCAAGTATAAACCTACAAGTAACTTTTGCTTGCCAAGAAAGGTGAAAAGAGAGAAAAATGGTTTTGAGCAATAAATGGCACTTAAAGATCAAAAAAATGTGGGATTGAGCTTGGGGAAGCTAAAGAGTCACATTTAAACCTTTTTCAAGTGACACACTTCCCAAAGAGGTCATACAAGTGCCATTTTTTCTTTTTTTGCCAAGAAAACTACCTTTTATCTGAACAACCTACCATATTTTTAGTAGTTTTAGTTATCTAAGACCTTTTTGGACACATGGGGAATGAAATAATCTATTTGAACCTTCACATTTCCTAATAAACTTGTACAAAGCATTAAGTGCACCTTTTTGACCCCTAAAATGACCCAAAAATGATAAATGGACATAGAAACTAACTGACCAAAGCCAATATAACATTAATTGACATAAATTAACCTATAATTCACCTCATAAAAAGATATTATATCCCCTATAGACCCATAAACTCAAGTTTTTACCTATAGGTGCACCAATTTGACTAAAAAGTCAAATTTGGTCAATAGTTACAAATGGGGAATCTACAAGCCCTTCCTCATATCAAAACCCTTCTACTCTCACTACTCATATAGAGGGTAAATAATATTTAGATGAACCATTCAACAAACTATGTTATGATCTACTTGATAACTTACCACAAAATTTAATCACACCTACAAGACCTAGTACATATCGGTTGAATCCATCACCAATAAATATGAAACCAAATATAGGTAAAGGCAAACCAAATATACCAAATACAAACTTACCAAAAAAACATGATACACTTTCTAAATCTACCATACACATATATAACACATTTCATTCAAGAAATGTTATTCATTTATAGCTCCTCGAAGATTCTCATCATCATCTTGAGATTATTGGATAACTTGTGCAATTGTCAAACACTCTAGCAATCCTAAAAAAACAAATATTCCAAAAATACAAAAACATTCAAATAATTCAAATATACAAAAACATTTAGCATTCCCATGTTTATTAGCTCCTTGGCATTTATTTTATTTGCTTTATTTATTAAATAACAAATCATTTCATCCCTATATAAACATATACTTTATGTAACTTTGAGTGTCATACAAGCATACCCAGGAACATGATTTATACACTTATAGATGTTGGACCTCTCCTCTACTCGCATCATATAGTACGTCGGGGGCATATAATTCTTTGATCATTAATGATACATGTTACCTATCCTTTATGATCATTTCTACATTATCGTGTTTGAGCTTATATGTTAATGCTTACACATGTCTATATCCATGCTCATATCTTTCACAGTGTACTTGATATGCTTACTACATAACATTTTTTGCTAACACATATATGCAATGAATAGTATAATATGATAATGATGGTTACTTATGCTTCATATATTTTTCATTTTCTTTAGTGTATGCCATTGCTTGATATTGTCTTACTTGTGGAACATCTAGATATGTTTCTTGCATGTTGGCCCCTATGCCATTGTATGTTGTTTGGACATTTGAATATGTCATTCCATGTTGACTTTAAATATCTCATCAATTTTAATTTATGACATTTGAACATGCCCCTTGTATGAGGTCTCCTTAAACCATTTCTTTGTATTACATTGAGTGCTTTTGTGTGTATGATTAATTTTTTATTTAGCTTATATTTTTACTCTTTAGACACTACCATGATCTATATCATGAATCTAAGGACTTTATGTGATCATATACCATAAGCCCAATTGATATATATATACTTTGAAATGTTATCCATATATGCTACATGATTCATACATATATTATATATCTACCTTATCCTTTCAAGATAAGGTACCTACCATTTTATATCTCCCTCACCTCAAAAGGGGGGGCATGCCATCAAATCATGACCTCCATGTTCTTTCACAATTTTTAGATTTCATTAGAGGTCATGTCATAAAGACATAATCTCCAGACTTACACATTTTCATAGTTTCTAGATTTCAGTGGGGGAATGTCATAACATGACCTCTACTCTTACACACATTATCAATATCTATAGAATTTAATGGGGGAATATCATAAAAGCATGACCTCCAAATTGACATAATAGTTAGTTTAGTTTCATGATTTAGATATGCACTTAGGTCAGAATCCTATACATTACACCAATTTTGCATAGATTTAAAATAGATTTTTTTAGATTTATGACACATATACTCTAGATTAGATGTATTATAGGTGTATATGCCATGCTATTTCACCAAAAATTACAAAATTTATTGATCATGATATTCACTAGGATGACCGATTACACTGGGATGTACTGTTATTGAGCTTGTTCTGCTACATTAGTTGGTTTATTTGATAGGTTGAAGTGATTAAATCATTCAAAATCACTAGATATATAGATTGGAATGATTAAATCATCCAACTTTACTAGATTTATAAGATGAGTTAATTAAATCACTCACCTTCACTAGATTATAAATATTCACACTTGAGTTGTGCGATTGAGATATAATGATCTCAATGGGTACGTAACAACTCATTCTTGCACCAGATTAGGGGATAATACCTTCTAATTTCCCATTTCAAATATCCAATGTCTAGGGTTAAACCTTTTGCATCTCCAATGCTTCATAAGGAAACATCTTTGTTAGGAACCCGTGGAAGCACCATTGATTACCAAGCAACTAAACATGCGAAAATAACTAGAATCACAAGTAACTAGAATTTAAAAATAACACAGAATATGAGAGACAATACACAATTTTATTAATACTCTTTCAGAAAAGAATTACAACCAATAAGATGCCATAGTTCTTCTTCACCTTACAGAGGCTTCCCACACCTCAAGTGTATAGTAATTCACCTTCAATAGTTCTCTCTCTTACGGTCCCAACACACAACTCAAACACAGAGTTGGTGTTCACCTCCAACCAGTCAGTATCCACTACTGCTAGTACACAAGTGCTCCATGCACTCCACAAGTGCTCCATGCACTCCAAGTAGATCTCCCCTAAACTTGCAATAACCTACAACTCAAATGATCTTACTTATGGAAGGAACTACCTTGCCTTCCTCTTTGCTCTCCAATCGAGTACACACCATACTCCAAGTAGATCCCACCTGATCCTGCTCCCTGTTGTGTTGCTGTCACCTTGATTCTGATGCCACCTATAGATCAACCTAGTTATATACACCTGTAAACCTTAGACCTCGCACACACATACACCTGAAGATCAATGATCTTACTTACCATGTAGATCTCCAAACGTGGCCTTGCACACCTTCTGACCAAGATCCTACACACCTGAAGAACCCTTCTGATTCTCCAAAACTAGCACCCACACTTGGCACTGCTGTGGAACTAGGAGGAACACCCTTGCTCACTTCACACACACAAGGAGCTAACTTTGCTCAACTCAAACTAACACACTTTACAATATAGCCTATGAGTCTCTTAAATAGATCTCATGTAAACAATAATTAGACATCCAATTAAAATAATTAGATCTGTAGCTTCAAGTCTAAAAATAGCCTCTTATCATGCAAACAACTGGTTCATTAACAAACTATCCATAACACTCACAGTTTTGATCTGCACAGGCAACCGACATCGGTCCCTATCTACCTGGAGGTGACCGACGTCGACTGACTCCTATCGATGTCAGTTGCATTCTTGTCCACCACTGGCTGACGTCAGTCGGCCTAACCGATGTCAGTGACTATAACACTCAGTAACCTCCTTTCCTATTTGCATCAGTGAAGCTTTTAGTTCCACAACCTAACAATCTCCTACTTGGAGATAAATAGCTGCACTGTACCTGTACCCATACCCCATCTAATCTATATCCTGGCTTGTATCCCTCTTCAAGCTCAACCTTGAAGACCACCCACCATAAAACCTATGGTGCACCTCCTGTCATCCAAGTAACCTACCGCATCTACATCTACAAACACATGTAGAAAAGAACTTGACCTTGCATCGCATGTTAACCTACTAGTGGTCCATCTTAGACACCTAAGAATCCACTGAACTGCCCTCTAGTGCTTCTTTCCCAGATCGGCTCCAAACTTTCTGACAGCTCCCACTACATGGGAAACCCAGGTCCAGTACGCATGTACTTAACCTCATCATGTGAATCAAGACACTTGCTCATACAATTGTCCAACCATCGGCATGCTAACCAGTCTCACACAATCATTCGGAGACAAAATCAACCTGTGATCTCCATGTCTCTAGAACACACTTATGCCAAAGAATTTCGCTCCCAAATTCCTCATGACATACCACTGAACTAACTTTACCTTTAGCTTAGCAAAACCCTGTATGTGTAACCCTACATCAATGCAAATACACAACATACAGTAACAAGATAATGTCGCGACTCATCATCCACCTGGTAAAGAAACCATAGTAGTTACAATGACATTGACTAAAGCCATGCTTTGTCCTCCACCTGTCAAACCTGTACCACTGTCTTGGAGCTTTCACAAGACCATATGACCTGGCCTTCCATCTCACATGTCCATTCACTCTATTCTTCAACTAAGGAATCCATTCATCTTTTAGTGCTTTCATACTGGCTGGCAACCCTACCAAATCTCCCATTTGGTTCTACATCCTAATCATGCCATGCTCCCACTGTTTCCTAGATCCTTCTTGCTTTGTAGTGAGCAATGAGTATAAAGAAGAGGAACAAAAAATTTGAGGCTTACTTACACTTTCAATCCTCCCCATGGGCATTTGAGACTCCTTAACAGCTTGTTGTCTGCCCAAAATCCATCTCAGTGACCGACCTCGATCACCACACAATTTGCATCCGATTGATGTCAGTTCTCATACGACTGTCCTTTCTACTGACACTAGTTTTCTGACCGATGTCGGTCTTACCTGGTCATCGACATCAATTCCCTAACTGATGCTAGTAGCCACCCTGCTCGACACCACTAGCTCTGGTCTGCACATGACTAACATCGGCACCTATTTGTTCAACATTGATTCCCTTTGACCGATGCCGGTAACTGTGTTCACCTGTGAGTGATGACTTCTTACCCACGAGCTCTCCATGGATCAAAACCCTATCTAAACTACCCTACTCAGAGATGTCCAGCCTTCTCCACTGATCTCTATCCATCATCTCCTCTAGAAATGCCAAGGTTTTCCAGTTCTTAAGTCTGTCAAACACATCTGTCTTTCACTTAAGAACATGCATCTCCTTCTTGCTCATGTGACCAAGCCTACAAAGCCACGTCTTCACAACAGAAGAAGAATCAGTAATATAAGCAAGTAGATAAAGAGTACCTGCTTTCTTACCACCAGCTAATTCAAGTACATCTACTGTGAGAGTTTTTGTGCATCTTTCATCACCCAACTTTCTTGAAGAAATTAGCCACATCTTCAAGCCTAGGACCTGCATGACCTCCTTCAACACCCATGTGTTGGCTGCCTACAATTTCAACTTCACTTCCCCTTTGCCAATTCTTTGGCAAGGCACACCAGCCCCTAAATAAATCTTTCCAAAGTCTCCAAAGACCTTAACATGGAAAAATACTCTATTTCAGACTGCATGGAAAGAGGCAACATAATCTATAAAACAAGATTCTACTTTATCCAAGGAACATCCCAGAGCATCCTGTGCAACAACACCTACAACATCTACTTTTTCAATTCCTTCATGCTGATTTCCCACCAACCAGAAATATTTCTTTACCTTTTCTTTCTTTCCATAAGACCGTAATTGACCATTCATTCTTTTTAATTCCTCCATTCTTAGCTTACTTTCTTCTGCCATTGCTCTACTCCCACTCAATCAAAAACTCCTGAGAGTGACCTATAACCAAACACAAACCTGCTCCCTACAACCTGGATCTAATACCAACTATTAGGAACCTGTGGAAGCACCATTGATTACCAAGCAACTAAACATGTGGAAATAACTAGAATCACAAGTAACTAGAATTTAGAAATAGCATAGAATATGAGAGGCAATACATAATTGTATTAATACTCTTTCAGAAAAGAATTACAACCAAGAAGATGCCATAGTTCTTCTTCACCTTATAGAGGCTTCCCACACCTCAAGTGTATAGTAATTCACCTTCAAGAGTTCTCTCTCTTACGGTCCCAACACAGAACTCAAACACAGAGTTGGTGTTCACCTCCAACTAGTCAGTATCCACTACTACCAGTACACAAGTGCTCTACGCACTCCACAAGTGCTCCACGCACTCCAAGTAGATCTCCCCTGAACTTGCAACAACTTGCAACTCAAATGATCTTACTTATGGAAGGAACTACCTTGCCTTCCTCTTTGCTCTCCAACCAAGTACACACTGTACTCCAAGTAGATCCCACCTGATCCTGCTCCCTATTGTGTTACTGTTACCTTGATTCTACTGCCACCTACAGATCAACCTGGTTTTACACACCTACAAATCTTAGACCTCACACACACATACACCTGAAGATCAATGATCTTACTTACCATGTAGATCTCCAAACGTGGCCTTGCACACCTGCTGACCAAGATCCTACACACTTGAAGAACCCTTCTGATTCTCCAAAACTAGCACCCACACTTGGCACTGCTGTGGAACTAAGAGGAACACCCTTGCTCACTTCACACACAAAAGGAGCTAACTTTGCTCAACTCAAACTATCACACTTTACAATATAGCCTATGAGTCTCTTAAATAGATCTCATGCAAACAATAATTAGACATCCAATTACAATAATTAGATCCGCAGCTTCAATTTTAAAAATAGCCTCTTATCATGCAAATAACTGGTTCATTAACAAACTGTCTATAACACTCATAGTTCTGATCTACACAAGTGACCGACGTCAGTCCCTATCTGCCTAGAGGTGACCGACGTTGGCTGACTCCTGTCAACGTTGGTTGCATTCTTGTCCACCACTGGTCGACGTTGGTCGGCCTAACCGACACCGGTGATTGTGACACTCAGAAACCTCCTTCCCTATTTGCATCAGTGAAGCTTTTAGCTCCATAACCTAACAATCTTTATCAATTCAAAGCATCAAGAGGCAACATGGTTGCATTGACACACAGGGTTATTCCTTCCTTGCTCTCTTTATTTTCAACCATTTTGATTATTTCAAATTTTAAATTATATGCACTAATTTATAATTTAACATGCTCTTTCTTAAAGGTTATACATTAAAAAAACTCTCTCTCTCTCTCTCTCTCTCTCTCACACACACACACACACACACACACACATACACATTTATTTATTTTAACCTAGTAAATTCCTCCTTATGCATTACTAGATTAAAGAGAGGGAAATTTAGATACTAAAACAAATATTTATAGTATCTTAGTCTTGTGCATTTGATAAATATCAATAATGGCTCTACCCTTTAGTTTTAGACCTCTCTATTGTCAAAAGGTTCACATTCATCATCTCATTATACCTAAATGCTTATCTCTTAATAAAATACATATCATTCTAATGATCCAAGTTTCATGTACTTCACATAAATATTAAAACTTAAAAAACATCCTTCAATATCACTTTTAGATCCATACCTATTTTCTAGACTTCTAGACACTATCAGCCGTAGAGGGACACTACTGCTAATAGTAGTGTCCAGATCCTCATCTAATGTCCAACTTCTAAAATTCATTGAAATTATAATTGATTCAAACCCTATGGATCATCTTATTTGTCTTATTAAACACTATTGTGAGATATTTTCAAGAGGTGTGGTATAAATACAAGTCTAAACCTTTTGATTCCTCATCTATTAAATACCAAACACACACTTGCTAACGTTAAATCAATTAACTACATAAGAAATTTACTTTACATTATTTTTCTCTATTTTCATATCAAGCATAGAAGCAGTTGTATTACATGTCTAAAGCATTCAAATAATAACCCATGAGCGATATTTATCAAATTATAAGCTAGATCACTGTATGCATCATCATATAGTATATTACACCCTTGTGTGCACACACATTCCCACATAAAAGGGATAACTACATAATTTTGAGTCCCTTCTTAGAGTATTGGATATGAAGGAAATGTCTGTTAATAGAGGTGTATTTAGGGAACTTCAATACCATATGCCACTAACCTATTTTCTAAAAAACTCATTCCAAGTTTGAAGAGCTAGGGTTTGATAAATTACTAAAGATTGATAAACTATGTCCCATATCTAAATATATCAGCATAAATGTGACAAAAAAATAGAACAAAAAAGTTGGTTGCATCAAGATCTAATCATTATTCCATGCTGGACACCTTTGACATAGTTAGACACTAGCATCGATGGTAGTGTCTAGACCACAAAAGTACAATTTGTAGAATCTGATGACTGATCCAAAATATTAATTTGGTATACTTTACATCTTTTCGTAGTCCAGACCTACTTACACATATTAAACCAACTAAGTACCATTATTTCTTATATATTATACTATCTTTTAATAGATATACTTTAAATTTTTTGTCAATCTCAGTTGTATAGATTCATAATATTATTTATTTGAGTTTTCCAATTAATTATCCTACTATAGATTAGTTTATCACCCTTGTTTTAGAATTATTTCTATATTCTTATCCATATCCCCAAAATTTATAAACTTAAGGTTAAACAATTTAATTTGTTTTTTGTTTTGGCATGGTTATTTAATGACCAATTTAGTTCACAAGGTTTACATGATCTTGCACACATTTATTTGTGGGTGTGTTGGTGCAAGGATACAAATTTGGTTCAGGGTTATGTTTGAAGATTTCATGAATGTTTATGTGTCATGTATTTTGTGACATAGGGAAGATTTTTATGAATATCCATGTGGAAAAAATGTTATGGCCCAAGGAATTTGTTTAAAGATGGGACATTTCATCAGTTGTGAAATGAGATAGTTTGAATGGACATTCAACTAAGAAAATGGTTACAAAAAAAAGAGATTTCTCAGGTCATAAAAAGGAACCTATATAGGTGACATAATTTTGGTTGACATTTTATTAATAGAAAGTGAGCTGACAAGAACTAAACAATTTTCTAGGCATAATTCAAAATATAATGGTGGGTAAAATACTAAGTTATGGATGGATTATATGAGGTTCTAAGTTATCTCCATGTAATGTAAGAATCCCTTAGAGGCAAGTGTGTAGGTGAGATTAAGGGAATGTGCATTCATTTTTAAAGTTTTGAATATTATTTCAATGAAGATATGTGTATGAGTTTAAGGAAATATAGTTTACTCATGTGTGTTGTAAATGATATTTTATGATTATATAACACTTTAATCTTGTATATTTGGCAAACTCAAATCTTGGTTGTTCCTCTCATTTCTTTACCTTTCCCATTTCTGCAAGTCTTCCATCTAATCTATCTTTATGCCCTTTAACATATATTTTTTAGTCTAACCATTCTTATATTGATGACCTAGCTCTTCTATCTTACCTAGAATGCTTAAAATGAATGTATCTTCCATCTTTGCAAGTTTTGAACTTGTACCTACTCTCCTAATTTTTGGACACTAACATTCAGGATAGATAGTATCATCAATATTACTATCCCATCTTGATGTAAGTGTCTAGTGCCCTAAAGTCATCTAATTTATAAATAAAACATATCCTAATAGTTGGTCTAAGTGCTTTAATGTGAGTTATTACTGCAAAGGGATTGATATAAATATAATATCAACCCTCATTTCATTCTTAACATGGCTAACACTTATAAGTCCTAAAATTCAAATAAAAGAGAACTCAATTGAATAAAGCTTCCATATTTATTCTTATTTCCATACCAGTCATAAGGACTACACATCTACACATATAAGTACTAAAGGAACAACCTAAGAGCCTAATTTTAGAAGTTACAAGCTAGGTCATTATTGTACTTATTTTACACATATTTTATGACTCACACACAAGCCAACACATATGAGAGAATTACATGAATATGAGGCCCTCTTTTTGACTATTAGCTATGTAGGCAGTGCCCTTTGATAATGGAGCTTTTGGGTTAGCTCAACACTGTGTGCCACTAACCCTATTTTTCCTAAGCTCACTATGAAAATAGAAAGCTAGGCTTTTTATATTTCATAAGGAGTGATAGTCCATGACCCAGATTTGAATGCACTAGAATGAAGTTGAATCAAAACCTAAAAACATTTAGGTGGTCACATCATGTTTAATAGATATTCCATACATGACACTAGTGTTTATCCTAGATAGTAGTATCAATGCAACTATCCCAGGTTGACATTACTACCTAAAGAGCCACAAGTGTCAAATCTAGAATATGATGATTGTTCCATAATTTCTTGCCCACCTAATTTTAGCCTATGTTAGATTCAAATCTACATTAGCATCATAGTAAGCTAAGTAAATCACTTCTTTGACATTTCTATATTTAACATAGTTTTACTTTACATATTTAAACTATCATAGCATGATAAATTTAGAGTATGCTTATATTTGAGTTTAGCATTTAATTGACCTATTATAGATCAAATTATCACCCTTATGCCATTTCATTTCTATATACCCCTTTAAAAATCTAGGTAACACCAATCTAAATTTTATTTTAGGGTTAAAAACATGTGTCAATAATTTGGGTGTCTAACCATGCATCACAAAGGTAAATGTAGTCCTTAAGTGGAGTGCCTCTCTTGTGATTACACTAAAAGGGTGTGTTACCCTCACCACTATTAAAAAAAATGATTTAGGCTTCAATTGTAGGATGTCAAGGCAAATATTCACCTATTTTACTCACTTATAAACACATATTCTTCTATATAGTACTAAAATATCAAGATTGTTAGGAATTAAGATTTTACATTGAGTAAATTTAGGTATTTATGAAATGGTAAATAGTAATAATTGATATTTACTAGATGGTAAATAATAAATAGTTAGTGGTTATAACTATATGGTTAATACGATAAATTTGTATAGGTTAGAATATTATGTTGTTAGATATATTGTTATATATTATAACAATATATTATATTTAGGTTTGAACTATTATAGGAGGTTTTATAGGAGAGATATTCTAGGGATTTGGGAATCCCCAGATATAGGAAATATTTTCCTATATATTTGTATATATTCATTATGATTTAATTAAATCAGATAATTCAATGTGGAATAAATAATTATCTCTATGATTAGCTTCATTTCTCTGTGCATGAGTTAATTTTTATGTCTGGCTCTCTTAATTCCCAACAGTGGTATTAGAAAAACATCTAGTCTTGTTCCTATGATGAAATAATATTGTTTAAGATGGATAACTAAAATCATTTGTTGTCTTGTAGATGGTAGTGTTTTAATAAAGAATAGAGTTTGTAGTTTGATAATTATAGCATAGATTAAGTCTTCATTTGGCTTCATATCCAAGTACATATTTGGTCTGATCCTTGCTTCGTGATGGGTTTGATCTTAAATTCACCATAAATGCAATATATGACACTTGGAGAGTTACACATGTCTTGATTCAATTCAACCAACATCACCACTTTTTATTTCTTAGAAGTGTGTGGTGGAAATTCAGACTATGCTAATTAGTTTGATCAAAAAGACCACATTTATCTACTTATCCACATATTCTACCAGATAGCCATTTTTATATTGGTATCATCTTGGTTAGTTATTTGAACGTCAACCTATATATAATTGGAATGCCTTCCTATCTAATCAACATCAATATAATCCACATTTGGTCTGAATCAAAGCTTGGCTATTTATACCTAGGTTTGCACCCATTGGCTCCATCTCATTTCTCTTACCAACCACACCAGATCCTTACCCTATGTTGAAGGTAGATGTGCAATTTATTTCATGCCATGAGCTCTTTATTCATTATTAAATATACCTCTCAATGAATTTGCTAGGTTTTGACAACTCCACCATTTTTTTGTTACTATTCACATGACACTTGATGAGTGCGTGAATATTACTTAAAGGTGAGTGATTGACAATCAAAGGTTTCTTTATTATTATATAGTCAAATTTATTTGTTTTATGTTTGATAGCTTAAAGCTATATAGTATGTATATAGTCAAGTTTTGTTTTTATGAGTTTAAGTCACAGTATCGGTCAAAGTCGTGAAGATTATTATAAAGTTTGGTTAATATTTATATTTTTTGGTCATAGTTTATTTTTCTCAACATTTAGGTCAATTGTATTTAGTTAAGATTTTATTAAGTTTTATTTTATGTCCTTTTATTTTTATAGCATTGAGGGTTATTTTTGTGTTAATAAATCTCTTGTGTCTATAGTAAAGGGTTGTTTCAATATTTTTAGTCATTTATGTCAAATATCCAAAGGTTATTATAAAACGAGTGAAGGATTAGAGTATTTTTTATATCAAAAAATGTCAAAGTCATTTAGGTATAAGTGTCATCTTGAATCAAAAGTCAAATTTATAAAAATAAAAAAAAATTTGCCTTACGAATGCATTTTCACTTATACGTGACATCTACTTTGTGAGGGGGATTACCCTTGAAAAAATTAAATTTGAGATTCATCAACACATTTTTTGAGTAAGCAGTGACATACTAGAGGCTGGAGGCTACACGAAGGAAGGAGGTCTTTCAGTGACCTCTCGTCAGTCACCAACGACAAGGCCACACAAATGTTTTTGTGACTTGTGTGTGTGCTTTTCATATTTTTCCACTGTGTGTATTTTTAATAAGAATAGAAGAATAATACCTATTCATGATATGTAATTTGTGTGAAATTTCAAACATATTTCCCTGATGTGAAGACATTGTAAAAAGAGAAAAAACACCAATGTAAGTCAGTTCATGGATCTTGAAAAAGTTTATGGTAGAGATCCAAAAAACCACCAGGAGGTGAATAGTAGACAAAGGAGGTTCCTATTCATTTCAAGGTTTATGGTAAATCTATAAAACCATGGGAGAGTGAGGCTCTCTATATCAAGGTCATGATTTAAATTTGTCATGCTACAAGAGGTGAGTATATCGAAGATAAAAGTGTGAATGTTTTTACACCATGTAAAAACTATGGGGGGAATGTTAGGAATTTAGCTTTTACATCGAGTATATTTAGGTATTTATGAAATGGTAAATAGTAATAGTTGATATTTATCAGATGGTAAATAGTAAATAGTTAGTGGTTATAACCATATGGTTAATATGGTAAATTTGTATAGGTTAGAATATTATGTTGTTAGATATATTATTGTTTATTATAACAATATATCATATTTAGGTTTGAACTATTATAGGAGGTTTTATAGGAGAGATATTATAGGGATTTGGGAATCCTTTGATATAATAAATATTTTCCTATATATTTGTATATGTTTCGTATGATTTAATTAAATCAAAGACTTCAGTGTGGAAGAAATAATTATCTCTATGATCAACTTCATTTATCTATGCATGAGTTAATTTATATGTGTGTGGCTCTCTAAATTCCCAATAGAGGCCTTACCTAAATAAATTTAATAAAATTTATATTAAAGAGTGCTTACTATATGCATGCAAATAACACATGCTAAACTATGCACTCAACTTCTTGAGGTTTGGATGAGATAGTCGATGTAATGTATGGATGATTGGTGGAGCTGTGAACTGGTTGATTGTTTGGTGGAATAGGATTTGGGATGATAATAGGTAAGGGATGATCATGATGGAACCAAAATAGTTATGTTTCATCACATTTCTTGTTAAAAGAGTCTAACTGAGTAAAAATAAAACTCCAAGATCCCTCAGTACTAGTGATGATGAGTAGGCAAAGCTCCTAATCAATACTAAGAATGTCAAAATAGGAATGGTTTGGTAGGATGAATATAATAATTTGGTTGAATATGTTAGGAAAAATATTCCCTACCAATTTCATACATAAATGTGAATGATATATGACAAGGCTAGACCCAAGGAGAAGAAAGGGGATGGAAATGAGAATCTAGGCGTAAATCATGTTATATTGATGGCCTTAGTTTTGGGGGAGGATGATGATGGGTGGATCATATATTTTTTATTATTATTTATGGAAATAAGAGAATTTAAAATGAGATGGGGGATAGATGTGGAATGGAAAACCTTAATTCTTATCTTGGCATTGGTATCTGATTGAGTGTTGATAGTATGACCAAATGCTCTAACTCTAGGAAAGAGACCTACTCTATGGAGGTATGGACACTTAGGGAGTGTCATACAAGAGGATAAGTATTTAAATGTATAATCATAATATATTATTATAAAGGTGATATGTGGTTGGACTTGTTCTATAATAAGTAAGGTTTTCAAAATGCTTGTGCTTTTTGGTACAAGGTTTTGGTTGTTGATTTATTTTTGGTTTTTGGTAATGTTTTGATTGAAAATAAATATAATTAATTTTTGAAAGTTAATGAATTAAATTAAATAATAATTAATACTATAAATAAATGAAAAAAATATTCTTTTTTTTATTTTTCTATTCACTTTTCAATGCATGGAAAACTAAAAATTCAAATCTAGACTAACAATGGAAACATTGATTTCTAGCTTTTCTACATGCCAACTAAATGAAATTATTTTTGTGTTTTTAGATTGTAAATGAATGGATATATTAGGAAAATATATATTTTATAATATGAAAATAGATACAAAATCAAACCTATATCCTAAACATAAATACTAATAAAAATCTAAGTATTCCTTTGCATATGTAAGCTAACACTAATTTTTGATGTTTTTAGGTGAATGCACACTAGGTTCAAATGATTTATATGAAATGAAATTAAATATATAAATTATGATTTTATAATTTAATAAACTAATAAAAACATTTTGAGTTTACTTAAACAAATAAAATCAATATCCAGACACTAGCTTTTACTCTCCTAAGTTAGGCTAAGGTTTTCTACTTGCTAGTGTGCTTGTTTATGTGTGAACAAAATCTGGTTTTGAACTATTTTTTTTTTTTTTTTTTTGTATTTAGAAGTGTTTTGTTTTGTTTTATAATATATACATATGTTTTTAATGCAAATCTCTATGATTTGAAATAATTTATTATATAGATACAAATAATAAAGAAACTAACTAATGTTTTTGGTGCGAAGATGGGAAGAAAGAAGAATTATTTTTCCTATCTATTTGCATTTTAAAAATAGAGATATAATATAATGCAAAAAATTAAACTAATATAATCTAATATATTTAAAAAATAAAGAAAACTAAAATTAGAAACCTCCAACCTGATCAAGATGTAGACTAGCTAGAAACAAGAGATACATTTATGATGTGGTCCTCAGTACACTAACTCCTACACACAAAAAAATTGATTACATGAAATATATAACCAAGTATAATGATAAAATAATAGTATAAAAGGAATAATATGAGAGTAACACAAACCCAAATAAAATAACAATTGACTATGGCTAGTTAGTGCACTGACTACAAAGATCTAATTGTAAATTCAATGATCCTTCTTTCTTTAAGTTGTGTAGTCTAACATGAAAATTATAAAAGATAAAGCTAAAAACAATGGTAATTAGGATATGTATATATAAATATTCAAAACCTCAACCTCCAATTCAAATTTTAGATCTAAAATTGATTTTAAAATGGAATAATTGTAGAAGAGTAATGAAAGTTGTAAAGGGGAGTTTAACTAAGTTAAACTAGGAGTAGAACTTAAGAGACTTAAAATGATTAAAATATAAGAGGGAGTGAGCAAGGAAAACATGGAGGAAAAATAAAAGTGACAATATCAAGAAACACAACAAGAATTATGTAAAATATGTGAAAACTTGAGTTACGAAATCCAAAATTAGAAGATAAATAAGAGGTGATAGAACCACCCATATTTACATGGGTGGTTACATAACCACTTGTCATTGTGATAGAATAAACCTATAGGGTGTTAAAACAATCTATAGTAATATGAAACCACCCTACCAATGATAGTTCCATCAGGGTAGTTTGTGAAACTACCATGATGATTCCATCATTTTCAGGGCAATTCCATAATGGACCATGATGGTTCTGTCTCCAAAGGGGGTTGTGTCATCCTTAATGAAATGTTTTTTAAAAATAAAAAAGAAGATACAAAATTCAAAAAAAAGAGAATTTTAGAGGTCCCAAAGATAGATAGGGATAAGGTACAAACTAGAATGTTATAGAGAACTAGCTTGAGCATAAATTAGGAGATCACTACATCATCATTGCATATCGTACAAAGAATATCACACTATGAAATTTTTGGGTGCATACATATTAACCCATTGAGGTGATGCCTTGTCATGAATTGATAAGGGTGTGTTCCTAATTAGTGGCATGCAAAAGTGAAATAGGAGGTTATAAATAATTACCTTACTTACCTTGGTAGCACAATGAAGCTAGTTGAAATTTTATGCAACCTGTAGACAAAAGATGAAAATCAAGTAAAATTTAATGCAAGAGAAAAAAATATACTATTTAATAAAATAAAGGATGAGATTAATTACCATTTATGTGGGGAAGATCATACATCTTGA
Organism: Torreya grandis; assembly: GCA_037957365.1. Classification (NCBI taxonomy): domain Eukaryota; kingdom Viridiplantae; phylum Streptophyta; class Pinopsida; order Cupressales; family Taxaceae; genus Torreya; species Torreya grandis. The sequence continues at coordinate 3,457,932 of JARHVA010000848.1, read as the reverse complement.
ATTATCCGATCGGGGGATGAAATCTAGTGCCAAGTCATCACATACCTACAAAACTAGAAAATGTTACAAAATTCAAAAAGCCATTAAATTGTCAGTCTTGAAGAATGATTTGTGAAATGAAATAATATGCCTTGAAATCATGAAAATAAGAGTTAATGATAGAATATTCCAAAATTATAAAAATTTCTATCCAAAATTGGGAGCTATATTTAAAAAATTGGCAAAAATAGATTCATTTGTGCAAATTGACTTGTCAAATTTTGTGCTTTGGATTTTGATCTAGAAAGTAGTTAAAAGAATGAAAATGAGACAAGGATGGGGAATATAATAGTGTTAGGTGGGTTAGGATAGGGATAGGTAGGTTTTTATTAGAAGTTATTCTTTTTCTATAGTTTTACAATTTTGCTTAAAACACACTAAAACTTTGGTGATTTTTGAAAATTTTAGTTTAAAAATGTTTATGGGGAGGGTCATAGTAGGAATTTATCAACAATTTTGTTTTTTATAGATATTTTGAGTATTTTATGAGGGTTTAGGAAGGATACAACTAGTGGATAGAATCGTATCATCAGGGATATAACTATGGTCTTTACAAACTACAATTATGTAACCACCATAATAAATCTATAATCACCATTCCATATAGGGTTGATGATTACATAACCATTGCTACATGATAATTGTGTAATCATCTAAAATGGCATAATTATCTAGGGTAGGTCTATTCATTGAGACCAAGAGAGTAAATTGGGCTTGTTTGAAGGGTAAATATAGGCAATAGGTTGACTTGGGGTCTTTTCCTATTGTAGGGGACTTATATCCATTGGAACAAGGCTTAGGAGTAGGAGTGTCTTCCCCATGTTATGGTGTTATTAATGAGAGATGAGTTGGTGATTCTAGATCAATTTGACATACTTCATGTGGCCTAGGTGGGGATCATCCCTACATCAAGCATATTGTTGTGAAACCTACTTACCTAATAGGACCCTAGCTAAAACACTTTCTTGTTAACTTAGGCCCTATGAGAGTGGACCATCAATCTATTCTATGTATATAGTATCATAAGTCTACCAATGATATGTTCATTAGTGGCCATTTGAGAGGCCATGAATAACGCTGAGGCAATAGGTTGGGCTAATCATTCTAGAGATATGGGCACAATCGATGTGGGTGCAAAGTGTCAAGTGAGGATTTCTAAGATTAAAGGGTCAAAAATACCCAATCTATATATAGTGATCATTGGTATTGTTTCCTCCTTAGTGGTTGGGGATAAGGCTATCAACATGTAACTCTATAGTTGGTCCTTGATCATCTATTGGATTAAAGAAAGGGGAGCTTAATTCTCTTGGGTTTAGGAGATCCTAACCTACACTTGTAAGGATTTATACCATGTGTTAGATTAAAAGTGATTTCCATCAATAAAACCACATTCATCATGTGCTAGGTGTATGAGAGGATGATCCCCTACCAAAGGGGGGTAGCTATTGGAGATATAGGGGACATTATGGCCTTAATATGGATAGATGTGGCACCATATTGAAATTTCCCCCATGTAGTCAGGACTTTGATAGATGCATATTTGATAACACTATCCTATTAGGGTATGGTTATATAATGGGATAGGGAGGTCACATATCTCAAACAATCATTGGGGCCACCTAGGTACAAAACAAACTACTACAGGTTGAGGTACACCTAGTAGACAAAGTGCCTCAATAATTTGGCATGCCCTACATGGGTATCCTTCCCATACAAGTAGTGATATATAGAGATGTGCATGAGGCATAGGTAGGGATATTGGGTTGGTTGGCATGACACATTATTATATGAGGGGTACCTATTACTTGAGTGGTTTTGTTGGAAATTTAACATGAGGGTTAGGTTTTGATAGGATAGTAGCAGGTAGGTCCCCCCCACCATTACACTAGGACCTTGGGGAAAATGATCTAGTGTAGCAACAATAATAGGCATGTAGAGATGGTGAGGCTTTGGAGTATATTGAGTTATCATGAGGATGAACTAGGTAAACTATTTCTTTATACATTTTAACTCATTTTTTATATTTTGTGTTTAGGCTTGATTACTTAGTTGATTTATTACTTTGATTTTTATATGACTAGACATCAATTTCTCTACTTTATGATTATAGATATCTCAACTAGATGGAGGATCATGATTAAGGACACCATGATCAATATTTTTTATTTAGGCATTGATATGACTAGAGATGAGCTGCTAGTAGATCTTGGATTTCCTACTGAGATAGGTTAGTACACTAATATATTCATTCTAGCCTACCATGCATTTTTGACACTGACTATGTTGAGAGTGGATAACAACACTCTAGAGGTGAGATCCAAGAGAACATAGAACCTAGTGGTTGATCTTCTTTTAGATGATGAATAAGAGGCACAACCTCACATGCAGGTGCCAATGAGAGGATAATTAAGAGCCCTCGAGTAGGAGAGAATTTCTTAAGGTAGATCTAGTAGGAGACACCATATGAGACACAACCCCTATCACTCTTCTGAATTAAGACCCTCCCAAGGAAAAGGCTGAGATCTTGAGATATCATACATATTGTACACTTTTAAATTTTATTTTTTAGATCTTGAGACACATTGGCCCTATTATCACATGGATTTTACATCCATCCTTGTGTTGTAGCATGCTATGCAAAAATCTAATGATACAATGGGATCACCTCAAAACTATAGGACCTTGGAGAATTGAGGTGAAACTATAGAGAAGGCTGAATTCCTTTCACTAAGTTTAGTGTAACTGATAAAAAACTAGTTCATATAGAAATTTTTCTTCTTAATTATTTTGATTCTAAACTAGGGTTTAACTGTGAGGAAAAGAGTTTTAAAAATGAATTTACAAAACTAAAAATGGTGATTACACCAAATCTTTATAGTGGATTTTAATTCTTTCTTTGTTTAAACACAACAAAATAATATATATGATGAAATTTATTGGAGTACAAACTCATGAAAATATGAAACCAAAGGTAATATTGGGAATTTCTCATATAAGGAACAAGATTCTTTATTTTTAATCAAACAATCTCTCAAAAGGGCAAAATAATAAAACATATGAATTTTGTGACTAAAATAAGAATGAAAGCATTCACAAATTTGAAAAATAGCATTGCATACAAAAAGATAACACAGACAAGGAAGGTAAATCTTCAATTTATTATAATTTTATAGGCTACAACATGTAGATCAATTATTCAAAATGCAAAATAATTTATCTAAAAACAAAAATATAAATGAGCTATGCCATAATACACATATTTATATAAAATATCCTCATGAAAGAGATATAGTTATCAAAATTATACACGTAGTTAAAGAGCAAGCAAAATATGAAAACCTCATGCAAAGGGGCATGATCTTTAGTTGGAATGGCATCTTTGGCAAGGTAAATGACTAGAAAAGGGAACATACAACTACTGGTCATTACAAAAAACTATTAGAGGCATGGAGAAAACTTTTTGAATCTTCATGCAACATCCTCATGATCTTTAGTTTAGATGCTATTATCTTCTCCATGGAATGAGGCACCAAAAAATGAACTCATACTTGGAACAATGGAATTTTTAAAGATATCTTAGGTTATTTTTGCAAACCTAACTTTTATTTTTCAATTGAGACTTTTACAACTTTTTAAGTCATCTAATTTTGACAAAACTGGAAATGCAATTTACAACTTGAGTTTTTACAAGTAAGAAACTCAAAATTTCTCAAAAAAAAGTGCAATTCACAAGTTTGATTTTTACAACCTTTCAATCTGTCAAAAATGTACTTGGAAATTATAAGTGTCTCTTTCTAAAAAAGAGCTGACATAAAAAGAGCTGCCAAAATGATAGTTGTAATTTACAATCTACAACTTTATAATATTTTTTGCAATAAGGAAATGTAATACACAAAATGTATTTGATTGAAAGAATTAATATACAACCATAAATTCTGAATATTCTTTATCCTTCTTTGACCATGTCTTCTTAATATAAGCATCAAGCTTTTGAATATCTCTAGGACACGATCTTCATCAGGAACAAGCAAATATAGGTTGCTTATTTCACATTCTATAATTATGTCACAGATTTGCCTTTGTGTATCCCTGTATACTTTAATGTCTTTCCCCATCTGATCCAGTGTATTATGATACATGATAAATCATTGGATGGAATTGAAATTAAATGTTGTGTCCCATGCTAACTCTATTTTTACCACTCCTTTGAACTTGTCTTGAACTTCCTTTACTGAAAGAATTTGGTCTTGATGATCTGTTGCTTCACATGACAATTTATTAAGCAAGTCTTTAATATCATAGATTGTATCTATGACCTTATCATACGTAGCCTTAGCTTTATTAATAATATCTATGAGTATTCTTATTCTAAAATTATCTTCCCTATCTAATTCCTCATGCTCTGGATCATTTTTAAATATCTTTTCTAAAATTAGGGTGTCAATTTTAATCATGTAAATAACTTGAAGCTTTGGGTAGAATAGGTTCAACCTTTTTATCTCTTCTTTGTATATGATCATTGATGTCTTCAATGTTTCTTGATCCACCTTTAGAGTTTTGTAGTAGTCTATTGCTAACTTAATTACTCTATTTCCCTTTGTGATGAGTTCCTTTGCCCAGTCCTTTATATCCCTTCCCATGTTGCCAATCTCTATTACTTGCATTAAGTTTTTCTCTGTAAGAGATCTAAGTAATAGATTATATTGGTTGGGTAATGGGATTAATGAATTCTTTAGTATAGTTGTCAATTGTTCAACCTTTTTCTTCAATTTGTCCTTTGTGTTGTCACTATCTATTTTCTCAAAAAGAGAGTTAATACTTTATTGAAAATAATGTTTTAATACCTCTCTTATAGGATGAACTAGGTGAACTTTTGATATTTGGCAATCCCCCACCACTAGATTTTATTTTTGTTTATTTGGGGGGGAATGCAATTTATACATATTTATCCCCTAATGAATCATATAGTACTCTTGATATGGTTCTAAGAGTTGCACTTGATATCTTTAATGCCTCTATAAGGCCAAAATCTAGAGTGCTAAGGGACACCATCTATTTTCATTTCTTCCCCACTAATTTCACTAGATAGTTTGGAGTGGTATCCTATTATATTGGCACTACCAACTATGATTATGTAGATAAAGTTTCTGTAATGGTAGCTATGGTGATGAGTGTTGTATCTATCATTGATATGGGTACTGAATCTTTAGTTGATGTTTCAAAAATATCTTCTCCATCTATGGGTTTAGTGGCCATAGTTGTATCAATGATTTCCTCTATCTCTACCTCCATAGTGAGGGTTTGAGTTATTATAGGAATGAAAGAAATGGGTGTAGTGGAAATGGATGTGCCTACTAGGGGTGTGGGAATTGGAAGTGACACAAGTGGAGGGGTAGGCATGAGGAGTTTAAAAAGGGAAACATGTGTGAGTGTGGAATCCAAATCCATACATGAATCAATAAAAGTTGTGGGGACACTTAGGGTTGATGTAATGGGGAAGTGATAGGAGATGAAAATGAAGCAATAGCTACCTTAGTGGTTGGGCTGGCTAGTGGGATTATAGTTAGGATGACTGAATCCAAAACCATGTACTACTATATGATGTTAGTGATTAATGAGGTTATGGTAGATATTAGGGATGAGATGGAAGCAATTATGGTAGAGGGGAGTGAAAGTGAAGTCGGAGTGTCTAATTGTGTTGATTGAACTATTGGAAATAGAATCACTAGCACTGGTGAGATGGTGGGAATGGAGGGGGAAATTGTTTGAGGTGATGGTGGAGTGGAGATAGGAGGAAGAGGTATTTTAGCTAGTGGAATGAAAAAACAAGAGGGGAAACTATTTATGTTTAAATATCAATTGTATCTTTAGCTAAAATTATTATTAGCTAATTTTTTATTGCTCCTTGGCCACTAGATTGATCTCTTTTAGCCTTTTGATTCTATTTTCTCTTATGTGATACCACTGGTCTTTCTACTTATTCTATTTAGATTCCACTACTAGAACCTTATACTATTGGTGGCACACCCTTATCCTTTACCTCTCTTAACTTATCACTAATGCTCATAATTTTCATGGTCACCTTGATCCCTTTGCTTCTAAGCTAATTGGTTGTTTTATTTATTATAGTAGTGGTCTTATCCATTAATGTGATATACTCAGAGATAGACTAACTGACTGATGGAAGAGGTTGATCAAATATATTTTTATCATAGTAGACCTTGTATATTATATATTCATCATCTATAAAGTCCTTAGGGACTTGTGCTAAGTTATAAGCTTTGATATTCTCTAGGGTCATCCTAGAATAGTCTTTTAGTCTCACTTCTTCTTCATCTTGTAGACATTCTTAGTAGTCTTCATAATAGGGAACATGGGAATATGTTGTGATCCCCAATATACTAGTAATGCTACCATTTACATCATAAAATGACCTTGCCTTGAGAGCTCTCAAAGTCATTTGAGTCATCTTAGTGTCTACACACTTGGTCTTTGATAGGGAAGGACATGTATACCATCCTATGATAATGGGAAAATAGATTCCTACCTTATGTCAAGCATTGTGTTCAACCTTAGGAAGGCTCTTCGTTTTGTTAATATGTAGACTAGATATGAAGGCACGTAGAACTTCCCTATATTATAGACTTTCATCAATTGTTTATAGATGGAGTCACTTATCAACTAATCATAGTGGATGTACTGCTTATTTTGGTGAATTACCCATATGTGTTGGTACATCCAATCCTGAAAGTTTTTAGCATCAATATACCTAGTGACTCTATGTAAGAGTATGATTAATTCACCCACTTCTTCCTTAAAGTCTATTATTACCAAGGTTTTGTCTATTCTTGTAGATGTAGGCCTAAGAATTTTTAACCATTATTTATTAAGTATTCTCAGACATCCAATGTTATTATCTTGATAAAACTTCTTGGATGAGTCAAGAGTTATGTCAAGATAACTCTCGAATTCCAGAATTAAGAACACTGAGTCTATGAAGTTAGGGTCTAGGTTTAGAATCATTTCTCTTATCATTTAACACTTCTCTCTTTTTTGCATCATAGTGCTTCACCAATGTGAGCAAAATATTAGGGCTCTGCACCGATAAGGAAAAGGCTATTGTTTTGGGTAGTCCACTATTGTAAATGCTCTAAATCTAGTCATTTTTAAATTTAGAATTTACCCTTATCCAAAAATAACCTAGGTCTATATGACCTAGGTTTATGTCCATGATTTTGTTGGTATTGGATTCTAAGCTGAGTGGGACACCAGGTCCCTTGGATTTGAAATTCATTTCTTTTCTAGACTTAGGTTATGGGGAATCTGATGTAGGAAAACTAACTATAGAGTTAGTGGGCTTTGAGGTTACAATTATAAGTAAAAGTTCAAGTGGGATTTGGAGTTATAACTATAGGTGAAATGTCTGATGGGATTTAAACTTGAAAAACACATTTTCATTGTCTAATGAAAACTTTGGTAGGCTTTGAAGTTTTTATTTTAGGTAAAATCCATGACAGGGATTTGGAGTTGTAAATGTAATAAGCTTTTCTACAGAGTCATAGGGTAGCAAATGCAGGTGAAAACTTTGTAGGTTTTGAAGTTACTATTATAGGTGAAAATTATACAAGTCTATTTGAGGAATATTTGAGGGAATATTCTACTGGGTTTAATGAATTTCAAAACCCTAGATTCTCACAAGGTAAAAAAATGGAAGGAACTCAATAAGGTAGAAAAACTTTTGAGAAAAATGAAATAAAGCACAAAGAACTATGAGTAATGCGAGTAAATAAAAACCCTAAATTTTTACATGAAAAATGGAAACTAATCTTTTTTTTAGAAAAATATAAAGTTTTTGGGAAATGCATGGATAAATAGAGGAATACTATTTTCCATGAGATGGCAATGGTGGTTGTAGTTCATGACTACATTATTTGACATCAAGATAGGGTCGTGGTTTGGATTTACAAATATCTAATTCCTCAATTTGAAAAATAACAATGATTTTTCATTAACCCTATTTTGATTAATATAACCTCAAAAATTTAATTAATGTACCCTAGGTCAGTGATTGGTGGAAATTTTAGAACTTTGAAGTCCTAGAGCAATTTTGTAATTTTGAAAAATTGCATTTTGCACTCTGACTTCCACTTTCTAAAGGGTGGCTTGGTGTAGTGGAAATAGGAAAGTGGAACTTGAGGTATAATTTATAACTTTGCAAGTTATAAATTACAACCAATTTTTTGGTTATCATAAGAAGGATAGTTGGTAGGAATCGGGACTTGATTTGTAATTTACAACTTTATAAGTTAAAAATTGTAACCAGAGTTCTAGTTTTTGGTAGGAGTGATATGTATGGGAAGAGGAGGTTTAATTACAATTTTCAAGTTTTCAAGTTACACATTGAATTCAAATCTCCAATTTATATGAGGAAGATGTTTGGTGGAAATCATAATTCCATTTATAATTTTCAACTTTGTAAGATGCAAATTACGAGTAGGGTTCTGATTTTTGATGGTCGTGGGTTGAGCAAAGAGCAGAGGTTTAGATATGATTTACATCTTTGTAAGTTACAAATTACATTTGAATCTCTAGTTTCTATTGGCTATGAGTAAAGTAAGAAGCATAGGTCTAGATGTAATTTTATATTAAATATTGTAATAGACTTAACTAATTTATTAGTTAAGGTATAACTGATAACTTCTTACAACTGCTGTAACTAGTTTTGCTTCCATAAATAAGATGCTAACACACATCAAGTACATCATGTACTTTCCAACATCTCTTCTCATTTACTAATAGTGGTATTAGATCCACCACTCAAGGAATTTGAGAAGGTACAAGTGTGTTCAAGGAAACCTTGGTTCTAGGGTACGAGCAGAAGGAGAAGAAGAAATTGTGAAGACATAGAATCATGGTCTGAGACATCATGAAGAAGTTTATAGAGGTTGTGGACATTCATAACATTGTAGAGGTCTTTGTAAAATCATAAAGGTTTTTTGTGAAGAATTTTAGAAGGTTCACCTGGAAGAAAATCATCGAAGTAAACATACTTACAATTGTGAAGCAACATAGTCCATTTATAGTGGAAATAAAGAGCATAGTCCAGTCGAGGATATTGTGAACAATCTCAAGGAAAAAGCATAGCATCATTGAAATAAAGGGTGAGGAAAGAGACAAGTAGTTAGTGGAAGGCACAAAGTCAAGGTCAAAGATACACAAAAATAGGAAGCAAAGAAATCGTGAAGGTTCATGAAGTTGAGGTTGTAAAAAATTGAGTTTGCAATAATAGAAAAAGGACAATATCGAGGGAAAAGAATACATGGGTTTTTACACAGTCATGGGTGTCTTTCCTAAGACCAAAAAATTGCCTAGGAAAAATTATAATGCGTGGAGTCATAAAATTTTAATGATTATTGAATATTATAATGGTGACAAAATTATTATTGGCATTGAGGCAAGACCTATTATGGATTTTGTAGATTATGACAAGCATCATAAGGTGGCCTTGCTATTGCTAAATCTATTCATGTTAGATGATATGATTTCTAAGGTATGAAATGCCACTATGGCAAGTGTGCTATGGACCAATTTATAGAACAAATATCAAACTTTAGAGAAAATTCAAGTGTTGTACCTAAAAAATATGTTATTCACTATCAATATGAATGAAGGTGATTCTCTGTTAGATCACCTACTTTGGATGAAAGATCTCTGAGACCAACTTATAGATATTAACAAGAAGGTTGATGATGAAAACATGGTGGCACTAGTTCTAAACAAATTTTACACCATCCAATTAATCTTTCATGGAGGCTTTTCATTTGATGGCAAAATGTTAGACCTTGATATTTGACCAGGTGAGTTCCTATCTGCTATAGAAGGAATGGAGATAGACATAATCAGAGGAGTGTAGTGTTGGAAAAAAAGAGAGTGCACTTGTTACTTAGGTGAAGGGGAAAGGGAAGAGGAAATGTATTTCTATAGATCCATCTTCTAAGTATTAACATGTTTTTACTATCATAAGGTTGGGCATATGAAAAAGGATTATCAAAAGCGATAATTTATAATTTACCAACAAACCAATCAAGCAATAAATGTGGTAGCAATTGAAGAAGGGGAATTTTAAGAAGAGTATGCCCTTATGGCATCATAATCACACTCACATACTAGTATTTGGTTCATTGACTCTGGTGAATCGAAGCATTTTACATGTTGTAAAGATTGGTATGTCAAATTTACTATAAGTACAAACCATTTTGATTCATTTTTTTCGTTGATGGTATGTCATATGCAGTAAAGGGATATGAGATGTTTGTATAAAATTTAATCATGAAAAAAAAATCATAGTTAGTAATGTTTTGTATGTTCCTAGCCTAAGTAAGAATCTCCCATCTATTATTTAATTAATGGAAAATCCTAGTATTGCTATAAATTTCTCTAGAGAATAGTGTGTTATGTTTGATATAAGATAAGATAAGGTAATTTCCTAGGGTATTAGGCAAGGTGGTCTATATAGACTCATTGAATCTACCACAATCAATGTAGATGCATGAGTAGAGGATGAATATACCATACATGATGTGCAGAAGGATAGGCTTGTTGACCCTAATCTAGTCAACTTACATGCATTAGTGGTGGAGGGAATATCCACTATACAGGATGTGTATGAGGATGAAATTACTCAATCTTAGTCAGATGCACTAGTAATTTTCAAGAGGACGGAATGCCTTTGTCAAATTCACTAGCTCAGAGAATTGGGAATAAGGTTGTTTGTTCAGTAGAGCATGGACATTTTGCTCTAGATTATAACCTTGGTATAGTAATTGAATGGCTAGTTCTACACTCCATTTAATATAAATGGGTGGATACATTTTGTAATTTTCACAAGTACATGGCTCATCTTGTTGTGAAAGGCTTTTTACAATAGGGGTAATGAATGAGGATGCTTATACTATGAAGATGGTCATAAATCAGTTGCTTCTCTCTAGATATTTGGACAAGGAGGTCTATATGGTGCAACTTGATGGTTTTTAGGTTCCCCATAGTGATCATTTGTTTAGAAGGATGATTGAGTCCTTATATGGACTTTAGTAGGCTTAATAAGCCTGGGATATATTATTTGATCAACACCTCTAGGGTTCTAGATTTAGAGTTTTGGATATTAGGCTAAAATCATTAGCCATCGATGGTTCATTACCAATCAATTAATCACTCGTCAGAGACTTGGTGGACAACTTGATACAACTTATGTCCACATGGTTGGATATTCATTTTTTTGTTGGCTATCATGTTTGGTTTTTTTCTACACCAAATTTACCATAATGGACACAAACTAAATGTTAGAGGACTGTGGATTTCTTATTGATATCTCTTGATCAGTCTATATATGTAATGATTAAACTCTTTGGTCTTATTTTGTTTGTAAAATTTTGAGACAAACTTGGTGTTGTTTCTGATTTAGTCATTAAGAGGGGGTGTTAAATATTGTAATAAAATTAAGTAATTTATTAATTAAGGTCTAATTAATAACTTCCTACAACTACTATAACTAAGTTTTGTAACTAGTTTTTCTTCCATAAATAATATGCTCGCACACATCAAGCACATCATGTGATTTCCAACATCTCTTTTCATTTACTAACATTTACAAGTTTGTAAACTTGAAAATTACATCCAGAACTCTAGTTTCCATTGGGATTTAAGAAAAGGGTATTTGGGTCATTTTAAGGCCTTTTTCTAAAAAAATTAATGGGTTTCCCTTAGGGTAATAGATTTTTTGACATTTTTGGGGCAAAAAATATCAACAGGCCTTCTATGAAGTGGTTTTATTGGATACTTATGATGTTCAAACTCTATAACTATTATGACATAGATAGAGACATTTTGGTTTACCTTTTAATGAGTTGTCATTATGTTTTATGGGATTTAATTTCCATGTTTTATTCTCATTTTATGCACTTTATATGACTAGTCATATGATGATATACCAAGTATGTCTCTATTTTTTATAAAATGCTATAATAATTCTTATAAATGTGAAAATAAAATGTATGAAAATGATGTAATATGATGGATATATATGAATGTACACATGTGCTAATATTTATTTCATAGGTGATGACCCAATTATTTTGATACACATAACACATGACTTCCAATTTATATTAGGGGAATGAAAAGGGAGATATCATAAATGTGAGATGATAAAATATGACAACCATGGATCAATTTTTTTTTCAAGAAAAAAGAAGAGGAACCAATCCTTATGAGCAAAGGGGGAAATTTAATTCTTCTTAGACTTATAAAATACTAACCTTATTGGTTTGATCTAAAGATAAGTAGCCTTGACAGAATCGATAAGTGGGATAAATCTACCTTTTTTAGCATAGGCATGTGGACAAGATTTTTTTGAAGAATTTTTTATTTGGACACCTTTTAATTTTTTCTTATGCATTTATACTTTATTTTTATTTGTGACCCCTTCAAATTAGCCATAGGTGACTAGGAAGACACATGGGTTCATCACTAAAGGATAGATGCAGGTGAGTAAAGGCACCTCTCCCCAATGCTAACCCCACACAACTAGTAAGATGTGAGGGCTCACCACCAAAGGTTAAAAAGAGTGAGATATGTGGAATGAAATTTTTATGTTGCATAAAATTTTGATAAGAGTGTATTTTTGTTTTCTAGGCCTTTACCCTAAAATCTTGGCTCCATGAAACTTATTAAGGTGCAAGGGATCATCATTGAAGACCAAGATAGGTGAGTAACACTAACTATTTTTTGAGCATGTTAATTTTATATTTTAGAAGGTGATATAAAAAGAGAATTTTTCATGGATGAGATTATCTAGTAGGATGTAGGCTAAAATTTTATAAGTTTTACAAGAAGATATAGAGAAAATAGGTGTACTCTGCTCATAATAACTAAGGAAAGAACCAATGTAATGTCAATCCTAAAAATGTTTTATATGGGATAATAGGGTAATGTGAAAATGGAATGATATGATGTGTTACATTCTTGAAGTTTTAGGATATGTGAACTAACAACCAAATAATCACCAAACATAACATCTGATATGCAAATCAACAAACAAACTATGAAAAATTCAATACAATAAGGGAAATGTGACACACAAGAAATAAATATAGAAATGATTAAGGTTCAAATATTTCATATATTCACTAAAATCCTTGCCCTCTAAAGTGTATAAATGATAAGATCTATTATTTAAATTCCCAGTTACCAACTAGGTCTAAACTTCTAACCTTCTCCTTTCTTCTTGTCATTACAACTATTGAGGCTAAGGATAAGGTCTCTTCAATGTATTGAGTGATCATGGAAATTTTTATTATATTTCATACCCATGGGATCTGCATATGTAACATGGTTTTATGTAAAAATGAGTAATCATTCATCTAAAGTCTTAAGTTTAGCTAGCTGTGTGTTCCTATACTCCTCACAATTGAGGAGACCTTGGAGACAGGCATGAAGGATAGGTATCTCAAACTCTAGAGGTAAAATAGCGTTAGATATAAACACAAGTGAATATGGGGTTACCCTCGTGGGTGTTTCAATGTTGGTTCTATAAGCCTAATGTGCTAGATAATGCTATAAATGCTAATATCATTTAGAATATTTGACTATCTTGACTAAGATAAATTTTATGGTTTTATTAGTGGCTTCATCCTAGTTGTTAGGATATGGATAATAGAAATAAACCAAGTGATATTATATGGAAAATTTATTACACACTTCATGTACCTAAGGATTTTAAATGGGGTTCCATTATTTGTTATAATGATTTATGAAACCCCAAATTGACAAATGATCTAGTTTAAAATAATTTTACAATGACTGAACTAGTAAAAATTGTAAGAGGAATTTCTTCCACTCAGTGAAATATTTTATGGGCATGATAATGAACTGGTGACCATATAAATTAGCAGTGGAAAGTTTACCTATCAGATCTAGACCCTAAGTGGAAAAGGGCTAAGGTGAAATAATGGGTTGTAGAGCTTGTAAAGGAATGTGGATTTCATGAGAGAAGTGTTGGCACTTCTCACATTTATTAACATATTTTATGGCATCTTGTTCAAGAATAGGAAATAAATATTCCATTCTATGTATTTTATGAGTGGTCACATGGCCACCAAAGTGACCATCGTAAACCGCACTATGATAATGGAATACTACCCTTTCTGACACCTCTTGGTCTATATATCTTAATAACATTATATTAAAGGCCTTGAGGTAGAGAACCTCATATAAAATGACATACTTGGAAGTTATAACATGAAGATGTTACCTCTATTGAGAGTTATCCCCTTTAGGATAGGTATGCTCAATTAAGTGATGAATGATATCAACATACCAAGGAGAAGAAATGATAATAGGCTTCTCTATGTGAAAAATTAATTCATGAGGAAAATTGGTATCAATGAGATCACCAACATCTAGAGGATAATTTTCCAACCAATTGATAATGAGTTTTCCCTTGTGTTTAACCCTAAATTTTGGATATAGAATCCTACTTAGGTAGATAGGTTTAAGAATATAGAAATGACAATGCACAAGGGTGATAATCAGATCTACAATAGGAAAATTAGATTCTAAACTCATATATAAACCATACTAAATTAATTAAAATTAAATAGGCTAAAAATATTAAGTATAACTATACTAGATATGGAAATGATAAAGAAATAATGTACTTAGCCATTTTTGATGTTAACATAGTGCTAGATCTAGAAAAAGTAGGAATTAGACTAGAAGATGATTTTAGAATAGATACCAAATTTTGGATTTAACACCTTTAGAGCTACATGTACTAGCATCATCTTGGGATGATTGCAAAATGATACTATCTAAAATTGATGTAGGTATCATATACAATATACCTACTAGAAAAGGATGTGACCAATTACACACTTCATGTACCTAAGGATTTTAAATGGGGTTTCATTATTTGTTATAATGATTTATGAAACCCCAAATTGACAAATGATCTGGTTCAAAATAATTTTACAATGACTGAACTAGTAACAATTGTAAGAGGCATTTCTTCCACTCAGTGAAATATTTTATGGGCATGATAATGAACTGGTGACCATCTAAATTAGAATTGGAAAGTTTACCTATTAGATCTAGGCCCTAAGTGGAAAAGGGCTAAGGTGAAATAATGGGTTGTAGAGATTTTAAAGGAATGTGGATTTCATGAGAGAAGTGTTGGCATTTCTCACATTTATTAACATATTTTATGGCATCTTGTTTAAGAATAGGAAATAAATATTCCATTCTATGTATTTTATGAGTGGTCACATGGCCACCAAAGTGACCATCGTAAACCACACTATGTTAATGGAATACTACCCTTTCTGACACCTCTTGGTCTATATATCTTAATAACATTATATTAAAGGCCTTGAGGTAGAAAACCTCATATAAAATGACATACTTGGAAGTTATAACATGAAGATGTTACCTCTATTGAGATTTATCCCCTTTAGGATGAGTATGCTCAATTAAGTGATGAATGATATCAACATACCAAGGAGAAGAAATGATAATAGGATTCTCTATGTGAAAAATTAATTCATGAGAAAAATTGGTATCAATGAGATCACCAACATCTAGAGGATAATTTACCAACCAATTGATAATGATTTTTCCCTTGTGTTTAACCCTTAATTTTGGATATAGACTCCTACTTAGGTAGATAGGGTTAAGAATATCGAAATGACAATGCACAAGGGTGATAATAAGATCTACAATAGGAAAATTAGATTCTAAACTCATTTATAAACCATACTAAATTCATTAAAATTAAATAGGTTAAAAATAGTAAGTATAACTATACTAGATATGGCAATGACAAAGAAATAATGTACTTAGCTGGTTTTGATGTTAACATAGTGCTAGATCTGGAAAAAGTAGGAATTAGACTAGAAGATGATTTTAGAATAGATACCAAATTTTGGATTTAGCACCTCTAGAGTTACATATACTAGCATCATCTTGAGATGATTGCAACAATGATACTATCTAAAATTGATGCAGGTATCATATACAAAATACCTACTAGAAAAGGATGTGACCACCTTGATGCTTTTGGGCTTGTCTTCACCTTTGCTCTAGTGCATTTAGATTTGGGTCATAGACTGTCATTCCTCATGAGATTAAAAAAACCCTAGTTCTTCATCTTCATAGCGACCTTAAGAAAAAATGGGTTAGTGGGCATATGGTGTTGAGCTAACCCCAAAGACATCTCTATTAAAGAGCATTGCCTACATAGTCAATGCTCTAAAGATGGCCTCAGACTAATATAGTTCTCCCCTACATGTTGGCATATGTGTGAATCATGCAATATGTGGAAAATAAATAAAAATTTGATGTAGCTTGTAACTTAAAAAATATAATTCTTGGGCTGCTCTTTTAGTACTTTACACCTATGTATGCACTATACCTATGAATGATATGAAAATAGGGAAGCTTTGATTTATCAAGTGCTTGCTTGAATGCTTTGATAAGTTGCCTTAGGTTTTTTCTAGGTGTTTACTAGGTGGTGAATGAATGAGGGTTGATATTTTATTTATATCAATACATTTGGAGAAGTAACATGAATTAAAGTATTTAGGTTGACCATTATGACATGTTTCAATTTCAAATTAGATGACTTTAGGGCACTATATACTTACGTTAGAGTAAGACACCTCCATCAATGTAAGTGTCATTCTTAGATGCTAGTGTCCATGGATAAGAAAGTAGGTAAAGACTTAGAACTTATAGAGGTGGAAGATAAGTAGGATTTAAGCATTCTAGGAAATATAGAAGGTCTATATCATCAACACAAGAATGGTTAGAATGAAAGATAGGCCAAGGGGCACAAGATAGAATAGATGCAAGACTTTTGAAAATGGGAAAGTCCAAAACTAAGAGGAACAACCAAGGTCTAAGTTTTAAAAGTGTATAAGATAGAGGTGCTATATAATTCATAAAATAACATCTAAATTTTCCCTCCCTTTAATTTAATAATGAAATTATTAGTTTAAAGGAGAAGACATGTGTACTTGGGTGTGCATAACACACCTTAATTTTGCTTAAGTCTAACTTGAGTGCTTTACTAGTGACTTACTTGCAATTAAGAGAATGTTATAGTATATAATCAATGCATATAATCTAAAATCAAAAGCATTGAAAATATTTGAATTGAAAAAGCAAGGTTTATGAGTTCACCTATGTATCGATGTAATCTCCTTGCCTGTTGACAAGTTTATTTGAAAAGACATATCATTGTAAGGCTCTAAAACTGAGATTACGACATATACATACATATATATATATATATATATACATATATATACATATATATATATATATACATATATATATATATATATATACATATATATATATATATACATATATATATATATACATATATATATATATATATATATATATATACATATATATATATATATATCCTTAGATAGTGCATATATTTCATATATATATATATCTAAGGATATATATATATATATGTATATGTATATATATATATATATGTATGTATATATATATATATGTGTATATATATATATATATATATATATATATATATATATATGCACTTTCGAGATATATATATACTTTCTAGATATATATATATATATATATATATACATATATATATATATATATATCCTTAGATATATGCACTTTCTATATATATTTATACATACATATAAAGAGGGATTGGAATACACATTCCCGCAACCTTGGATAAAAGGTGAGTTTCCACCTAACATTTGAGATTAGCTCAATCATGTAACCCAATGATATTTATAACTCTGTGAGACTGGATGATACAATCAAGCCCAACCTAAAAAATTGGAAATATTGAGTGATTTAATCACCTCAATTATATTGTTGACCTAAATAGTCACCATAGATTACTCTATATTTAAACCAAGTATCTAAGTCATCTAACCTCATAAATGACCTTATTGATAATCTTGTCATGGTGTCATCAAGTTTCTTCAAGGTTTAAATAAGGTCTTATGAAAATTTAGAGAGTTTAAGGTTATTTTACAAGCCAAGATATGTCTAATCCATGATGAAAATAATTGATGTTTTGATATTTCAAGATGACATAATGTTCTATAGTGGATGATGGATTTAGAATAAAATTTGGTAAGATGGAAACATTTCCATTTCAAGCCTTAACAAGGTTTAAGGTATTTTTGTGGAAATTAAGGTTTCACTTTATTTTGTTTTATTGCTTGTTGCAAGTTTAGAAGGTGACTCCTTGAAGGGATATCAAATGTGAGGAGTTAACACCATGTGTAGAGGTTAAAGGAGGTACTTTATGACATTTTACACTTATTAAAGATCACGTTTTGATTCATTTTTCCCATATACCCAACCAAAATTCCAACTCCATCCACTTATAATGTATACTCACATTTGAAAAACTATTTTATTTATTGCTTTAATGTCAAGACTTGGTATGATATAAGAAATGGTAGGAAGGGAAGGAAAAAGAGGCTCTTGTTATGCTAAAATATCATTTATAAATTAAATAAGGACTCCATTAGACATCTTGTACATAGCTACAATAAGACATCTTGTCAAATGAACAAATTCTATAGTAAAAGAAAACATGTTTTGATGAGATTATACATGTTTCTATGCTAGATCAAATATATTAAGTCAATTTAATCATGGTTTTAGGGAATAAGAGACTACAAAATCCTCCTATAGATTCCTCAATCTCATAACCATGTTGAGACAAAGTCTATAGATCCAAAAAAAGGAAAAAATAACTCAAGTTCTCCATCGGGTCATTGACAGAGTGAAGAAGGCCAGTTTGATGAAGATGGTTCATGGAGGAGAAAAATTATGAGTAATAATGATATTAGGGTTTGAAGGGAATTCATATGAACTTAAAATTTTTGGTATAAGTTCTGAGTTTAAGGGCATGTCCTTTATGAATAATCACTAATAAGTTTAACACCTCAAGAACCCTATCAATCCCCAATAGTTCAGTTTCTTTCTTTTGATAACATCCTAAAAAATGGTATGATAACATATTACCAATAAATTATAATCACCCAAAAAATTCAAACCTAGAAGTCACTAACCCATCCAAGAGAATTTCTCCATTGTTCTTGATTTCTAGGTTGTTATAGGCCTAAAAAGGTGTTTTTATGAGTTTTTATTGAATTTTTGAATTAATAAAATGGTTTTAGGATATATAGGGGTATATTAATGTCATATAAAAAAATAATTAGGAATTTAGACCCCATAAAACTCAAGATATGCCCATTTCTTTCTCTAAATGCTTTGTCCCTGATTTTTGAGTTGTTGCAGACCTGAAAAGGAGTATTCTTGGTTTTTTTTGTGCTTGATCATGACCAATAAGTTATTATAATGGTTATAAGGTTTCATATAGGTTAATATAAAAAAATAATTATCTCTTTATAACACCCAAAACTCAATTTTGTTTTTTAGCAAACTAGCCTATTTGCTGCCCTACAAGCCTATATTTAACAAAAAGTACATATTTTGAGTTTTACTCAATGAAACATAATTAAAATTGAAATGGAGGTATATTTTTATGTACCTAAAGTTATGGAATTGGTTTCAAGTCCATAAAATTCATGAGGAGAGAGGAAAATCTAAAATAGAGGTCTGTACCATGAAGAAAATCAAAGTTCTTGACTAGTTTGCATGGTGTTTGGATGTATCTAAGATTAATAAATAGTTTAAGAGGATATTAAAGAATGGATATATGTATAATTAAATTCAAACATCCATTAAATTATCCCTCATGGTGATTTGACATGTTTTAAGTTACTAAACCAAGCCAAACTAGGACTGCTCCCTTGTTTGCATGGAGTAAATGATTGTGCAAACCTTCTTAAGGTAATTAGTAGAAATAATAATATTTATAAAATATTTTTAAAAACCTAATGGAACCCTTAAATTAATTTAAAATTCATAAACAAGTTAATTTACATGACTATAGGCATTTTTAAGGGGACTTATGCATAGGTAGTTTGCTAGTTTTATGGTGTTGAGAGATCACAAGGATGAACACAACCTTGTAATATCAGATTTGAGGTTACCTAAGCATGAAAAAGATTAAAAAATACAAAATTAAGTTATATTCAAGTGTATATTTTTAACTCCTCAATCAAGAAATAAGGGCAGTTTCAAGAAATCAATAGTGAGTTATAGAAGGCCAAGAGTCACTCTTATGCCACATTTCATAAGGCCATCATAAAGCAAGTTAACACATGTTGAGGAGTTGTGTATGTGTATTTTAGGGATAATTGAGGTGAATCCATAATATTTTTACACATTTTATTGCTTTTGTAACTATTCTTATGATTGTATGAGATCTATCATAGGCTTCTTAAATGTCTTTATTCTCTCTCTCCTTTCTCTTCTTTTATATGTAATATTGTAAGTAAAATTGAAAGGATCCTTCATGTTCATATGGTGAATCCCTAATCATTTTTAAATCCCTTTGAATTAATAGATGACTGATTTATACCTTATCTTATGACTATGTTTAGTGTGTATTCATGAGTGGTTGATATTATCATGTGATGATTCAATTTTCCTTGGTCTGTTATCCCATTTTCTCATTTATATGTAATTTAAAGTCTCTTTGTAGGTCATATGGTGTGTTTCAAGTAGTTATGCAAAGGTTAAGTGTGGAAAACCTTCATTACTATCTTCTTATAGACCTATTGATTATACCTTTTGATTGATGTATTAGTTATAACTTTCATATTGAAATACTTATGCAAGAAGTCCAATTTAGGAGTTGTGTATGTGTATTTCAGTCCCATGCTTCATTATTGACCTTTAAATGAGTGGAGGACATCAAATAATTTGGTTCATCACCTTGTTTTCTTTTTAGTTTGCTCTTTTTCTCCCTTTCTCTTTTCCTTCCATTTAAGTAGGTGTAGGGTTAGTTTAGGTGTATCATCAAGGTAGCCAACCCTCTCTAGAGATTCACTCCAAATTTTAGGCCATCCATAGCCTAATAGTGTTTTGATTTTGCCTATTGGGTGAGGAGACCTAAAACACTTCCTTAAAGGGTGCAACTCAAAGTGACAATATTTTTTGGCATGCTCAGTGGGACAAAAATTTCATCCATTGAAGAATTTTTTGGTGTTACCCTTTAGCAAATCAGCCTTTAGAGGCATTTCCACAAACAAAATGGTGACTCCAAGTTATCTACAATTTATTTAAGTAGTTTAAGTGTTTAAATATCATCAATTGGTGTGTATTTCATCCTCAATTTTATAAAAATGCATCTTTTATACCCTCATATCCATCATATCAAGTTGAGAACTTTTATGGCTTCACTTAAGTAGCTCTGAAATAATAAGACACTAGTATTCCCATGAGATTTAACCCCCTCCCATCCATTCTCATATTTCTAGTCAGCCTTGGCAAATCCATGTTTTTTATAATCAACCTAAAAAAAGTATCAAAGAAATCAGACTTTATTTTGAGAGACAATGTTTGGAGAATGATAGGGAAATAGAATACAATAGGTAATATGAAGAACTTGAATATTAAACTTATATTCATAAAAAAGAGGTAGGGTCATGGGAGAAATATAATGAAGAATGCCTAGCTATGTAAAATGAGGCTCTAAAAGAACAAACACATCAACTACCCATGAGAGCACAAGGAATTGAATCCAAACCTCAATTGCTTCCTCCTATCCCTATTTTTAGATAATGTCTTTCAAATGAGTCTACTTGCTTCAAAATTATAAGCTTTATCTTTCAAAAGCATGAAAGGTCCAAAACTAACAGGAACAACCAAGGCTTGAGTTTGCCAAGTGTACAAGAATGAGGTGCTATATAATTCATAAAATAGTATCTAAATTCCCCACCTTTAATTTTGTAATGAAATTGATAGTTTAAAGGAGAATAAATACATACCTAGGTGTGTATAACACACCTTGATTTTACTTGAGTCCAACTTGAGTGATTTACTAGTGACTGACCTACAACTAAGAGCATGTTATATTATATAATCAATGCATATAATATAAAATATTTTTTTTTTTAAAATTGCAATTGAAAGAACAAGGTTTAGGAGTACACCTGTGTATTGATGTAACCACCTTGCCTATTGGAAATTTTATTTTAAAATGTATATCATTATAAGGATCTAAAACTGAGATTATGACATACACACACACACACACAAAGCGCATATATCTAAGGAAATATAGAGAGAGATTGGAAGGTACATGCTCCCAATCTTGGAAAAAAGGTGAGTTGCCACCCAATAATTGAGATTAGCTCAACAATTCAACCTAGTGATACTTATAA
Source organism: Torreya grandis (assembly GCA_037957365.1). Lineage (NCBI taxonomy): Eukaryota > Viridiplantae > Streptophyta > Pinopsida > Cupressales > Taxaceae > Torreya > Torreya grandis. The sequence goes on along the minus strand of JARHVA010000848.1, from coordinate 3,435,523 downwards.
CTTGGTGAGGTTAGATGATATAATCAAGTCCAACCTAAAAACTTGGTAAGATTGAGTGATTTAATCACTTCAACCATAACAAAAGGGAACCAATTATTTTAGTAGATTGGCTCAATACAGTCTATCTTGGGTATCAATGCATAAAGGTCCATGATATGGTGACAATCTATGAAAGAGTTATGAAATATGAAACTGATATGGATTTTGGAATATTAAGAACACATTACATATCATATGCACCTTAGATATGTCTTGTGTTGAAATTATTTATAACAATGTTACCAATGTATAGAATTGTGCCACAACTATGAATCTAAATCATAGAACTGTGTACTTTGGCTAATATGAAAACTATGTAAGTGTGGAGAACATGATTTCAAAGCATACCCCCACTATATATAGATAAATTTGAAATTTGATATTAGTGATAATGTGGATAACATGTTTCCAAAACATGCCCCCACTATTATTTGTAGATGCTAAATATCAAATAAGTGTGGAGACATTCTTCCAAATGATGACCCCATCGATATTCCCCCCTTTGAGGTGAATAAAGAATATAAAATTATAGTTAATTCACCTCAAAAGTATAAGATAATTGTATAATTTGTTATTTTAAACATGTATCATATAAAAGGAATATGTCTAGGTAATTTTAGCATTGAAGTGCATAGAACAATGTGATCACATGAAAGATTAAGATGCATGATAAAGATCATGGCAATGTCTAGGCAGGAATAAGTACAAGCTCAAAAAATAAATAAACACATATACGTGAGCACTCAAAATTAAGTCAAAAGACAATGGTCCAAGGAGACTGCAAACAAGGGACATGTTCGAATGTTTCAAAATCAAAGGGACAATAATTAGTAAAATGTCCACAAAATTAAGAATGGCATATTTAAATGTCCATATAATAGACAATGACTTATACAAATGTCAAAGAAAGCACACATAATCAAGGGGGATATAAATAAAGGAACATATTCAAATTATCGAACAAGAAAATAATAATAAGGCAAGACACTCAAGGAAGTACATAAAAGAAAGCATAATCAACCATCATAAACATATCATAATAGCCCATGGACCAAATGTGTTAGAAAAAATGTCAAGTGTATGGAATATAAAGTACCTTATATAAGATATAATCATGGATACATGTAATCATGTATCTATGTATGCCTATATCACACTCAAATAGACACATGGCACACATGTGTATGTAGAAGTAATGGGTGTGATATCCATCAACATGGAACTAACACATAGATGCCAAGGAACTAATATAACATGTTTATGCTGAAAACATTTTTGTATTTTTGAATGTTTTTGATTTTTTTGGTATTTTTGGAATGTGAAAATAAAATACTATCCTATGATCCCATTTAAAGTGTGGTCATAAATATCTCACCATTATGAACCTAGTGTAATAATGGTGACACTATTGAGGAGCATGTATAAGTGCAAAATATATCATTATAGTATTTATGACACTCTATGTATGTAAAATATGAATCTATGGTCTTGGAGAAATAGTAGGAGTAATATAAGTAGGGGTTCATGAAACCCACCTTTGAGTGATCTATGGTTTCTTTAGAATAACATTAATAAGAACATGTGTAGGTGCTCTGAATATCTGAATATGGTGCATAGTAGATGAGGATTCCATAGAATCCAATTTATGTCTCTAATTTAATGGTCTCTCATGCACTATATTCTTAGTAAAGGGGATTACCTATTGCTTACCCTTTTGTAGTGGATTAACTTTAGTAGGTTTCATATCTAGCTACTTGGTTATAAATTTCTCTTATTTAAAAGGATGTTCATATAGAATTTCAAAAATTATAATTAATCGATTGGTATGAATGTATTTTACATACCCATGCACTATGAAAGATATTTCTCAAAGTGTATGGATCTAAGGTCTTCCAAATTACATATCAAAGATGCCCATGTAAGGTATAACTAAAAAGGTTGTAACCATATGTGTGGGACCGACCTATAAAGGTAGTTCAATCTCACTAAGAAGCTTATGAAAAGTACCATCAAATGCTAAAATGGATCTAGTATAAAGATGAAAATCATGATGAGTATAACCCAAGTACATAAGTAATGTCATGGTTCAAACATTTTTTCTCTTACCATTATCAATCATAACACTACATATAGGGTGTTTATCAAGGTATGCTTGAATGAATAAAGAATGAAGATTAGAGTCATCATCGTTAATCTCATTATCATCAAAAGAAATATAATTTATTTGAAACATAAGAGGTGTATATCATGTATAAGTACCAATAATCCCATCTAATGGGTGCCCATAATGTGATCAAGGAGGATGTGAATTATATTCCATTTTCACTTCTAGTTCCTTCTTAGAATGATGTTGCAAGGGATTGTTAAATATTTTATGTTTTTGGTGCTCAAAAATTTATGAACCTAATCCTTGGGAGGATCATCAAATATAATCTTTTAGTCATCAAAAAGGTCTTGGATCTTATGCTTCAAGCTAAAACATTTTTTTGTAGAATGCCCTTATCCCTAATGATAATCATAATAACATTCACATAATATTATTTGGGTAGAGATCTACTCATATCAACCTTTATAAGATGAGGGAGAGATATAAGTTTACACTCTATTAACTATGGGAGTAATGAAGCTAGAGACTCAGGTAAATGTCAAAACTATTTCCTTGGTGCATTAGAGAAGATAAATTGATTAGGTTGTTTTAACACTATGTTAACTATAGTTGTTGCTTCCTTTTTAAGGCTCATGACGTTTTACCTTATAACTTAGTTTGATTTTAAATTTGGAATTGAATGTAAATGCATCTAGTGTGTTTGCTACATACTTGAGCTTATTCAATGAAATAAGATTCATTTCACGGTCTCATACAACATGACATATGCCATCAAAATATTTAAATTTTTTAAAAACAATGGACTCATGTAAAAGAACAAGTAAACTTTGCTTGAATATGTCTTGAAACTCTTTATTTTCCATATAATTGGTCATTTTAGCTAACATTATCTTATATCTTAAGACATATTCATTTATAGGTTCATTTGTTCCTTGTTTTATTTTGGCAATTTGAGCATAGGAAACCTTTTCAAAAATATTAATGGAAAAGTGTGCCAAAAACTAATCTACAAGAGGTTTGAATGATTTCATATATTGCAGAGGTAAATAATAGAACCACCTCAAAGCATAGTCCTTGAGACTTATTGGGAATAATTTGTTTAAAAGTTTATCATTAAAGGCATTGTCAAGGCATGCCTCATAAAATTATTGAAGATGTTATTAAATTTCACCCTTGCCATCATAAAATGGAAATTTAGGTGTAATAAAACTAGTTGGCAAAGGGTGAAAAGATATCTCAAGTGAAATAAGGTTGTGAAACACATATTGAAAATTAATAACATGAAGATATTTTAAAGCATTTTGTTCAATGTTTATAACATTGTCCTCCAAGGTCTTTATAACTTGAATGAGTGTTTGAATTGTAGAGTGATTGGGATTTAGATTAACAAGTTGAGTAGTCAACAAAGGAGATGTAAACATGGTTTGAATAGGCATAGAGACTAATATTTGAGTTGAATATATTCATTATTCCATGGTAGATGTAGGAAGGTTGATAGGTATGGAATTGATTGTAGTATCTTGTGATAATTCACCATCACTAGGCAAGGAGGCATTAGCCTTATCATGTTTACTAATTTCATCTCATGTAACATACATAAACATATCAATTAAGTTTTTATTATTATTGAGATGAGTATGCTTCTTTATATTCCATTTGAAAACAAGTTTTTACATTAATATTTTCCATTGATTCATAAATTAAAAATTTAGAATTTGCAACAAAGTACAACAATCAAGAAAATAAAAAAAACACAAAATCCTAAACCACCTAGTGTTTGGTGCTCAAAGGTTAGGTTCACCAAATGTTTAAACCTAAATTTGGAGAAGGATTCCTACTTGGGTAGATAGGGTTAAAAAATAGAAATGATAATGCACAAGGGTGAGAATTAGATTTATAATAGGTTAATTAGATGCTAAACTCAGATATAACCTATACTAAATTCATTAAACTAAGATAGGAAAAAAATAGTAAGTAAAACTATGATAGATATGGAAATAACAAATAAACAATGTACTTAGTTGGTTCTAATACTAACATAGTTCTAGATTTGGAACATATAAGAAGTAGAATGGAAGATGATTCTGGAATAGTTTCCAAATTTTGGATTGAGTGCCTCTAGAGTTGTGGACACTAGCATTATCCTAGGATGGTTGTGTTGATGTTACTATCTAAACTTAATGCATGTGTCCTATATGTAATACCTATTGGAAAAAGATGTGACTAATTGGATTCTTCTAGGTTTGTCTTAGCCTTCACTCTGGTACATTTAGATATGGGTCATAGACTATTGCTCCTCATGATAATTATAAAACCCTAGTTCTTCATCTTCATAGTGACCTTGGGGAAAAATGGGTTAGTGGGTACACGGTGCTGAGTTGACCCCAAATACCCCTATGTCAATGAGCATTACTTATATAGCTAATAATTTGAAAAGGGATTCAAATTGATGTATTTATTCCTTACATGTTGGCTTGTGTGTGAATCAAGCAATATGTGGAAATAAATTATAATAATGACCTAGCTTGTAACTTGGAAAATATAAATCTCGGGCTACTCCTTGAATACTTAAGACTTATGTATTTGCTATCCCTAACACTGATATGAAAATAGGAGAAAATAAGGAAGATTTACTTTATTAATTACTTGATTGAATACTTTAATAAGTTGCCTTAGGTCTTTTCTAAGTGTCTACTAGGTGGTGAATGAGGATGAATATTGTATTTATATCAATCCCTTTAGAGAATTAAATTACAATTAAGTACTTAGGCTAACCACTGGGATACATTTCATTTGCAAATTAGATTAATTTAGGGAACCTGACATTTGTATTGGAGTAGGACACCTACATCGATTCAGGTGTCTGTCTTGGATGCTAGTGTCTAAGGAATAAGAAAGAAGGTACAAACAAAAAAACTTTTAGAGGTGGAAGATAACATGTTTTAAGCATTATGAGCAAGATAGAAGGCCTGAGTTATCAACATAAGACTGGTCAAACCATAGTGCAAGGGGAAAAAGATAGAAAAGATGTGAGACTTCTGAAAGTAAGAAATGTCCATAACTAAGAGGAAAAAGGAAGGTCTAAGTTTTCCAAGTGTAATAGTCTAAGGTGATATATAATTCAAAAAATAACATCTACATATTGATGGACTTATATTTGACATAAGTAAGTTCAAAATAATTTAAAAGTGTGATAAAATATTTAACCTTTCGTGAGAGGATTGGTTGGATCAATAAATTTTAGAAGGATTGAAACCTTACTATGACCCATATTTATTGATTCAGCATATAGCATTGTAATTCCTTAGTTACAAACATAATTATAAATACCCTTTCTCTGATTGTGTGTAATGTGTTTCATAATCAAGGAAAGTGTATTTAATGAAGTAGATGACATGCTCCTTGCCATCATTATCCTCTTGAGCCTATACATAGATGAGAGAAACCTCTATTTCCATAATATAAATTATGAGGGGTTTGTCAAATTTGGGCACCATGAACCTCAAATGCATCATAATAATCCCTCATCTATGTCAACCCCCTTACTTTCTTGATTAAATTTTTTATTATATGAAATGCATAGGTGAGGTCTGCTATGAATCTTTGAATGGCCCCTAAATTTCCTAGGAATGACCTAATACTTGAATCATCAATGGGGAGGATCATGTTCAAGATTTTGTGAATTTTGATAGGATCAATATTAATTCCATGTTGGGAGATAACGTAGATGAGGAATTTTCTGCACATGACTCAAACACACACTTATTAGGGTTGAGAGTAATGTCACATTCAAATAAACATTTGTGGATAATGAGTAACACCCATAGATTGTCACCTTTCCTAAAAAATAATCTATGTGTACCTACACTATATTATGAATAAGATAATGGAAACTATGGGTCATGGCTCTCTAGCACATCGCCCTAACATTTTTAAGGCCAACATGACTACATAAAACAAGGTCCCCCATGGTGTTGTCAATAATTTATTGATTTTATCTTCATCAAAAATAAGGATTTGAATGTAGCCAGGTAAACCATCCATGAGGAATAACAACTCATAACTAGATTTAGCGTCAATTATATCATCAATGGAAGGAAGAGGAAAATCATCTTTAGGGCATGCTTTATTCATATCATGGAATTCAATACATATCCTAATTTTAATGTTATTTTTTTGGGGATGATGTTGAACATCCATTTGGATACTCCATGGGATTTATAAACCCTACTTTGAGTATTTTTATGAATTCTTCTTTCACCATTAATGCTATCTTTGGCTTGATTAGCTTGAGTTTATATTTTACGAGTCTTGCATCATGCATCATGACTAGGCTATGGAACTAATTCAATATTTATTCCTACCATTTATACATAGGAGAAGATAAAGGATTTAGAAAACTAATTGAGAAGTTGGTTGTGGTCTTCTACCTCCTGTGAGGAAAGTAGAGACCCAAACTTGAGTACAGGCATAAGATTGCCTTCACTAAAAAATGGGGCACCTATGCATATTGTAAAATGCCTTTTGGACTCTCTAATGATGGGGTTGCCTTCCAAAGAGAAATAAATGTTGATTTTTATGGTTTTTTGAATGATATGGTTTTAATTTATCTTGATTATATAACAATTTTTTCAAATAACCCCGGTGAATATCTAACACACTTGAGGGCTATTTTTGATAGATGCAGATAATTTAGATTTTCTTTGAATCCAAAGAAATGCATTTTTTAGTGCACAAAGGAAGATTTATAGGGCATGTGGTTTTTAAATATGGTCTTTCTATTAATCCAAAAAGGATATAAGTAATCCTTTCTTTATCACTGCCCAACATAAGAAAGGGTTATAGAGCTTCTTGGGCAAGATCAACTTCATTAGGAGGTTCATTCTAGGTTTTGCAGAGATGGTCAAGCCTCTCACTCATATGCTAAGAAAATGAAAAGAGTTCACATGGACAAGAGAAGGTAAGAGGATATTTGAGGCCATCAAGGAGACCATATATCATTCCCCTGTGCTTTTAAATATATATTTCAATAAGGAGTTCTATCTATATGCCTTTTACACATTATATGCAATTTTAACTATGATTATACAACAAAATGATCAAGTTCTGGAGAAGCCTATTGTTTTCTTCAACCAAAATTTGGAAGGTTATGAATAAAGATATATATTTGTTAAAAAAATGTTCTGGTTATTTTAAGGAGTTTAAATAAATTTAGGTATCTAGTTTCAAATAGTAAGATCATATTAATGGTGGCTCATCCAAGTGTGAAGGATTTTACCCTCAACAAAGAATTAAATGAAAAGAGAGTTAGATGAGTCACTAAGTGTATGGAGTATGACATTGAGGTCAAGATCAAAAAGATAGTTCGAGGAAAGGGATTATGTGAACATATTGTTGAAGATGCGAGAGAAGAAAAAGAGACAATCTTGGTAATCCAAGACACTCAATAGGAAGATGAAGATACTCTTCCATCTAGCTGGAGACAAAATATTTCTAGATTTCTCCAAATAATAGAGTGTCCAATGGGTTTCAATGTATCACAATGAAGACACTTTAGGCTAAAATTAGCACCATAAATTCTGATTGATGGAGTGCTATTCAAAAGGGACATTGGAGGTATTCTCTTGATATGTGTTTAAACTAACTAATTTGATAAGTTTCTTAGGAAATTTCATGATATCTCTCAAGGAGGCCATTTTTTAGCCAAGAACACAACTACAAAAATCATCAGAGTTGGTTACTTTTGTCCTAATTTATTCAGAGATGCACATGCATGGGTGAAGAAGTGTTTAAAATGTGCAATGTTTACAGGGAAATAGAAAATAACTACCATGCCATTTAAGCCTATTCAATTTGAGCAACCTTTCATACAATGGGGTTTAGAATTCATTAGCATGATTAATCCTCCATTTAGTGCTAGACATAATTGGGTCTTGAAAACCATAATATATTTCACTAGATGGGTGGAAGTGGTTCCCTTAGAGGAAGCAAATGAAAACTCTAACTTGAGTTTTATGAGAGCCTAGTCACCCATTTTAGGGCACCTTCCACCATAATATCAAATAATGATTTGAAATTTATCAACATAAATGTATGTGAGTGGGATATTGAGTAGGGTATCTATCTGACATCTTCATATAATTATTATTCATAAGGTAATGGACTAGCTAAATCCACTAATAAGAACTTGATTTAGATCATTAAGAGAACAAAAGAAGATAATCACAAACCCTGACACAAAAATTTTAAGACTACCTATAGGTTGACAGGATCACCCACAAGAAGGCCATTGATAACTCACCTTATCTCTTAGTCTATAGAAGAGAAGCAAGGCTACTAATTTCATTAGAGCTTCTAGCTTTGGAGATTTCACACTAACTAGAGCTTCTAGAAAGTGATGCAATAGAGGTCAAAATGAATGAACTGAGAGAATTAGAGGAAATAAAGGATGATGTAATGTATACCATGTGGTATAAAAATTAGTAGGTCAAGATGACTTTTGACAAAAGAGCTTCATCAACTGTGCAAAACTAAGAAAACACTCCAAGTTTGATGGCCTTTGGAGTGGACCTATGTCATCACAAGATATAAAGAGAGTAATGCCTTTGAGCTTGCCAGATTAAATGGAGAGATCCTTCCCATCCATATCAATGGGAGGTATCTCAAGTTATACTACTAGTTTCATACCTTGCCCCTTGTATATTAGTAAATAGGTCTGTTCTTTTCCTCTAAGTGCTTTTGCACTTTACTATTTTTTGTTTGTTTTATTTGTAGTTTAGGTTGTTAATTTGTCTTTCACTAATTTATTGTTGTTTTCCATCCCCATTAATCCAATAGGTGTTTCTAGAAGTTAAGCAGCGTCTATTTATAAGTTGATTTTCATTTGAGTAAGCTTGATCAAGGTTTGGGTTCCATGACCATTAGGTTGGTCAAGCCAGCCGAGCCACCCAAATTGTTGGCCATTTTGGACCACATGTAAAGATTCTATCTAGTTTAAATAAATGAATAAGGTCCCAATTATTAAGTGGATTAGGTGGCTTAGAATTAGTCTCAACATTACAAGTGGAAGGATCCAAATAGGTTTTCATGGTGCTAAATAGTTACAGAAATAGGTCCAGAAAAGAAGCCTAAGTTACACCTTTTTTAGCTTTTGGCCAAGTGTAGCATTTATAATTAATTCAAAGGAAGTGTTCCATACAAATCCTATAAAAAATATACAAGGATTAATTATTTTAGGAGTTTTGTCCCATTTTATTTGGCTAAGTGTTGGAATTCTTTCAGGGGTTTTATTGTAAGCTTTTTATTTAAGTGTCCAATTTCCCTGAAGGGTCATTTCTTCAAAGAGGGTCATTTTCAAAAGTTTCAAAGGGTGATTTTAAATCCAAGTGTCCAAAACACTTTTCCTAACTGACCTTTCTTTGAGAAATTAGACCTTTGCAAAAAGCCTTAAGACAAGGTGCCAAATGGAAGGAGTCTAGGATCTCAATTTTCTCACAAGGCCTTTTAAGACACTTTAGGTTCACTTAAAGTGTAAATTACCATTTTTATAAGGATAGGACAATATTTTTATAACCCAATGGGATGCCAAGAATGATTGGAATGGATTAATAGTGCATGAGATCCATTTGGTATTTCATTATGTTTGTAGAGACACTTGGGCCTAGTAACATAAATTTTGAGTAGGCACTTTATTAACATAATCATTGCCATATGTGGATGAGTTATGGTAAAGTGGTCATATGAGTTTGTTCATATTGGTCCCTAAATCATATATGCTAAGTTCTAGGTCCTCTACTAAAGTGTAAATGGATTTATGCATGATCAAAGTTAACTCTTTAGTCAAATTTCACCAAGTTTCCATACTTAGCCATTTTTGAGCTAGGATGTCATGAAAGATCAAATATACTAGTCAAATTATGAATTTAATATCTTCAATTGAAAATATTTTAGGACTATAAGATAAAATGAGTTTGTTCTTTTTAGTCTCAAAAACATCTCTTGAAATTTTGGTGCCTTCATGATTCTCATGCTTCAAGATCTAAGCCTTCAAAGTTTGTCAAAAGCATAAGATGTTCATGTGAATGTCAAAATAGATCTTAGGAAAAAATCCATACATGCTTAAATTTGATGGTCCATGAGATGTCATTTTCAATCTGTGGGCTGACAAATGATGGTCGATAGGATGAAAAATGACAATTGGTGGGATGTCAAATTTTAAGATAGAGCAAGATAAATTTTATTGAGATTAAATTTGATGGTCACATGAATGTCCTTTGATGGGAGTGAAAACATCAATTTTAGGATCATGAACTAGCCATTGTCTTTTAAATGGTGGGTCCTGATAGAATAATTGTTGGTATTTAATCAAGCATCTAGATCTAACGGTGAGTGGAGGTCAAAGGGTCAATGAATCTCAATGGTGAATAAGTGCATGAAAAGTGTCAAGGATGCATTAAAATAGAAAAATATTGATAGATAATGTTAATTCACCTTAGGTATATCCAATAGTGTGGGCAAGGGTCATAGAGTTAAATATCTAGGCTAGTTCTTGACAACCAATCAAAACAAAGGAAAGCTTAAATGACTTAGGCAAAGGTTGAAGGGTCAATTTTCAACCAAGGTATATAAACATGAGTGGAGCTGAGCTCAAGCATGATTTAATTTGAGCCAAGAGTAAATATTTTAAGATTCAATGGTGTCATTAATGACCTATAGAGGTATACATGTAGATTTAAATTACTTTGATGCCAAATCTAGCTGCATGAAAATGACCTCCTTTCTCACTTTGGCACGCATCAACAAACTAGTCTTGAGTGGTTTCACATCAAGAAAAAATGAAAATGACTTGGTCCCACTATAACAACCACCATGGAACATCACAAAGAAGATATTATAATGATGCAATAGACTGGAGTGACCTAGATTAATAAGGAATGATTTGAGTGAGTTTGATTCATGGAAGCAATTTTAATAACTTTTTAAATGGATTTAAACTCATTTTTTCCCTTTTTGAGTGCCAAAACTTCCTCTCTCTTGCTTATATTCTACTATAAATATATATTTCAAGCTATTGTTTTGGATCCCTCAAGCTGGTACAACTAGACTTTGCTAAATTTATATTCAACACCTCTTGGAGTAGTGAATAAAGTATTTTACAGTCATTTGCTAATCTATATTTAGTGTTATATGTTTTTTTAATATGAAAATGTAAATGTTATCTTCCTCTTTCATGTTAAAACTCAACCTAAGTGCTATAAACTTTATTTTTAGGTCATATAGTGTGTCTCAGTGTTGATCTCTTAAAGATGGACAACCAAATTTAAGTGTCTTTAACTAGACCTTATTTTCATTTCTCCCTAGTCTGAGTGTATCAAAATGACCTCTATATGAAACACTATTGTATATAAAATTTAGTAAACATTGTAGTGGCTTCTATCGTAGTTCATTAGTGTGTTAAGGAGTCCAAGCTTAAGAGTGGGTTTGAAAAATTCTTGGTGCATCACCGTATGTTAGAATAGGTATTAATTTTGTGTAAATCTCTTAACTCTTTTCATCCTAACCAATTTTTTAGGTTTTAAAAGAAAAGGTCCAAATTATAAAATCTAAAGAGCTAGCCTCATAAAAAATCCTAGAGGTCTGGTCTAGATATAGGCAACCCATAGCCTTATACCATTCCCATGTTAGTCAAGGTATGGGTTAGACTAGAATGAACCTAACCCATATTTAGGGTGCTATTTGGATAGCTAACAAGTTCTATTTTATGAGTCTTGCATCAGGCATCATGAATAGGCTATGGATAACTATTTCAATCTTGATTCTTACCATGTCTATGTAGGATAAGGAAAAATATTTAGACAACTAATTGATAAGTTGGTTGTGGTCTTCTACCTCATATGAGGAAAGAAAAGACTTGAACTTTAGTATTTTTGGATTCTCCTTGATTCCTATGTTTATATAAGTAGTATCTTAAATGAGAGAAGCATTCCCTTCCTTTAAATCTTCAAGAGCCAATGGGAGGTTAATGTCCCTACCTTTTGTATTAAAAATGGCAAAATCTTCATTAGAAGATAAATTATCCTCAACCTTTTAGTAAGAGTCATAATAATTAATCCCAAGAGTAGATGCAAGATAACACGTGAGAGTAAAATCTATCTTGTTGTGAAATATAGGAGATTAACATAAAGTGTAAAGGAACTCTAAGCTAACTTCATAATTTTTTGATAAGTTGAGGACTAGAAGACTAGCATCCCTCCATTTAAAAGTGAGGGTTGGGTCATTAGATGTTTTTTTCATGAGAGGCTCTGTCTTGATTAACACTATGAAATTTAATTTAGGTATCGTTAGGTGAGGACTAGAATGAGAAGAGGAGATAGTGACGTAATTAAGAAGTTGATTACTTCCCATGGCCACTAATTTTATAGAAATAAATTTAAAACCTTTAGTGAATTCTTATACTAAATCATTATAAATTTGCATTTGCTGAGAGTAAAATCTATCTTGTGGTGAAATATAGGAGATTAACATAAAGTTTAAAGGAACTCTAAGATAACTTCATAAATTTTTGCTAAGCTGAGTACTAGCAGGCTAGCATCCCTCCATTTAAAAGTGAGGGTTGGGTCATTAGATTTTTTTTTCATGAGAGGATCTATCTTGATTAACACTATAAAATCTAATTTAGGTATCATTAGGTGAGGACTAGAATGAGAAGAGGAGATAGTGATGGAATTGACAAGTTGATTACTTCTTATGGGCACTAATTTTATAGAAATAAAGTTAAAACCTTTAGCAAATTCTTATGATAAATATTTATAAATTTTCAATTGCTTAGATTTGGTTTGATAGATTTTTAAGACTTGATTGATCACTAGTTGTGAATCACCATGGAATTTCAGGTTTTGAATTCATAATCATTTAGTAATGAGCATCTTCATACTCAACCCCATTGTTTATGAACTCAAAGTCAAGTTTAAAATAAAAAGGTAAGACCCTTCCATTTAGAGAGACCAAGATCACTCTTACTTAAAAACCAAAATGAAATATGGCCCCATCATAGTAAAGGACCCACTAAATGCATGTAGAGGAAGAATCATCATTGGGGAGGGTTCCTAGTCTTCTGATATCTCAACCATGTGGATGTCAAGTATACTATTTAACCCATAATGGGGTTCCTATTTTTGAGATTCAAATAAATTTTAAGTCCCTACCCTTCTTGGGTCAAATGGGAGAACGAGTGATGCATCCTTTTCCAAGATATTGATAATCTCTATTGTTGACATAGTTAAAACTATGGACACAACTATTAGGTTTGAAATACTAATATTTTTCATAGTTTCTATCTATTTTTCCTCTATATTATATTTCAATAAGGTTCAAGGGATTTATGCCCATTTATTTAGGATAACCACCTTGGGATTTGTAGGTTTTATAACATCAACCAACTATAGGGGTTTTGTGACCCCATTGGTAGGTAAGTGGTAGCTAATGTGCAAGTTTAGTTTCTTGTGCATGGTAGTTTAAAGCATGTAAAAAGGCTTTGGATCCCTTTGGGCCATAAAATCCTTGCCCAGATGGAGGAACTTGATTTGTTGGAAAAAGGTTGAAGGGATGACCTTCATCCTGTGAATCCAGGGTCTTCCCAAGATCATGTCATAATTTGTCTTTATCAATCACATAAAATTATGTTAACATATTCTTGGGACATAGAATTATGGGAAACACAATGGTTCCTATAGAGTTACACTTGAGGATATCATAGCCTCATAGGGTATTATGAGTTCTAGAATAGTTGGTTTCCCTATAACTAAGTTTCTATAGTAAAGTTTAAAGTACAATCTTTATGGTTGCCTTATCGTCAACTATGGATCTATTTACGTAGTTATTATAAAACCATACTTTTAAGAACAAGGTTGGATCCCCTTTCCCTACCAATTCAAAATTAGGAAAAAGATAACTAAGGTTTAATAAATAACCAACATCTTGAGAATATTTCCTAGGTGGAAACATAGCTAAATCAATGTGATTGATCTGAGCTTATGGTAGGGGAGTCATTCTGTATAAATGCCATAATTATAAATAATTGAGAAATGCCAAATGATGGGCATATGAGTTCTTGATAAATTCAAGAAAGGAAATGTGGTAGAAGGTTTGCATAAGATTTAACATAAAATCATAATTCCCCATAGGCTTAATAATAGTTTCAAGATCTAGAATGTTCAAAGGGTGGGGACTCATGGGTTGATATTCCCTAGTGCAAGTAAATATATTCACTTCCTCTTTAACTTCCAACTCTAAAACCCCTATAATTCTAGTTTTACCTTAGAATCCCAAATAGGGAGTGACATTAACATTGGAAATTCTACAAGTAAATATATTCACTTCCTCTTTAACTTCCAACTCTACAACCCCTATAATTCTAGTTTTGCCTTGGAATCCCAATTTGGGAGCAACATTAGCATTAGAAATTATATAAGTGGAGGCCTCGACATCATTGATACATGTTTGTGTAGGATGATAATGTTGAACTACTTGATTTTATAAGTAAACCTAATTCTAGTTTGGGGTAATTCACATTTGGTGGTTTGGAAAAGGGTTCTGGTAAGTTTGGAGGTTTTGGTTATGTGGCATAACAAGAATACTCTGAAAGGTTTGAGGGTTTATGCCTATATTCCCCAGGAACATGTCTATAAAAGTTTACCTCTGGTCTTTAGGGAGTATTTGTATGAACTTGTTATTCTCCCTACATTTCCAAGTATCATGAATGATAACTCGGTGGAATAAATAATAGATGTTGGGATCATATTCCATAGGCATCTATTTTTTTCCTTGTTGATCAAACCCTTGTTGACTTTGATAGTAGGGTTGGTTCTAGAACTATATAAAATGATAAACATGATAAAATTATTTCCTATTTTGGTTTTGATATTACATGTTACATGGTGGAGGTCAATTAAGTT
Source organism: Torreya grandis (assembly GCA_037957365.1). NCBI lineage: Eukaryota > Viridiplantae > Streptophyta > Pinopsida > Cupressales > Taxaceae > Torreya > Torreya grandis. The sequence continues at coordinate 3,420,424 of JARHVA010000848.1, read as the reverse complement.
TAACTGTATCAACTACATTTGGAGGGTTTTGGTTTTTAACACTTGTAATGTTATTAGTATTGGTGTTATTCATGGTTGGAGACTGATTATTATTCACTAGATTTGGCTTCTTGCTCTAGTTAGTCAAAACATTAATGGTAGAATTATTGTTTCATTTAAGGATTTTAGGGCCTTAATTATTGACATTTTTCTAGGTTGTATTCTATAATCCCCCATTAATTTGGTTTGGGGTGATAATGCACCCATTGGCCCCATAGGTTCTATGACCACTATAAAATGCCTCTTAATTAGTCCAAAAAACACTTTAAAGAGATAATTTAAAAAGGCCAATAGGGAAAATTTTGGATATATTCCTTGGTCTCCTTAATAAGGGATTGAAGGAAAAGTCACATAACTCCCTTTGGTCCATGTGAATTAATAGATGAATATAGAACCTAATGCCATCTTATGATGAAATGGGCAACTGATTCATTATCTTCTTATTTGATATGAAGGATTTTTTGAATTCTAGTCTTGAGAATCTTATTCATATCGAAGACCTTAATGAATTCAACCATAAATATTAGAAGGAATGAATGGACCCCTCTTGGATTAAAAAATACCAATAAAGTACAATTCATTCTAGGGTTTTAGGAAAATATTGGCAACAACCCCATCCCAAGGTAAGAGTTCTTTGACAACCATGGTGTAAGCCTAGACATGTGCATTGGTATCTCCCTCCCCTTTGAATTTGGAAAGATCTAGTAGTAGATGAAAAAGGAGGACTCCTTATATGTTGAGATCAAGGGGTTCCTTAAGATACTCAACATATATCCCCATGTTGTTTAAGTGGGTAGAAAACATCACCAAACTAGACTAGAAATATGGGATTGGATAAGGGTTGATTTAGTAACCACTAAGAGGAATGGAAGAGGCTTGATAGGGTGAAGTAGAATAAGACTCAAAATAGTTATCTATCAAGGTAGTTTTGGAGAACATATGGAAATCCAGAGAAGGATTGTTAGAATATAAGCATTAGTGAGTTATTGAGGATGGGTATACATGGATTGACTATAACCTAAAGGGATGTAACATGGCATGTGGTTAATTTATATAAGAGGAGTACATGGGAAGTGGGTAACTCAAATAGGTAAATAATGGTAGATTATTGGCCACCACATTGGTTTATATGGTGGAGTGGAGGCGAATACACCTCCCATTAGGGTTTGGGTAGGATCTTGATAAGATGGAAGAGTTTTAAAAGTGTTTGGGTTAAGGACTCTGTAAGTAAGGATGTCACCAAGGGGTTGGTTAAGGCATAACTTTATGGAGGCATATGATATTATTGTGTTGGATATATGTAAGCCTATTATTGTAATAATTGATGAACTATTATTTGGACAAGAATAGAAGGGGAAAGAGCCTAGGTAGGAAGTTTGGGGTTCACTCCTTAATTAATATATTATTAGTGATTCTCTAAAACACAAATATGACCCACCAAGGTATTGATGAGTTCATTCATGCCAGTAGTGGAACCAGGTTTGGGAGACTCCTACATAGGAAGGGTATAGGTGAGAGATTGTTTAGTGTGAATAGATTGATTTTGAGTGGGAGCCTCATGGGGAAAATTTAGGGTTTACATTAGTGAGTTAGAAGCATTTTTAATCCTACTAAAGGGATGTAAAGTCATTTGCACATGGTTAACCTCATCCTCTAAATAATGGATCCTACCTAGATATTGGTCATATATAATAAAGATTTTCATGTCTAGGTTTTTTAGGCTAATCTATGGTATAGTAGCCATATAAGGAGTGGTTTCAACCTCTCTAGTGATAGTCATATCATTATATTTGAGATGATTTCTATCATTTTTAAATACATCCCACACATTATGAATAGGGATTCCAATCTTGGTTTGAGTATTAAGATGAGATTAATCATAGCATTGATAATCTATGTTTTTTGTTGAAATCAGGGTTGCTCAAACTTACCAATTAAGCCTCACCATATTGAAGTTGGATCTTTCTATAGCCCTCTAGGATAAGATATCTTCCTAGGTCTTATCTAAACATATTTTGGGGGTATATAAATACCTAAAAAATAAATATAAGTAGAGGGGAAGGGATAAATAAGAATAAGAAGAAAAGGAAAACACAAAATATGGAAGTATTTCATGTTAGGTTCATCAATTTTTATGCACACAAATAACACATGCTAAACTATGTACTTGACTTCTCAAGGTTTGGCTGAAAAAACTAACATAATGGATGGATAATGGGTGGAGCTATGGATTGGGTTGATTATTTAGTGGAATAGGATTTGGGATGATAAGAGGAAATGTATTCTCATGATGGAACCAAAAGAGTTTTCCTACATCAAGTTTCTCATTAAGAGTATCTGAGTGGAAACATAAATCCAAGGTCCCTTAATGTTAGTGATGATGAGAAGGTGAAGCTCATGATCAATATTAGGAATGTCAAGATGGGAATCATTTGGTTAGATGAATCAAGAAATTTGGTCAACTGTGTTAGGCTAGATATGCCTTGTCAATGTCATACATAAATGTGAATGATATTTGATGAGCCCATACCTAAGGAAAAGAAAGGGGATAGACATGAGAATCTAGGCTTGGATCATGTCTATTGACAATGTTGATTTTGGGGGAGATGATGATGGATGGAGTAAGGATTTGATCTTATTTTTATAGGGAATTTAGATCATTGGTAATGAGATAGTGGACATGTGTAGGATAGAAAACCTCAATTCTTAGCTCTTCATTGATATCTGATTGAGTGTTGATAGTAGGACCAAGTGCTCTAACTTTGAGGAAGAAACCTAATCTATAGAGGTATGCATGTTTAAGTAGTGTCATCCAAGAGGCTAAGTGTCTAATTATATAATCATAAGATCTTGTTTAGAATTTGATATGTGGTTGGACTTGTTATGTTAGAAGCAAGTTTATAAGAATGCTCAAGCTTGAAGGTTTTGGTGGTTGATTTGTTTTTGGTTTTTGGTAATGTTTTGACCGAAAATAAAGTTAATTATTTTTCTGAAAGTAAATGGATGAATGTAAATAACAATGAATAACTATAAATAAATGAAATAATTCTTCTTTTTGGTATTTTTTAATTCACTTTTTGTTGCATGCAATACTAGAAAGCTAAGACAAGACTAACAATGCAAACACTGATTATTATGTTTTATAGATCACACTAAATGAAATTGTTTTTATATTTTTAGATTATAAGTGAATGGATTATTATCCAAATAGATATTTTATAATATAAAAATAAATACAAAATCAAACCTAGATCCTAAGCAACAATACTACTAAGTATCTATGTATTCTTTTGCATATGTAAACTAACACTAATTTTTGGTGTTTCTATGTGAACGCACACTAGGTTTTAATGAATTGTATTAAATGAAATTAAATATATAAGTTATGATTTTTTGATTTTATAAACTAAAAACGATGTGTTAAATTTACTTAAACAAATAAAATCAATATCTAGATACTACCTTTTACTCTTCTAGGGTGCGTTGAGGTTTTCTACTTGTTAATGTGCTTATTTGTGTCTAAATAAAATATTATTTTGAAACAAAAATTTATTTTTATTGTATATGGAAGTGTTTTGTTTTATTTTATAATATTTACCTATGGTTTTAATGCAAATATCTATGGTTGCAAATAATAAATAAACTAACTAATGTTTTTAGTGTTAAGATGGGGAGATACAAGATTTTTTTCCTATATATTTGCCTTTTCAAATTAGAGATATAATATAATTAAATAAAGGACACTAATCTAATCTAATCTAATCTATTGAAATAATAAAGAAAACTAAAATTAGAAACCCCCAACCTGATCAAGATGTAGACTAGATGGAATCAAAATATGTATTTGTGATATGGTCCTCAATGCGCTATCTCCTCCACTTAAAATAATTGATTGCAAGAACTCTCTAACCAAGGAGAATAATAAAATAACATTAACAAGGGAATAATATGAGAGGAACACAACTATAAATAAAATAATAGTTGAGTATGGTTGGTTAGTGCATTGACTGCAAAGATTTTATTGTAAATTCATTGACTTTCCTTGGTTGAAATGGTGTATTCTAACATGAAAATGATCAAAGGAAAAGCTTAAAAAAATTTTAAGCATGGTGTTTCTGTAGAAAGATTTAAAAAATCAATCTCCAATGCAAATTTTTGGATCTAAAATTCATCTAAAAATAAAGTACTTATAGAAGAGGAATGAAATTTATAAGGGAGAGTTTAACTGAGTTGAATTGGGAGTAGAATTTAGGAGAGAATTAAAATGATTAAAAAATAAGAGGGAGTGAGTTGGGATAGAAAGGATGTGAACTAAAGGTGAAAATATCAATAAATTCATTAAGAAATATGCAAAACATGTGAAAAATTGAGTTATGGAAGTCAAAATTAGAAGATGAACAAGAAGTGATGGAACCACCCCTATTTACAAAGGTGATTATATAACCACCTATCACTATGAAAAAATCACCCTACAAAGTGATAAAACTACCCTATAGTAATATGAAACCACCTTAATAATGATAGTTCTGTGAGGGTAGTTTGCAAAACCATTGTAGTGGTTCCATCATTTTAAGGATAGTTCTATAATGAACCATGGCAGTTTTATCAACAAAAGGGTGGTTTCATCCTCAATGAAAGGTTTTTAAAACAAGCCAAAAGAAGATGAAAATATAAAAAAAAGAGAATTTGAGAGGTAGAAAAGAGAGATAGGGGTAATGTAGGGACTATAATGTTAGAGAGAACCCACTTAAGCATAAATTAATAGATCACTGCATCATCATTAGACATTGTATCTACAATGTCACACCATGGAAATTTTGGGTGCATACATATTACCCCCTCAAAATGATTCCCTTTCATGAACTAATGAGGGTGTGGTAAAAATCAATATCATGTGAAAGGGAAATAGGAGGTTTGAAATACTTACCTTACTTACCTTTATGGTGCAATGAAGCCAACTTAGACTTTGTGCAACCTACAAATAAATGATGGGAATCAAGTACAATTTAACAAAAGGGATAAAAATATAATATATAATAAAATAATTAATGAGAGTATTTACCCTTTGTGTAGGGAATATCATAATACCTAAATCATCCTATCGAGGGACATAATTTAGTGCCAAGTCATCATGTACCTATAAAACTAGAAAACATGTTACAAAAGATAGAAAGCCATTAAATTGCCAGTTTTGAAGCATGAGTCTTGAAATTTAGAAACAATATGAATTGTAATCATGAAAATAGGTTTTATTGAGAGAATATGGAAAAGTTTAAAAAATTTCAAACCAACATGACTAGTTTGGGGGCTTATATATTCAAAAACCTACCAAAAATAGATTCATTTATGCAAATCAACTTATCAAATTTTATGCTCTAGATTAACTGTGATAGTTTTGAATCTTAAAGTAGTCAAAATAATGAGCATGAGGTAAATATGGTGAATATACTAGTGATAGGTGGGGAAAGATAGGCCTAGGTTGGTTTTTATCAAATTTTCCTCTTTTGCCCCAGTTTTATAATTTTGCTTAAAACATACTAAAACTTTGGATTTTTTTAAAATTTTTAGTTTAAAAATGTTTGTGGGGAGGGTTAGGCTAGGAATTTATCAATTTTTTTGTATTTTGATAGAGATTGTGAGGGTTTTGGGAGGTTTAGTAAGGATGTGACTGATAGATAGAACCATCACATCGAGGAGAGAACTGTCAGTCATCATAAATTGATAATTATGTAGTAGATCTATAACCACCACTCCCTATAGGGTTGATAGTTACATAACCACCACTAGATGATGGTTGAATAATCATGTAAGATGGTTAAATAACTATCTAGGGTGGTTATATAATCACATATGGTAGTTACATAATCACCCTAGGGTAGTTGTGTAACTACCAATTACAGACAATGATGGTTCCATTTTTTAAGACCGAGAGGGGAAATTAGGCTTGTTTAAAGGGAAAAGATAGGCAATAGGTGGAATTGGGGTCTTTTCATACTATAGGGGACTTACCTCCACTAGAGTAGGGATCATAAGTAGGAGTGAATTCCCTATGTTATGGTTTTTTTAATGATAAATGAATTGGTGATTTTAAATTGAGTTGACATACTTCATATAGCCCTTGTGGGGATTTTCCCTACCTTGATCAGGTTGTTATACAACCTGCTCACCTACTAGGACCCTAAACAGAACACTTTTGAGTTCCCTCAAGTCACAAGAGAGTATACCATCACTCTAGTCGATGTGTATATTATAACAAGTCTACCAATGACAAGTCAGTTGATGGCCCTTTAAGAGGCCACAAGTAGGGCTAAGGAAATTGGCTAGGCCAATAATTCTAGAGATGTGGGTACACCCAATGTGGGTGTAAGTGTAGAGTAAGGATTTATAAGATTGAGGGGTTAAAGATCCAAAATATATAAAAAGGTGATGATTGGTATCCTTACCTCCTAATTGGTGGGGGATAAGGGTACCAATAGGTTACTCTATAGTTGGTCCTCAATCATATATTAGATCAAGGAGAGGGGAGATCATTAAGGTCAGGAGATGCGAGCTTGCACCTATAGGGATTCATAATACATGGATAAACTAGGGGTGCTTTCCATTAGTTACCCTACACTCCTCTTGAGCTATGTGTATTATAAGATGATCCCATACCAGAGGGTAATAGTTATTGGGGATGTAGGGGCCATCAAAGCCTTAATATGGGTAAATATGGTCATTTCAAGATTTTCCTCAAGTAGTCAAGACTTTCATAACTACAAATTTGATAACCCTACCTTAACAAGGCATGGTTGGATGGTGGGATGGGGAGGCCACCTATATTATGGTGGCCATTAGGGACACCTAGGTATGAGATAAACTACTATATATTGAGGTACACCTAGTGGATAAGGTGTGCTAATAGTTTAACATGTCCTATGTGGGAAACCTTCCCATAGAAATAGTGGTATATAGAGGCATGTAGGAGGTAGGTGTAGGGAGATTAGGGTAGAAGAAATGGCACCCAATTGTTTAATATGTGACTATTACTTAGGTGGTTCAATTGAGAGTTGCACATGAGGGTCATGCCCTGATAAGATATTAGCAGGCAACTCCCCCCCACCACCATCATAGTAAGAACCTAGTGAGTAAGATCCAATACCTCAATAATAACAATAGGTAGGTGGATATGTAGAGGGTTTAGAGTACATTGAGATAGAGAAGGAGATCTATGTTTATGAGGAGGAGTTTACTAATTATGAACCGATCTGGATTGGCATGAGGATGGACTAGCTAAACTATTAATTTATGCATTTTAGTTCATTACTTATATTTTGATTTTAGGCTCAATTACTAGCTAATTTAGTAATTTAATTTTTATATGACTAGATCTAACATCAATTTCTTTACTTTTTGATTTTAGATACCTTGATTAACTGGAGGATCATGATTAGGGACACCCTAATTAATATTTTTAGTTAGACACTAATATGACTAGAGATGAGTTGCTAGCAGATCCTAGATTGCCTATTAGGATAGGTCAACACATTGATGTCTTCACTCTAGCCTACCATGTGTATGAGATGATGACTAGGTTGAGAGTGGAAAATAACACTCTAGAGGTAAAATACAGGAGAGCAAATGCCCTGTGGGACATGATGGTCTTTGGTGAAGGTTGAGATTCGTTTAGCCAACAAACATGATGCATAGCCTCGTAAGAAGGCACCAATGAGAGGAGATATAGGATCCCTCAAGTATGATAGAAAGTTTCTCAAGGTGGCTCTAGTAGAATATGCCATAGGATCCACAACCCTCATCACTCTTATGCATGAGGAGAATCCAAGAAGAGGAGGTTAGGATCTTGATTTATTGTACATATTGATACATATTATACACTTTTATTTTTAATTTTTGAGATCTTGAGATACATTGGCCCTCTATGGAGTGATTGTATTAGAGACTTATGATGTTTAATCTCAATAATTATTACAATATATATAGGGATATTTTGGTTTACCTTGTAATGACTTCTCATTATGTGTTATGGGCTTTAATTTCCATGTTTTCTTCTCAATTTATGTACTTTATATGATTAGGCATGTGATGATATACCATTTATCTTTTTGTTTTGATAAAATTCTATGGATAATGATTATAGATACGAAAAAAAAATGTTTGAAAATGATATATTATGATAAATTTATATAAAATTATATATGCATTAACAATTATTTTTTAGGTGATGACCCAATTTTTTTGCTACACATAACACATAACTTCCAATTTGTAGCAAGGAAATGAAAAGGGAGATAGGATAAATCTGAGACAATAAAATATGAAAACCATGAATCAAAATTTCATAGGAAAAAGAAGATGAAATAATCCTTATGAGTACAAGGGGAAATGTATTTCTTGATGGAATTACAAAATACTAACTTTATTGGCTTCATCTAGAGATAACTAGCCCTAATAGAATCAATAAGTGGGATAAAGTTACCTTTTTCAGCATAGGCATGTGGAAAGGCTTTTTTTAAACAAAATTTTCTTTAGACACATTTTAATTGTTTTTTATGAATTCAAAATTTATTTTTCTTTGTGTCCCCCTAATCTTAGCCTCATGTAACTAGGAAGACACATGTGCTCATCACCAAAGGCTAGATGTAGGAGAGTAAAGGCACCTATCCCTAATGCTAACCCCAATCAACTAGTAATATGTGAGGGATCACCATCTAAGGTTAAAAAGGGAAAGATATGTGGAATTTAATATTGATGTTGCATAAGATTTTGATAAGAGTGTCTTTTTTTTGCTAGGAATTTACCCCCAAATCTCAGCCCCATGCAGCTTAGTAAGATTTAAGGGCTCATCATCGAAAACCAATATAGGTGAGTAAAGATACCTTTTTTTATCATGCTAATGTCCTAATTTAGAAGGTACATTAAGAGAAGAATATATCATGGAAAAACTTCTAGACTAGGCTGTAGGTTAGCATTTTATAAGTTTTACAAGAAGATATAGGGAAAATAGGTGTACTATGGTTGTAAGAACTAAGGCAAGAACCAATGTAATGTTGATCCTAAAAATGTTTTATATGGGATAATATGGTAATGTGAAAATGGAATGATATAATATGTTTTATTCTAGAAGTTTTATGCTATGTGAAATAATAACCAAATAATCATGAACCACATAATTTAATATGCAACTCAACACACAAACTATGAAACATACAATGAAATAAGGGATATATGACATGCAATAACTAAATATAGAAATGATTAACGTGAAAAGATTTCATAGATTCACTAAAATCATTTCCCTCCAAAGTGCATAACTAATAGGCTCCATTATTTAAATCCTTAGTCACTAGGTAAGGGCTTAACCAGTAAGGTCTAAACTTCTAGCCTTCTCCTTTTTTCTTATCAATATGACTGTCAATCCTAAAAACAAGGTATTTTACATGTGTCAAGTGATAAAAAACATTTTTATTATATTATTTTCTCATGTGATATAGTTTAGTACAATAATGAGTCATCATTCATCTATAATCTCAAACTTTGTTAGTCATGCATTCCCATACTCCTCATGGTCAAGGAGACCCCATAGAAACACACAAAGGCTAGGTACTCAACCTCATGAGGTAAAATAGCTACAACTCTAAACATTAAGGAATACAATATTGCCTTCATGGGTGTTTTAATGCTAGTTATATAAGCTCAAAGTGTTGGATAAAGCTAAAAATGCCTATCTCATTTAGAATATTTGACTGTCTTGACTAAGATTGACTTTAGGGTTTTATTGGTAGCTTCACCCTAGCCATCATCTTATAGATAATACAAGGAGGATATCTATGTGATATGGTGAATTTATTTCATACTTAAATACCTCAAGGTTTTTCAAGTGGATCCATTGTTTGTTATGATGAATTATGGAAACCCAAATTGATAAATGATCTAGTTTAAAATAAATTTTACAATGATTGAACTAGTAAAATTTGTAAGAGGCATTGATTCTACCCACTTAGTGAAATATTTAGTGGGTGTGATAATGAAGTGGTGACCATCCAAATAAGTATAGGAAAGTCTACCTATCAATTGTAGATCCTAAGTGGAAAAGGGCCAAGGTGTAATAATGAGTTGTAGAGCCTTTAAAGGAATGTGTATTTCATGAGAGAAGTGATGAAACTTCTTGTATTTATTAACATATTTTATGGCATCATGTTCAAGAGTGGGCTATAAATATTCCATTCTATGTATTTTATGAGTGGTTCCATACCCACCAAAGTTACCACTGTAAACCCCATGGTGACAATGGAAGAGTACTCTTTCTAACTTTTCTTGGTCTACACATATTAGTAACATGATTTTAAAGGCCTTAAAGTAGATAACTTCATCTAAAATGACATATTTAGAATCTATAACATTAAGATACTCCCTCTATTGAGAGTTTTCCCCTAGAAGATAGGTACGATCAATTAAGTTATGAATGATATCAAAATACCAAGGAGAAGAAATGATAGGAGGGTTCTCTATGTGAAAAATTAATTCATTAGGAAAATTGGTATCAATGATATCTTGACTTCTAGAGGATAATATTCTAACTAATTGATAATGACTTGTCCCTTGATGGACTTCTAGTTGAAGTAAGCTCAAACTCACTTAAAATCATGATAAAATGCTCAATATTTTGTGAGAGGTTGGTTGGTCAAGAAAATTTGAAAGGATTGAGACCTTACTATGACCCACATTTATTGATTAATCATATAGTGCCACAATCACTTAGTTACTAACACAATTTACAAACACTCTTTCTCTACTTACATGTAACATGTTTCATAATCCATGAGGGTGAGACTAATGAATTAGATGGAATAAACCTTGACACCATAATCCTATTGATCCAACATGTAGGTGAGAGAAACCTTTGTTTCCTTAATATAAAGTATGAGGGGCTTATGATATTTGGGTGCCATAAGCATCAAAGGAGATATAAGGAAGCACTTTATTTCCTCGAATACATCCTAATAATCAATCATATAGGTCAAACCAATTGATTTATTAAGTAAATTCATGATTGGATGAGTTACATATGTGAGGTCTATATACATCTTAGAATGGCCCCTAAATTTCCTAGAAATGACCTAATCTTTGACTCATCAGTGGGTGGGGGAGCACGTCTAGGATTGTGCAAAATTTAGCAAGATCAATATTAATTCCATATTGGGAGATAATATAGTCAATGAGTTTTATATGTGTGACCTAAAAACACACTTATTAGGGTTTATAAAAATGCTACTCTCAATTAAACATGTGAGGATAATGAGTGTATGCAAAAAAACCTTGACAAATCTATAACTTATTCTACTCAATAATATTCAATCTCAAACAAGGTAATCAACTAACAAATCCACTTGGCAATATGTTTATATTAAGATCTTGACCAATAATGGATTTGATAAAACTAAACTAAGGGATCTTGGTAAAGGATAGGTTTCCAAGGCCTCTAGTCAAATTCCATTTTGTGAAAATGCTAGCTAGGTCTTATGGTTGTAATAATATTAAGCAAGATAATCTACTAAATAACATGCAGTCTAATCTAGTAATTGAATATTCAAGCTAATCTACTACTCACCAAACTTGTGGCATAAATGGGGAAGATAATAAACATGTAAAGATAATTCTATCTTATATAACATATAAATAATCTAATCAAGGAGAGATACAATTCAAATCTATTAGCTCTACAATATCTACTTATCAAAATTTGAAGGGCTAATAATATACTTACCTTGTTAAAGTGAACCTTTCATGCCTCAATCTATACTTTGGCCAATGGTGCTTTGAAAGAGGTTATTGTGGCATGTAAGGATAACAAGGATATATTAGATTTAGGTGAAAAGAATTATCCTATGCATCTAAGACCTCCACAAGATAAGTGCTACTTCTCGAAGGTAAAAACCTAAGTAATGAAACCTCATATAGATTGTATAAGGAGATTTTCAAGTAGTAATGATGCACAATTGAATGATAGTATATTTAGAAATGAAACAAAGGTATATATAGTCATGGATTGAACCTAAACCCTCTCAAGAATTTAGTTGATGCAGTCAACTCAGTCAACCTTATTAGGCAATAAATAGATCTATTAGGTCTCAAAATATGTCAACTTGGGCCAATAGAGTTTTGTAAAATGCACTAAACCCAAAATGGAGTTGAATAGATTGATGTAGTTAGAAAAGTGGTAAAAAATGGGTTTTTTACTTAGGTAGGGGTTATTTTAAGTGGTGATCTATTTAAAGAAGCATATAAGCAGGGTTTTAATGCTTAGGGAAATAGGTAGGATTAGCTTGTATTGTTTTTAGGTGGTGGTATAAGGGCCAACAATCCTATAAAGCACTAAAGGTTTTCCAAACCCTTTCCTAGTGTACCCTTTGAGGCATACACTTAGAGAGATTAAGATTCAATAGGTTCTTATTGGCCAAAATTTTCATACATATGAAACTTTTTCCTAGATGGATCATGCCTCTCTCCTGGACCATTCAATGACCTTTTGCCTCCATAACTAGTCTCTTTCTAGTCCTGAATTGATGATGTAATATAGTATCTTGAAAGGTCTTGGTGAAGTGTGAGAAGTTGTGTAGGGTCCTAGTGTAGTGGATGATCTAACATTAGAAAGAGAGAACAAACCTCAAGGCCATACTTCATGTTCCTTTCACTCTTTTGAAACACTTTATCAAGTTTCAAGGTGAATTTAGAGATTTTAAGGAAAAGGCCTAGAAATGGGTCTTGAACTACAAGTGAAGGATCTAACTAATTTCTTGGGTGTTTAACATGGAAGGAAGGAGTTTTGTAAAAAGTTTCAAAGATTCTAATGGTCAAAAATGATGTCTAGAGAAGCTATTTTGCCTAAAAGACCCTCAAAAGTGCATTAGATGACTTGAGGGGCTTATAAATAGAAATTCTTAAGTGAAAAAGTGAATTTTGGAGAATTTAAATTGTTTTGTAATTAATTATACCTCCTTATGGGGTGTTTTACTTATTTATACATGTTTAAGGCCATTTCAAGTCATTTGGAGTGGAGGGGAGGAGTTTCAGAGCAAAAACATGCATTTTTAGCCTTTTAGAGCTTTGGATAAATAGGTTTTTGAAAGTTTTACTTAGTATAGAAGCTAAAATATCATATGAAGGCATACATGGTGTCCTAATAAACTCCCTTAGGCCTAATAAATTATATCCAATCATGAGAACTAGTAGAGGTAACTACAAACTAAGCATGAAATAGGGTTTCTACCATTAATGGAGGTTTAAGAACTTTATAAGGTTTTAAAAAGGAAGGAAATATCATTTAAATCATAATAAATATTTAACAAGTGTGTTATTTCATAGATAGGCTTCTAGTTCTTCATTCTAAGGAAAAACCATTTTGGGTAGTCTTGAACAACTCTAGGAGAGCCTCAAGTTTTCACTCAGTGTAGTCAAGAGAGAAAGTGAGAGTTAGGTTATAATATTTTGGAAAATGATATTAAACCTAGTTAAATTCCACTTTGTGGCATTGGTTTTTTGGTTTATTCCCCATATTTATGAACAATCACTAATAGTGCAGGGGTGTCTAGATGGCCCATTCATCAAGATAGGGTCCAAGTTTTATTTTGTTTCTTACTTCAGGATATAATAGATAATAATTATTTTTATGATGTTTAATACAAGTCTTGGAGTTAAATTTCATGGTGTTTTCATTGGATAATTCATCTCCATGAGGAATTTTAACTTGAAAAGATAAGGTCTTAGTGTACATGTTGCTTTGAGAAATTCTACTACAAATCTTGTTTTCTCTTCATAGTGGTCACTCTAAGAGGTTTCCAACCTTCATAAATCATAGAGAATACTTCATAACACATTAAATGCCCCTAAAATTCATTGATTTCATGTGTTTTTTTATGAGATGTGTCTCTTTGTCCATAATCTCTAAGTGTCTTCCTCTTTGGAGAGCTTGTAGGATACTTGAATGATCTTCTCTAACTCTGAACATAATTTTAGGTTTTAATGGTAGTAATAATCACATAGTGACATGAATGAAACACCATTTAACTATTTGGAGTCTTTAGGAATTAAAACTATGGTCTAAATCTATATCTTGAGCAAGTTTCATGAAGAACTTCAAACACCCACAGGCCTGCAAGCTTACCAACCTACATTCATGAACACAAATCTATGATAAAAATGTATCAAAAATATGGATATGTAGGTGAAGGATCATAAAAACTCAAAAATATTGTTATAATTATATAATATCAGCAAGAAACTAAATTCTCAATGCACAATATTGTAAAGAAGTACACAGTCCGTACACTTTCTATACATAAGAGGACAGGTGTGAAGAGAGTCAACATGGTTTGATGATTGGCTTAATGTTTTTAAAGGTTCATTAGAGTTAAATTAACTTATATAAATATTATTAAATAGTTATAGATAATATAAAAAGTAAGAGGGTCTCAAATGTTGTCAATGAACCAAATGAACACTTATAATAGTCCAGGTTCCACTACAAGATGCAAATGATCTTGATTGGTCATAGAGATCCACCTCATGTATGTTCAATGATCCTAATTGAAGGAATATTCAAAAATTCAAGAAGGAATAATACCATTATAGTATAAAATCAGTCTTGGGAGTTAGGTTGAGAGAGATAAACAATTTTTTTTCCTCTTGTTAGCATTTCTTAAGGTAGTTTTGTGGAAATTTAGGTAGTTGGCATCTTTTTGTATCTCTTTCACTCAATCAATATCAAAGATAAAACCATGAGATTCCAAGAAACGTGGAGTAAATAATTAGTAGGAATATCATTAAGACGTTTTACACCTTGGAAATGAGCTTCTCAACTCCTCTTCAGTCTGTACAAGTGTGTAAGAAAAACACCTCCAACCATATATAAAGGGCATGCCTATCTCATCAAGTTGCAAGAGTATTCAAGTAGAGTGGCCTATGGGAGAGTCTCATGGTCATATGAAGGTTTAATTATATAAATAGAGACATTAATAGGTTAAAAATATGAATAAGGTTTTCCTAACCAAGCTTCACTCCAAATTCAACCTTAAAATTTCCACTTATAACCATACAAAGGACATTTCCATCTTATATAGTCACATACTCTCTCAAAGTATAGTTCAAGATGCAATCCATCCAAGGAAACAAGATTTTGAGGTCACAATTCAATTATACATTCAAAATTATGAGTTTAAATATTAAAACTTGTATCAAGACCACTAAAAGTGCTACCATCTCATGAGAGAAAGTACACAAAACCCTATACAAAATATGATGTGTGTGAGAATAAGAGCACCCTTAAAGAGTGAATATAACAAGATAGAGGTAGGATAAAAAGGTTTAAAGTGAATTGGAAGGTTTAAAAAAACTTGGTATGTCATAAAGTTACAAATTATGTTTAAACAAATCTTAAATCACCTCCTTTCCGTCCAATGTCGACCTACAATAGTGTTGACATAAGCTGTTGCTTTGGGAACTTATGAGGAAAAATGGTGTTTTAATGCAACATATACGCTAATAAATTACTGGTAAGAGGTTTTAATTATTTAAATAAGGTATTAAATATCACAATAAAATAATATATATATAATTATTAGGCTTAAATAAAATCTTTTAGCATGAAAACATAGTCATGTTTACCCACACTCAAACATAGTCAATTCATGAAGCATGTCTTGGAGAAATTGGTCATTTTGAGGTATCTACTAGTGGAATAAAGCCATAATTTTTAGTAAAAATAATAATTATGGAAATATAAATATTTTGATTCAAACTTTAATTTAAAATTATCAGTTCAAGTGCTCACTATTTTAGCACAGTCACCCACAGTCAGACATAGTCAACTCCTAGTGGACTTTTAAAGAGTTTTTGAGGTTTTTGAGGCATCTATAGATCAAATAAAAAATTAAAATTTGGTATTAATATTATAAATGACAAATTAAATATTAAAATTAAATTTTTTATGTCATACATATGGTTAAAGTTCTTATTTTTTTGTCACAGATAGACCCTAGTCAAGAAGACAACCATTAGAGACCAAATGAAGCTTTTATCAGGTTTGAGTGCCAACAAAGAGTTTAAGTCATGAATAATATTTGTAAAAATGAAATATGATATTATTAAACTAATATTATATATGTATTTTATAATATTTAAGGTTTCAATTCAAATTCCCTTGAAGGCATGTTGAGAGAAAAGAGGGCCAAAACAGGCTTGTGCTATTTGGGTGACATTTATGTAGGTCGAGAAGTGCTTCAGAACATCAAATAGATGTTGGAATATAAAGGGATAATTAAGGGAGGAAGATAAATATAATTTATGAGAAGATAAATTAGATTCACTAATGAAAATCATAGAATCTAGACATCAGGGTTTCACAAGTATGACTGCCAAGAAACCCTAGGCTTGTGGAATCAGGACATGCAAAGCATGAGGTAACCCTTAAGACTAAAATTGAGAAATTTTATCACTATAATAGAATATTTTATAGTTTTAAATCTTAATAAATATTTAATTTAAGGATAATTAATCTTATAAACCTCTTAATTCCATACACACTCAAACAGGTAGTGTAACCCCATAGGCAACTTTAAAAGACCATGGAGACAAGGTGAAGTTTGGGAAAAAAAAGGAAGTTGAAGGGGTGATAAAAAAGTGAAAATAAATTTTTTATGATATTTATTAACCATCATATACTCTTATAGGTTCTTCAATCCTTGAAACTTAGTATTAAGCCTAGACGCTAGTCTTAAGGCCTAAAAGGCCTATATCACATTAAAGCACATTTAGACCCTATCAATGCAATATAAAACATTAATTAGGTATGATAGGATGTTTTAGGTCATAAATGACGTTTTTAAATCATGTGGGAATAATAAAAATATCAATTTCACTCTCAAGGAGAAATTCAAACTATGTAGTCTAAGACACCCATTTTGACCCTCCTCTTCAATTGCTCATATCTTTCACCCCATAAGTATTTGGGAAAAATTATTTTAGAATGTTTTGAGTAATAATATTTAATTTAATTCCATAAAATATTTAGGTGGTTTTATGGGATAAGGTTTATGAACTATCATTAAGACTATAAGCAGGTCCAAAATGCATGCAGACCCCCATAAGAAAACTTTATACGTACCTATATTTATACACCTTATGCATGGGAGAAAAATATTTTCATGAAATTTTAGGGTGTATATGGAATAAATTTAAATGGTAAAAATTTATGGAATGGAGGTATTTATTTTAAGAATAATTGTCAAGAAGGTAGGCCTGTCTGAGCTACCAAAGACACTATTTTGACTAGTTTTGAGTTTTGGAACTCAAATGTTCATGAAATTACCTATAATCACTTGGAAACCACATATAACCTATATTTAAATATATAAATCTCATGTTTTACTTATTTTTTAGAATATATTGGCATGTGTGGGTGCCTAAGAGGCCCAAAATGGCCTGAAAATGCCTATTTTTGTAGGTCTTCAAAGAGAGAAATGGTATAAAATTATGGAAGAGAAATAATGGGACATTAATCACAATTATATGGAAATTTTATTCCTTTATATGGGTTTATAGGGTGCCTTGCTAAGCTAAAAGGTCAAAAACCCAAGTTTTTTGACAATTTATGAATGGTTACAGGTTTAATGGAGATTTCTACCATTGTTGGAGGTCTTAAAGGTGGTCTAAATATTTATTTTATTCATAATAAGAATGTTATGGATGTATTTAAGCCTTATACAGGGATAAAAGTGGTTCTCATGGTGATAAATATCCTTGGGAGTAGGTTTTAAAATAACTAGTTGAAGGTGGCTTGAGCTTGAAGACCTCCATCAATGGAGTCTAAGAGATTTTCAGGTTTCATGGAGTCTTTTTCAAGTTGGAGGAGAAAATATGAGCTGATAAAAAAATAAAACATCAAAAAATTAAACACTCAAAGTTAACCTTCAAGGTTAGTTGCAAGCATCAGATGCCAAGATCACTAACCATGTTATCAAGTGACTTTTAGAAGCCAAGTGGAATGGGGTATAGAAGCCAAGTGCAGGAGTATTTGGGAGTTGAAGATCATGTTGGAGCATTAAATGAGACTTCTATATCTTTGGAAACTTTCTTCATGTTAGTGGAGTGTGACATCATTTTCCTCAAATATTTTTGTCTTCTAGTGCCTTTTTAGGCCAATGAGAAGGCTTGAAGACCCTTTTGACCTTTGGAGGTTAATTTTCTAAGAGAAGATCAATGATTAAGTAATATAAATGTTTTTGAGTGACATTAATTGAATTCTAAGAGCTTTCTTCTCCTCTTTCTTCCCTTTTCTCTTATATATCCCTTTTCTTGCCCATTTGTAAAGATACACTATCATTTGACAAGGCAAAACCTTATCAAAATTTGTAAAAAAAACATTTAAAGTAAAAAATAAAACTTATTTTGCCTATCCATTATTTTCATATAGTGCTCTAGTTATTTTGTATATGATTACTTTGTGGAGAGGTGTTCTTCCTTGGTAATTGTCCTTTTTTTTGCCTTTTTATAGGTATTACACCATTATTGTAGGTTTTAACTTGTGATTTTTTGGTCATTGATGAAGGTATAACATGATTTTGACACTCCTCCATGATTTATCTCTTTCCTAATGGGCCTAATTTTAGAAATATTACTGCAAATTGACTAGTTTAAGAGATTATGTGAGTGAAGGTTATCTTTAAACTACCTTAGTGTTAGTTTCATACAATTTAGAGTGTCTTTAAGTTTGGTGCATCAAATTATTTATGTTTTTAATCATCCTTTATAACAATTATATCCATTTTCCAAGTATAATTAGTAGTTTACGTGAGCTACCAAGAAGAACCAACCTTCTTTAGAGGTTAAAGCCCATCATAGGAACCCATAACCAAGGGTTGATGCCATTTTGTATCTAGGAGTGAGAGAGTCTAAAAAACTCTCTCACAAGGGTGTAATTATATGCTACAACATTTTTTGTCACACCCAGTGGGATAATATTTTAATAAGATTGATTGAGATTGATATTGGTCTTGATCCATTTATAATAGTTATTGCATCTGCACTCTCAACATCTGGAAACTCTAATTAACACTTAGCTTTCTGGTGGTAGAATAATACCTATCTTTCATGCCAAAGGTGACTATAAGATAAAATTATATAGGTATTCCTTTTTAATTTGTTGAATTACCTTTTAACTCAATAAAAATATTGAGTTTTGCTAACCTTCATCCCTACTCGGGAAACTTTCCACCTAAACCAATTTCCAAGTCTACCTCTACTATAAGATCCTTATTAGGCCCTTTCACTACCATGGCTCTCCCTAGAGCCTTACATTTTTGTAGAATTTAATGGTCAAAGTCCATTGAACCTTAATCAATATGGTCCTATTCTAGTTCTAGCCCTTAAGAGTGTGTCTTACTTCATAGGAGATAATTTTACAACCCCTTCTAAACACATCAGAGATATAGCTAACTTTTACAATATCCATGACATCAATGAGGAAAATATGGATACAAGGGTGTTGTCCATATATTTCAAGGGAAATGCCTTAGATTGGTATATGAACTTTACTCTTAACTCCATCACAACATGGGACTAGTTAAGTGATGCTTTATGTAAGAGGTTTGAAGATACGAGTGACCACTTGTCACTGGCATAATAGTTGACTACAATAAAGAGGGCTCCTCAAGAGTTTATGAAAGATTTCAATAACAAGATTAAAAAGACATGGGATAGGATTCCAATATTTATTAGGCCTAATCCTAACTATGTTTTCTTCTACTATATAAATTCTCTTAATAGTGATATTGAAATGATGATACATTCTATGGGGGGAACACACTACTAGATGCTTATGAAGTGGCAATTAGAGCAAAAAATCACCTAGTTTAGGTTGGAAAGATCAAACCTATGACACCATGAAATTATTTCCCAAGATTTAACCACCTCCTATCATAATTCCTCACCTTGATACCATTCTTCCTTTGCCAACACTTATTGCTATACTTGCATTGAAACATGAAAAGGCTTTAACTAGTCAGTCTAGTGATTTTTAAGAACTCAAGAATATGTTTCAAACCTTAGGAAATGATTTTTTAAATGTGAAGAGGTAGAAGGATCATTATAATAGACCTTATAAGTCCCCCTATTAACTCCAATAGTCTTACCAAGTTAATAGTCCACCCTTCAAGGCAAATTTTCAAGGATAAGGACAAGGGTATACCAACTATGCTAGGCAAAACAATTATAATATTAACGTTATAAGTGCTTATAATAACTTGGTCCCTATTTAAATAAACATTGAAAAAGAAGGTGAAGGTTCTATACCTTGTAATCATTCATTTAATCAATCCATTGTCCCAAACATAGAGTTCAATTAGGCTTTCAATGATCAGTGGCAACAAGGTGCTAGTTATGGTTTCAATAAAGCTCTCATGGCTCAGAATATAAAAGTGCCTATGATGAGCAAAACAAAAGAGCCTAAAAAAGGCTAGGGGCCTAATGAAAGACCAAACTAGTTGGGTGCTATAATGATTAACTATAAACAAGAAGAGTGTTATTCTTTCAATTAGCAGGCTAGTTATAGCCAAGCAAACATCCATATGGAAACCAACAAAAGGTTCAAGAGAATTAAATGGAGGGAATAAAAGAAGTGGTTAAAGAGTATCCTAATATTAATCCATTAATATTAAAACTAAGTAATCCTACTATTGACACAAAATTTCCAATAACTCATAAAAAATAGAACCAAGGAAACACCTTTGTACCCCAAAACTCATAGGTTCAAAGAATAGTTGTGGCTCCTAAAGCACAAGAAAAGGTTGATGGATTGAAAATCAAAATTATTAAGAAAATGAAGAAGTCCAATGTAAGTGTTCCAAAGTTGGACATGATTTCTATGCCTGGTCAAGTGGATATCCTTCAAGAGGGCTTGTTAAAGATTAGTGCTTCAAAGAAGTCACCAAGCAAGGAGGGTGTAGTTCTCACTAATGAAACCAAAGGAAATGAAGGACAGTAAAAAAAAGTGGTCAAAACTAATCCCTTTTACCTTTATATAATCATTGGAAACTCCTTAGTACATAATTTCATGGTAAATAGTGGAGCAAGTACTTTAGTAATGCCAAAGTCAATAGTAGATCAGCTTGGATTGAAGTACAAACCCAAAACTAAGGGTTTTTTTTAGCTTGATAGATCTTATACCAAACTAAATGGTATTATTAGATGTCTAAACTTAACCCTACATGTTTATCCTAGTATTTTAGTACCTTAGGATGTAGTGGTTCTAGAGGTGCCTCCTCACTTTGCTATATGATTATCTAGAGACTTCATAGCCAAAATTGGGGGTTACTTAACAATAGATTGGTCTTATATGGATTTTAAGACAAGATATGTGACCAAGGTGTCTATCAAGGATGAACCTATTTCCCAATTTCACATTAAAACATATGGGCCAAGTATCCCAAACATTAATTATACCATTGTAGATGAAGAAGACCACCTTGCTGGTTAAAAGATAAATACTCATCCTGAAGGGATACCTGATATGTTATTAGATGAGTTATGGAGTGAAAATATTCTACTTGATCCTTTACGAGGTGTTGAATAAATAAACATGGGAGTTTATTTCCTGCATGAAGAGAATGAGTTTATGCCATCCCTTAATAGGCCATAGGTGGATACTAGTGGGTTATGAAAGATGTTATTTGATGGATCAAGGAACAAGCATGGAGTAGGTACAGGTGTAATTTTACTATCGCCCTCTAATGACAAATAATTTTCATCATACATGTTCCTATTTAGTTGTTCTTACAATGCAATTGAGTATGAAGGCCTCATCCATGGTCTTTAGTGGGCTAGTAAGAGGGGAATAAAGTAATTATAGGTGTATGAAGATAGTGAGATGATATTACATCAGGTGTGAGTCCAAAAAATATCTAAGAACACCTTAATTAAGTCCTTTAAACATAGAGTGTGGGACCTTCTTGAAGACTTTGAAGCCTTCAACATCCAAGTAGTGCCGAGAGAACAAAATCAACATGCTGACATGTTAGTAGTAATAGGGGGTCATTTTGACATCCCAAATGATTTGAATAAGTCTAAAATATAACCACATGTCAAAGTGATAGTGAGACCATTGGTTCTAAATAATGAAACTCACTAGCAAGTCTTTGATAGTGACAAGTAGATTGCTTGTTTTCTACAACCTGAGGTAGAGTTTTCCTCAACAAAAACAATATTATGAGGACCAAATTATTCAACTAAAGTCAAATAAAATTCCTAAAGGGTTGGTCACCCTTGAGTGTATTTTACATAAAGGAGATCACATGAGTAAAGATAAGGTAATTATGTATACTGATGAAGAAAACTATGAGAGAGTCCTCATATTCAAGGACAAGATTCTCAAACTTGGAAATGTGAACAATGAGGTAGAAAAACATGTAGTTATTGAGATTTGTAGGGAATACTTAGATATATTTACTTGGGAGTAGAGTTATCTAAGAGGTTTTAACCCTAAGTTAGTCCAACACACCATATAGTTGGAGGCCAATGCCAAGCCTATTAGGTAGAAACAAAGGCATATTAACCCAAAGATTAAAGAGCTAATGAGAAAAGTATTGACCAAGTTGATTGAGTCTAATATCATTTTTCATATCAAACATTCACCAAAAAGTGGGGCATGTGTGCTTATAAGAAAATTCATTTTGGCCTCTCAAATGATAGAGATAATTTTTGAAGACCTATGGACATAGATTTACAGGGTTTACTCAATCAAATGGTGTTTGTCTACCTAGATGACATAGGATTTTTCTCCAAGAAGGCTAGTGAAAACTTGGACCACTTGAGGTTGATATTTGAAAGGTGTAGAGAGTATGGGATCTCATTTAATCCAAAAAAGTGTGTGTTTTCTATCCACGAGGGAAAAATATTATCTTAAAGCAATAACTAACCATTGATCCTGATGGAATAAGTATAATCTTGGCATTATCTTTGCCCAAGCATAAGAAGGGAATTTAGATTTTCCTTGGAAAGATAAATTTTTTGATGAGGTTTATACTTGGTTTTTCAAGCTTGGTTAAAATTATCACTACTATATTGATTAAGAAAAGTGTTCACTTGGACAAAAAAAGGCAAAGAAAGATTTGAAGCTATCAAACAACCATTTCTAAAGAACCTACACTCATTAATCCTAACTTCTCAAAATATTTCATATTGTATGCCTTTACCAACATTGATAACATATCAGCTATATTGATACAAAATAATTGAGAAGGGCTTGAACAACCAATTGCATTTTTAAGCCAAGGACTTGAAGGGTAAGAAGAAAGGTACACTTTGACAGTGAAATAATTCTTTGTAGCTATGAAAATTCTAATTTTTTTTAGGCCTATGTTATCTAACAAAAAAATATATCTTATGGTATCTCATCTTAGAGTGAGAAACTTCCTTCTCGACAAGGACCTAAATGAGAAGAGGGCTGGTTGGATTACAAGAGTCATGGAATATGATGTAAAAATCAAAGTCACTATGTTAGTAAGAGGGAAAGGCTTATTTGAACACATGGTTGTTGACTTTCATGAAGAGAAATAGGTTTTCTTGGTGACACAAGATAACTTAAAAATAGTTACACCTCCACCTCACACTAGTTGAGTCCAAGACATGGCAAAGTTCTTACTAACAGGTGAGTGTCCTCATGGTATGGATTGGAAAAAGAGAAGATACTTAAAAATTTAGTCCATACCTTATGCTTTGATTGATGGGGTTCTCTTCAAAAAAGACCTTAATGGGGTGCTACTCAGATGCATAGATGATGATCAAGTGACTAGACTCTTAGAGCAATTCCATGATGGACCTATAGGAGGTCATTTTAACCCAAGAAATAAAGTTGAAAAAGTGATCGGGGATGGTTATTATTGGCCTATCCTCTTAAAATATGCATATGAATGGGTGGTAAAGTGCTAAAAGTGTGCTTTATTTTTAGTCAAGAAAAGGTTGGCAGCCCTTCCTCTTAATCTTATTCAGGTAGGGAAAACCTTCATGCATTAGGGATTAGATTTTATAAGAATGATCAATCCACCTTCTAGTAGAGGACATAAGTGCGTAATCACTGCTAATAATTACTTCACTAGGTGGGTGGAGGTAATTGATCTAAATAAAGCCAATGAAACAACAGTGTTGGACTTATATGATAATATAGTGACATAGTTTGGTATACCAGTAACCATCATTTTAGATAATGCCTTAACATTTATTAGCATGAGGAAAAGTGAATTGGCACTTCAGCTAGGAATCTACCTTAACACATCCTATAATTACTACCCCTACGGAAATAGACTTGTAGAGTCAATGAATAAGAAATTGATTAGAATAATCAAGAGGAATATAGAGGAGAACCAAAAAATATGGCATTCAAAGTTAAGGATAACCTTATGAGATAATAGAGTGACCCTAAAGGTTTCCATTATCACTTGCCATTTATCCTAGTATATGAGATGGAAGCCAAGTTGGCCATCTCTCTTGAGTTACCTGCCTTAGAGCTATCCCATCATCTTGAGTTGATGGAGAGTGAAACTATGAGTGTGAGGATGGCAGAGCTCATGGAGCTTGAATAAATGAGGGATCTTACAATGAAGACAATGGAATCACATCAAGTTCAAGTCAAGAAAACCTTTGACAAGAGACCCATATCAAGAGATTTTAAGGAGGGTGATCTAGTCCTCAAGTGGGATTCAAATAAGGCCAAGCTAGGAAACTATACTATGTTTGATACCTTGTGGAGTGGCCCTTACTTGATCCAAAAATATAATTAACTTAAAAATTTTTAGCTTGCCTAGTTGGATGGAGAGGTATTGCCCATACTAGTTAATGGGATCCATCTAAAGCCTTGTTATTAAAAGAAAGTTATATCCTTACACATATTAGATTAGATTTTGTTGTTTTCCTCCAAGTACATTGTGCACATTTCCCATTTGTTATGTGTTTCCCTTGCCTAAGTGATTTGAGCACGTTGTTGTTTTATTTTGGTTTGTACTTACTAATTTTAGAGTTCTAATCAAATGATTTTTACCTTGTGATCAGTTGAAAACCAATTTGAGAAAGACTTTTATGACCCCATAATCCCAATGGATAGCCTAAGGCAACTAGTCTTTTGCATAGACATGCATGCAATCCCAGGAGGTCACCAAAAATGTTGGAAAAAATTGGCCTAAATATGAAAATTTTGCCTAGATGGATCAAGCCACTCTCCTAGACCATTTTGTGACCTTTTTCCTCTATGACTAGTCTCTTTCTAGTCATGACTTGATGATGTAGTGCAGTATCCTAAAAGGTCTTGGTGTGGTGTGAGGAGCTATGTAGGGTCCTAGTGTAGTGAATGATCCAATGATGGAAATAAGAGCAAACCTTATGGCCCTGATTCATGTTCTTTGCACTATTTTAAAATACTTTCTCAAGTTTTAAGGTGAATTTGGAGATTTTAAGGAAAAGGCCTAAAAATGGGTCTTGAACTACAAGTAAAAGATCTAGTTGGTTTCCATGGTGTTTGAGCATTTAGGGGCAGGAAATAGTTTTGTACAAAGTGTTAGAGATTAAAATGGGTCAAAAATGATGTCTAGATAAGCTATTTTTCCAAAAAGACCCTCAAAAGTGCATTAGATGACTTGAGGGGCTTTTAAATAGAAATTCATGAGTGAAAAAGTGAATTTTAGAGAATTAAAATTGGTTTTGACTTCCTTACACCTTATTATGGCATGTTTTTTCTATTTAAACATGTTCAAGTCCATTTTAAGTCATTTGGATTGAAGAGGAGTTTGGGAGAAAGAGGATGCATTTTTGAGCCTTTTAGAGCTTTGGCTGAATAAGTTTTTAAAGGTTTTGATTAGTAAAAAATCTTAAATATAATATGTAGACATATATGGTGTCCATAATACCCTCTATTAGGCCTATGAAACTAGACCCAAGCATGAGAACCACCAGAGGGAAGGAAGACCTATTGGCTTCAAACTAGGCATGAAATAAGTTTTTACCATTAATGGAGGTCCAATAACTTCAATATGTTTATAAAAGGAAGGAAAGATCATTTAAATCATAAAAAATCTTTCTCAAGTGTTGGATTTCATAGACATGCTTTTGGTTCTTCATGCTAAGGAAAAACCATTTTGGGCAGTCTTGGTGAGCTATAGGAGAGCCTCAGGTTTTCAATCAATATGGTCAAGAGAGAGAGAGAGAGAGAGTTGGGTCAAAATATTTTGGGAAATTATAGGGATCTTAGTGACTTTAAACTTTGTTGAATTTTTTTTCTATTTTATCTTCCCATCTTTATGAATAATCACTAATAGTGCATGGGTGTCTAGATGGCCTATTCATTTAGACATGGTCAAGGTTTTATTCTATTTGTTTGATTTAGGATATCATGGATAATAATGATTTTGATTATGTTTTATAAAATTATTGGAGATCCATTTTATGGTGGTTTTATTGGCTAATTCATCTCCATAAGGAAGTTTCACTTGAAAGGAGAAGGTCTTAGTGTACAACTTGTTTTGATGAATTCTGCTACAAATCTTATTTTATCTCCATGGTGGTCACTCTTAGAGGTATAAAAACCTCCATAAATCATAGATAATACTTCATAACTCATGTAATACCCATAAAATTCATGGAATTCATGTTTTTTGTCTAAGATGTGTCTCTTTGTCCATAATACATAAGTGTCTTCCTCTTTGGAGAGCTTGTATGGTACTTGAATGATCTTCTCCAAGTATGAACATAATGTTATGTATGGTAGTAATAATCTCATAGTGACATGAAGGAAACACTTTTGAACTATTCAGAGTCTTTAGGAATGAAAACTATGGTCTAAATCTATATCTTGAGCAAGTTTCATGAAGAACTTCAAACACCCACATACCTGAAAGCATACCAACCTAACATTCATGAACACAAATCTATGATAAGAATGTATTGAAATATGGAGAGGTATGCGAAGGCTCATAAACACTCAAAAAACTTTTCATAATTATATAATATCATCAAGAGACTCAATTCTCAATGCACAAGCTTGTAAAGAAGTACACAGTCCATACACTTTCTGTACATAAGAGTACAAGTGTGAAGAGAGTTAGTAGGGTTTGATGATTAGATTCATCTTTTCAAAGGTTAATTGGATTTAAAGTAACTTATTGAAATATTATTGAATAATTATATATAAGAGAAAAATTAAGAGGGTTTCAAATTTTGTCAATGAACCAAATGAACACTTACAATAGTATAGGTTTTAGTACAAGATGCAAATGATCTTGATTGGTCATGGAGATCCACCTCATATAAGTTCAATGATCCTAATTAAAGGACTATCCAAAAATTAAATAAGGACTAATAAAATCCTATTATGCACTCAATATTGGGAGTTAAGTTAATAGAGATAAACAACTTTGTTTCCTCTTGTTAGCATTTGTTAAGGTAGTTTTGTGGAAATTAAGGTAATTGACATCTTTTTGTATCTCTTTCATTCAATCAATCTCAAAGACAAAACAATGAGTTTAAAATAAAATTGGAGTAGAGAAGGGGTAGATAGAGAATTAAGACATTGTAAGCCTTTGAAACCAACTTCTCAACTCCTCCTCGATTTGTATAAGTGTGTAAAAATAACACCTACAACCATACATCAAGGGGCATGCCTATCTCATCAAGTTGCAAGAATATTCAAGCAGAGTGGCCTATGGGAGAGTCTCATGGTCATATGAAGGTTTAATTAGAGAAATGGAGATGTTAATAGGGTATAAACATGGATAAGTTTTTCCTAACCAATATTCACTCTAAATTCAACCTTAAAATTGTCCACCTACATACATACAAAGGACATTTACATCTTATATAGTCATATACTCTCTCAAAGTATAGTTCAAGATGCAATCCATTCAAGGAGAAAATATTTTGAGGTAAAAAGTCACATATAAATTCAAAATTATGATTTTAAATCTTAAAAATTGTATAAGGACCACTAAAAATGCTACCATCTCATGAGAGAAAGTACACAAACCCCTGTATGAAATAAGACCGTGTGTGAGACTAAGAACACCCTTAAAGAGTGAACATAACAAGATAGAGGTAGGATAAGAAGGTTTGGAGTGACTTATAAAGTTTAAATAAAACTGGGAGGTAATAAATTTACAATTTATGGTTAAAAAAATCTCAAATCACCTCCTTTCCCACCAATGTCCACCTATAACAATGTTGGCATAGGTTGTTACTTTGGAAACCTATGAGGGGAAATGGTGTTTTAGTGAAACATATAGGCTGAGAAATGATTGGTAAGAAGTTGGAATTATTCAAATAAGGTATTATATATCCAAATAAATCATATAAAGCATTATTAGTCCCAAATATAGTCCTTTATCATGAAAACACTGTCATGTTTACCCACACTCAAACATAGTCAATTCATGAAGCCTATCTTGGAGACATTGGTCATTTTGAGGTATCTAATGGTGGAATAAAGCCTTAATTTTTGGTAAAAATAATAATTATGGAAATATAAATATTATAATTCCATTTTAAATTTCAAATTATCAGTTCAGGTGCTCACTATTTTAGCGCAGTCACCCACAGTCAAACACAATCAATGCCTAGTGGATTTTTTGAGGTTTTTGAGGCATCTACAAGTCAAATCAAAACTTAAAATTTGGTAAAAATGGTATAAATTACCAATTAAATTTTACCATGTTATTTTTAATGTCATAAATATGGTTAAAGTGCTCATTATTCTATCAAAGACAGACCCTAGTCAAGAAGACAACCATTGGAGACCAAGTGAAGCTTTTATTAGGTTTGAGTGCCAATAAAGAGTTTAAGTCATGTAGAAGATTTAAAATTGTGAAATATTATGTTTTTAAATTAATATTATCTATGTATTTTATCACATTAAAGGTTTTTATTTAAATTCCTTTGAAGGCATGTTGATAGAAAAGAGGGCCAAGATAGGCTTGTGCTATTTGGGTGACATTCATGTAGGTTAAGAAGTGATTTAGGAAATAAAATAGATATTTGAAGATAAATGGATAATTTATGGAGGAGAAAAAACGTAATTTATGAGAAGATAACTCAGGTTTACCAAGTAAAATCATAAAACCCAACCATTAGGGTTTCACAAGTATGACTACTAAGAAACCCTAGGCTTGTGGAATTAGGGCATGTAGAGCATGAGATAACCCTCAAGAATCATATTGAGAAAGGTTATAATTATAATATAATATTTTATAGTGTTAAATATTAATAAATATGTACTTCAAGGAAGAAGAATATTACAAACCTCTGAATTTGATACACACTCAGGTAGGAAGTGTAACCCCACAGGCAACTTTAAAAGACCATGGAGACAAGGTGAAGTTTGGGAAGAAAAATGAAGTTTAAAGGGTTATAAAAAAGTTATTTTAAATTTATTATGAGATTTATTAACCCTAATATACTCTTACAGGTGCCTCAAAGCCTTGAAACTTAGTATTAAGCCTAGAAGCTAGTCTTAAGGCCTAAAAGGCCTATATCACATTAAGGCACATTCAAAACCTATCAATAAAATATGACACCTTGAGGAGGTATGATGAGATGTTTTAGGTAATAAATGATGTTTTAAAATCAGGTGGGAATAATTAAAATTTCAATTTCACTCTCAAGGAGAAATTCAAATTATGCAGTCTAAGACACCCATTTTGACCTCCTCTTCAAATGCTCATGTATTTCACCCCATAAGGAGTTGGGATTTTTTTTATTATGTTTTTATTACTCATATTTAATTTAATTACATTAAATATTGATTTGGTTTATGGGTTTAGGTTTATGAACTATTGTTAAGACTATAAGTAGGTCTAAAATGCATGTAAAACCCCACAAGCAAACTTTTTACGTACATATCTTTACACATATTACACATGGTATCCCAATATTTTTAGGAAATTTAAGGGGGTATATGTGATAAATATACATTTAAATAATTTATGTAATGGAGTTCTATATTTTATGAACAATCATTAAGAAGGTAGGCCTGTCTGAGCTACCAAAGACCCTATTTATAGTAGTTTTGAGTTTTTGAGCTCATAGGTCCATAAAATAACCTATAATCACTTATAAACACCTATAACATGTATAGGAATATATAAATATCATGTTTGACTTATTTTTTAGAAGATATTGACATGTGTGGGTGCTTAAGAGGCCTAAAAAGGCCTTAAAAATGCCTATTTTGGTATGTATTCAAAGAGGGAAATGGTATAAATGCATCAAAGAGGCCTAATTAAACATAAATAAACATTATATAGCACTTGGAGTCCTCATAGGGTGCCTTTTTGAGCTAAAAGGTCAAAAACCTAAGTTTTTTGATAATTTGTGAATGGTTACAGGTTTAATGGAGATTTACACCATTGTTGTAGGTATTAAAAGTGGTATAAATATTCATTTTATTCATAATAAGAATGTTATGGATTTTTGTAATCCATCTATAGGTCCAAAAGTGGTTCTCATGGTGACAAATGGCCTTGGGAACAGGTTCTAGAATAACTAGTTGAAGGTGGCTCGAGCTTGAAGACCTCCATCAATGGAGCCCAAGAGGTTCACAAGTTTCATGGAGTCTTTTGTAGGTTAGAGGAGAAAAGATGAATTGAGAACCAAAAAAACATCAAAAAAGTAAACCCTCAAAGTTAACCTTCAAGGTTAGTTGCAAGCATGAATTGCCAATATCACTCATGACATTATCAAGTGACTTCTAGAAGTTAAATAGGGGAGTCTTTGGGAGTTGAATATCATGTTGGATCATTCAATGAGACTTCTAGATATTTGGAAAATTTATTCATATTAGTGGAGTGTGACATCATCTTCCTCAAATATTTTTGTCTTCTAGTTCCTTTTTAATCCAATGAGAAGGCTTGAAGACCCTTTTTACCTTTGGAGGTTAATTTTATAAGAGAGTATCAATGCTTAAGTAATTTAAATGTTGTTGAGACTCCATGGAAAGTGGTTGAGTGACAGTTATTGAATTCTAAGAGATTTCTTCTCCTCTCTCTTCCCTTTCTTTTATTTATCCTTTTTCTTCCCCATTTATAAAGATATACTCTCATTTGACAAGGAAAAACCCTATCAAAATTTGTAAAAATAGCCATTGAAATAATAAGACAACTTATTTTGCGTATCTCTTGCTTACATCTAGTGATCTAGTTAGTTTGTGTATGATTGCTTTGTGTAGATGTGTTATTCCTTAGTAATTATCCTTTTTTACCTTTTTTTAGGTATTCCACCATTGTTTTAGGTTTGAAATTGTGATAATTTGGTTATTGATGAAGGTATAACATGATTTTGATACTACTCCATGCTTCATCTCTTTCTTAGTGGGCCTAGTTTTAGAAATATTGATGCAAAATGAATATTTTAAGAGATTATATGAGTGAGGGTTGTATTTGAACTACCTTAGCATTAGTTTCATGTCATTTGGAGTGTCTTTAAGTTTGGTACATCACCTTCTCTATGTTTTTAGTCATCCTTTTAAACCCTTCTATCCCTTTTCCAAGCATAATCAATAGTTTAGGTGAGCTACCAAGAGGAACCAGCCTTATCTAGAGGTTCAACCACATCAAAGGATACCCATAGCTTGGGGTTGATCCCATTTTTTAGCTAGGAGTGAGAGACCCTGAATAACTCTCTCACAAGGGTGAAATTCTATGCTACAATAGTTCCTGCAAGAGAGAAAGCATCAATGATTAATAAATTTCATAAATATTATGTGTATACAATGAGTAACACTCCTAGCTAGTCAATCCTTCTTCACCTTTCCTAGAATATTATCTATGTATACCTCAAATATATTATCAATAAGATCATGGAAAATATGCATCATGGATAGATGGTATGTTACCTTAACATTTTTAAGGATAGAAGGTATGATTACATAATAAAAAGTTCCCCATGGTGTCGTGAAGGAGGTTTTTCTTTGATCTTCATCAAAAATGTGGATTTGATTATAGCTAGAGAAACCATCAATGAGGGATAATAACTCATAACTAGATGTAACATCAACTATAATTTTTATGGATGGAAGAGGAAAATCATCCTTAGGGTATGTTTTGTTAATATCATGGAAGTCAATACATTTCTTAATTTTACTATTATTTTTGAGCATGGGGATGATGTTGGACATCCATTTGGATTAATCCATAGGATTAAAAAACCCTACTTTAAATATTTTTATGACTTTTTCTTTCACCATTAATGCTATCTTTGGCTTAATTGGCTCGAGCTTCTATTTTACAAGTTTTGCATCAAGCATCATGACTAGGTTGTGGACAACTACTTCAAGCTTGATTCCTACCATGTATATATAAGATAAGGTGAAGGATTTAGATAACTAAGTGATAACTTGGTTGTGGTATTCTACCTTTTGTGAGGAAAATAAAAACCTAAACTTGAGGATTCTAGGATTCTCCTTGATTCCTATGTTTATATAAGTAGTATATTTGATGAGAGAAACATTCCCTTCCTTGAACTGATCAAGATTTGATAGGAGGTCAATGTCATCACCATTTATATTAAAATTTTAATCTATTCATAAAAATATAAATATTCCTTAACCTCATATTAATATTTGTAATAATTACTCCCAAGAATAATCATATGATCACACATGAGAGCAAAACCTCTCTTATGGTGAAATATGGGAGATCATCATAAGCGTGAAGGAAATCTAAGATAGATTCATAATTTTTAGCCATGTTGAGGACTAGTTGGCTAGTATCCCTTCATATACAAGTGAAGGTGGGGTCATTAGACATTTTATACACAAAATACTATGTCCTAATTGATACTATAAAATATGACTTAGGTATCACTGAGTGGGGTCCAAAATGAGAAAAAGAGGCAACCATGGAATCAATAAGTTGATTACTTTCCATTGAAACTACTTCTATATAAACAAATTTAAAACATTTGGTGACTTATTAAACCCTAGTCTTATAAAACTGCAAGTGATCAACTTTGGTTTGGTAGATTTATGAGACTTGATTGATTACTAGCAGTGAATCAACTTTGAACTTTAGGTTTTAAATTCCTAATTATTTAGTGATGAACATCCCATACAATAAAGATTCATAGTCAACCTCATTATTGGTGCACTCAAAGTCAACTTTAAAATTGAAATGCAAGACCCTTCCCTTTGGAGATAAAAATATCACTCTTTCTCCCATACCAAAATGACATTTATCCCCATTGTAGTGAATGACCCATTGATTGTGTGTAGAGGAAATATTGTCACTAGGGAGGTTTTCATGGTTTTTTGATGTCTCAACTATGTGAATGTCAAGTATACTGTATAACCCCTCCTAGGGTTCTTGGTTTTGATATTTAGAGAAATTCTAAGTCCCTACCCATCTTGTGTTAAATGAGAGAATTAGTGGTGCATCCTTTTCCAAGATATCAATGATATTATTTATTAACATAGTTGAAACTAATGGCATGACTATTGAATCTGAACTACTGATATTTTCCATAGTTTCTAATTATTTTTCCTCTAGATTATGTTTCAATAAGGCTTGAGGGATTTATGCCCCTTTCTTCAAGATAACCACCATAAGATTTGTAGGCTCTGTAACATCAACCAAATACAAGGGTTTTATGACCTCATTAGTAGGGAATTGGTAGTCAGTGTGTAAGCTTGATTGCTTCTGCATAGTGATTTAAATCATGTATAAAGGCTTGGGATCCCCTTGGGCCATAAAAACCTTACCTAGATGGAGGAACCTAATTTATTGGAACAAGGTTGAAGGGATGGCCTTTATCCTATGAATCCATGGTCTTCCCATGATGACGTTATAATTTGTCTTTAACAATCACATAAAATTATATTAACATAGTCTTGGGACCTAGAGTGATAGTAATCATAATGGTAATGATAGATTTAGACTTAAGGCTATTGTAGCCTCATAGGGTATTTCAAGTTGTGAAATATTTGGTCTCCTCATAACCAAGTTTCTATAGGAAAGAGAAAGGGACAATAGTTATGGCTACCCTATCATCAATCATATATTTCTTTATGCAGTTATTAAAGATCCATACTTGCAATAAAAAGGTTGTATCCTCCCTTATTTCTAACTTAGAATCAAGAGGGAGACTACTTAGGTAAAATAAATAGCTAACATCCTGAGAATCTTACCTAGGTAAAAACATATCTAAATTAATGTGATTAATCTAAGCTTGTGATGGGGGAGTCACACTGAATAAATAACCAAATTATAAAGCATTAAGCAAAATTGAATGATGGGAAGGAAATTTATTAAGCAAGTCAAGAAATAAAATGTGGGAGAATGTTTTCATAAGATTTTAAATCAAATCATAATTCCCCATAGGGTTAGGAATGGTCTCAATATCCATAATGTTCAAATGGTGGGGAGTTATGGGTTTATATTCCCTACTATGAGTAATTATATTCCCTTCATCTTTAACTTCCAACTCTAAAACCCTTATATTAATAGTTTTGCCTTGGAATCCTAACTAGGG
The DNA here is from genome assembly GCA_037957365.1 of Torreya grandis. Classification (NCBI taxonomy): domain Eukaryota; kingdom Viridiplantae; phylum Streptophyta; class Pinopsida; order Cupressales; family Taxaceae; genus Torreya; species Torreya grandis. The sequence goes on along the minus strand of JARHVA010000848.1, from coordinate 3,385,840 downwards.
AGTGAAATTAGAACTGGTAGGTCTAGAAGTGGAGGCTTCAACATCATTGGTACATTCTTGCATAGGCTGATTTGCTAAATTGCTTGATTTTACAAGTTACCCTGAGTCTAGTTTGGGTAAGTTCATGTTTGGTGGTTTGGAAAAGGGTTATAGTAAGTTTGGAGGTTCTAGTTTTTTAGTATAATAGGATTATTATGAAAGGATTGAGGGTTTACCCCTACATTCCCCAGGAACATGTCTACAAAATTTTGCCTCTAGTTTTCATGGAGTCTTTAGATGAACTTATTATACTCCTTACATTTATAAGTATCATGAATTATAACTTAGTGGAATAGATAATATATGTTGGGATAATATTACCTAGGCCTTTTTTTTGTCCTTGTTGATCAAACCCTTGTTGATTATTCCTTTGATAGTAGGGTTAGTTTTGGGACTGTGGAAAATGTTCAACATGTTAAAACTAGTTTTGGTTTTATTTTTGATATTGTATGTTACATGGTGAGGTTAGTTGAAGTCAACCACATGAATTTTAGGTGGAATGTTTTGTTTCTTAACAACTATATTATCATTAGTGTTAGTGTTGTTTATGGGTGGAGATTAATTATTGTTCACTAGATTTGGCTTGTTACCTTGGTTGGTCACACCATCAGTGATGGTGTTCTTATTTTGGTTAAATATTTTGGGGCCTTGATTATTAAAATTATTCTAGCTCTCATTATATAACCCCCCATTGTTTTGGTTTAGGGTGATAATGTACCCATTGGCCCTATAGGTTATATGATAACTATCAATGGCCTCTTGATTAATTTACAAACCACTTTCAAGAGATTATTCATAAGATTGATAGGGAAACTTTTGGACATATTATTTGGTCTCCTTGTTAAGGCAACAAAGGGAACATAACTTCCTCTAGTCTATGTTAGGTACACTGGTAGATGAATATAGAAATTGATACCATATTGTGATGAAATGTGTAGCATATTCATTATGTTTTTCTTTGATATGAAGGAATTCTCAAATGCTAGTCTTGAGAAGCTTGTTCATATCAAAGGACTTAATGAATTCAATCATCAATTATTTGAAGGAGTGAATAGACCCCTCAGGGAGTCATAAATAATAATAAATTATAATTCATTCTAGGTTTTTAGGGAAAATATTAGTAAAAAACCCATCACAAGGTAATATTTATTTAATAGCCATGGAGTAAGCCTTGATGTGTGCATTGAGATCTCCCTCTCATTTAAATTTGTGAAGATATAGTAGAGGAAGTAGAAGGAATTCTTGTATATTGAGATTGAGGGGTTACTTAATATACTAAACATACATGGACTTTGAATATCTCGCTAGGGACATCATCCAAAGGATAAAGGGTGAAGGTTTGACTAAAGAGCAAATCATTTGAGTAAATGGGGGACTTACCCAAGCTTAGTCAAAAGAGATATTAGGAATTTATACTTGCATATAGTCTCATTCCTTTAATTTTAATTCCCCCCTTTTTTGGTCTCTTTGCGAATCTTCTAGATTCAGCTAATATCCTTCCCTTGTTGTTGAATTAGGTAGTTGGCATGGCCAAACTATATTATAAAGGTGGGATCACATAGGGGTTGTTTGGATAACCACTAAGAGGAATGGAAGAGGATTTATAGGGTGAAGTGGAATAATCCAAAAAATGGTTATCTGGATAGGTAGTCTTGGAGAACATATGAAAATATGGAGGAGGATTATTAGATGTAGAAGGATTGGTGAGTTATTAAGGATGGGTGTACATGGATTACAAATAACCTAAATGGATTTAGGGGGGCACATGGTTAGTTTAAAAAGGAAGAATGTACATGGGAGGTATGTAACATAGAGAGGTAAATAGTGGCATATTATTGGCCACCACATTAGTTTTTAAGGGTGGAGTGTAAGTGAATACACCTCCCATTTAGGTTTGGTTAGGATCTTGGTAGGGTGGAGGAGTTTTAGAAGTGTCTGGGTTAGGGACTTCATAAGTAAGGATGTCCCCAAGGGGTTGGTTATAGGTATATATTTATGGAGGTGTATGCTCTTTTTATAATGGGCACATGTAATCCTATTATTGTAATGATTGATGAACTAATGTTTGGATGAGAATAGAGGAGGGATGAGCCTAGATAGGAGGTTTGGGGTTCACTCCTTGATTAAGATATTACTAGTTATTCTCTAAATCATGAATATAACCCACTAAGGTATTGATGAGTTCATTCGGGCTAGTGGTGGTACTAGGTCAAGGAGTTTCCTACACAATAGGGGTATAGATGAGAGATTGGTTAGTGTGAAGATATTGATTTATAGTGGTATCAATAGGAGTAGTGGTTAGGGTTTGAACTAGTGGGTTAGAGGTATTTTGACTCCTGTTAGAGGGATGTGTAAATGCTTACATGTGGTTAATATCATCTTCCAAATAATAGATACTACCTAGATATTGGTCATATCTAGTAGAGATGTTCATATCTAGGTTTTTAAGCCTAATTTATGGTCTAATATCCATATGAGAAGTGGTTTTAATCCCTATAGTGAGAGTCATATCATTAGGGTTGGGATGATTGCTAATGGTTTCAAATATGTCCCATACCTCATGAATAGGGATTCCACTCCTAGTTTGAGTTTTAGGATGAGAATAATCATAAGATTGATAATATATGTTGCTATTTAAAGTAGGGATTTTCTAACTTACCAATGAAAACCCCACCAAATTTAAGTTGACTCCTTCTATATCCCTTTAGGCCAAGAGATCCATCTAGGTACTATCTAGACATGTTTTGGGGTATATGGATATCCAAAGAATAAATAGAAGAATAGGAGAATATGGGGATGTGATAAATAATAAGAATAATAAATGGGAAACATAAAATATATAATCCTTTCACATAAAGTTCACCAATTTAATGCAAATTGTGCACTCAACTTCTTGAAGTCTATCCTGAGACAATTGACATAATAGATAAATGATGGGTGGAAATATAGGTTGGGATGATCATTAAGTGGAATGGGATTTGGGATGAAAGAGGTAAGGGATGATCATGATGGAACAAAAAGAGTTTTATTTCATCATGTTTCTCTTTAAGAGTATCTGATTGAGTGGAAACAAAAATCCAAGGTCCCTTAGTACTGGGATGATGAGGAGGTAAAGCTCCTGATCAATACTAGGAATGCTAAGATGAAAATGGTTTGGTTGTATGAATAAAAGAATTTGGTTAAATTTTTTAGGCTAACTATGCCTTGTCAATTCCATACACAAATGTGAATGATATATAATGAGGCTAAACCTGAAGAGAAGGGGAAGGAGATGAGAATCTAAGCCTATATCATCTTGTATTAAGGACCTTGATTTTGGGGAAGATGATGATGGGTGGATCAGGGATTTGATATTATTTATTTAGGTCACCAAGATCATTTAAAATTGAGATGGGGGATGTGTATGTAATGGAAATACTTAATTCTTATCTTGACATTGATATCTGATTGAGTGTTGAGAGTAAGGCTAGGGGATCTAACTCTGGGAAGGAGACACACTCTATGCAGATATGAACATTAAGGAGTGTCATACAAGAGGATAAGTAAGGTAATGTATAAATGTAATACCTTATCCTAAAGGTGATATGTGGTTGAAATTTCTATTTTGTTAGAAGCAAGGTTTTAATAATACTCATACTTATTGGTATAAGGCTTTAGTTATTGATTTTTTTTCTATTGGTAATGTTTGAATGAAAATAAAGTTAATTACTTGCTGAAAGTGAATGAATGAAATTAAATAACAATAAATATATTTAAATAAATTATTTTTTTGGTATTTTTTCAATTCACTTTTTGATGCATGCAATACTAGAAAGCCAAATTTGGACTAACAATGCAAACATTGATTTATAGCTTTTATAGATACAAAAAATGAAATTGTTTTTGTGTTTTTAGACTCTAATTTAATGGATATATTATGAAAATGGAGATTATATAATTTTTAAATAGATACAAAATCAAACCTATATCCTAATCAATAATATTACTAAGTATCTAAGTATTCCTTTGCATATGCAAGCTAACACTAATTTTTGGTATTTCTAGGTGAATGTACATTAGGTTTAAATGATTTTTATACAATAAAATTAAATATTTAGTTTATGATGTTTTGATATAATAAAATAAAAACTATGTTTTTAATTTATTTAAAAAAATAAAATAAATATCCAGATACTATGTTTTACTCTCCTAGGGCGGGCTAAGGTTTTCTACTTACTAGTGTGCTTGTTTGTGTGTGAACAAAAGATTGTTGTGAACTAAAAATTGATTTTTTTTGTAGCTAAAAGTGTTTTGTTTTGTTTTATAATTTATACCTATGGTTTTAATGCAAATATATATGCTTTAAAGAATTTATTATATAGCTATAAATAGTAAAGAAACTAACTAATGTTTTTGGTGTAAAAATAGGAAGAGAGAAGAATTATTTTTCTTATATATTTGCCTTTTCATAATAGAGATATAATATAATGAAATAAATTAAACTAATTTAATATAATATATTGAGTAAATAAAGGAAATTAAAAGTAGAAACCCCCATCCTAATCAAGATGTATACCAATTGGAAGAAATAGATGTATTTATGATGTGGTCCTTAATGCACTAGATCCTCCACTCAAAAGAAATGATCTCAAGAACTCTCTAACCAAGGAGAATGATAAAATAATATTAAAAAATTAATAATATGATAGGAACACAAATTTAAATAAAATAATCATTGACTATGGATGGTTAATGCAATGAATGTAAATATTTGCTTACAAATTTAATAACCCTCGTTGCTTGATTTTTTTTAAATCTAACACAAAAATGATCAAAGGAAAAACCCAACATAATGGTAAGCAGGTTGTGGATATATAAATATTCAAAACCTCAACCTCTAATGCAAAATTTCAATTTGAAATTCATATAAAAATGGAATACTTATAGAAGAGGTATGTAATTTGGAAGGGGGAGTTTAACTAAGTTGAATTGGGAGTATAACTTAGGAGAGAATCAAAATGATTAAAAAATAAGAGGGAGTGAGATCATCTATCATGGAGGTGAACTCAAGGTGATAATATCAAGAAATGCAATAATAATCATGTAAAATGCATGAGAAATTGAGATCTAAAAGGCAAAATTAGAAGATAGATTAGAGGTGATAGAACCATCCATATTTGCAAGGTCAGTTATGTAACCACCTATCATTGTGATAGAATAAACCCATAGGGTGACATAACCACCTTGCCAATGACAATTTTATTAGGGTCTTTTATGAAACCTCTATGATAGTTTAGTCATTTTTAGGGTGGTTCCATAATGGAACATGATAGTTATGTCATCAAAAGGGGTAGTTTCATCCTCAATGAAAGGTTTTTAAAATAAAATAAAAGAAGCCTTAAAATTCAAACAAAAGAGACTTTGAGAGGTCCAAAAGATAGATAGAGTTAAGGTAGGGACTATAATGTTAGAGTGAATTGATTGAGCATAAATTAGGATATCACTACATCATCATTGGAAATCATAATGAGAATGTCACACCATGAAAATTTTGCGTGCAAACATTTACTTCCATGTTATTTAAGCATTTCCATGCTAAAATATTAGTCCTTCAAGACACCATTCTTACTGAATTTGGTATAATCCCACTCATTTATGTTTTAATATTTAAAGTAGTGACTATGATACATAGGTTTATATGGGTGGCCAACTTTTTAGTTAATTTATTTAGGTACCCATATCAAGCATCTATATGCATATATAACATCATGGGATAAAATATAATTGGTATGTTAGGGCTTTCACTCTACTAGGCCTTGTAAATATAGACATCAACAAGCTCCCTCCACTTAATTTTCCAATTGATGCACGTAATGTATCCAAAATGGAGATAAATAGGGTTATAAGAGATTATATTTATAGAGATTACCCTTGATATAAATGGATAGAACCTTGTAATCCATTCTAATAAAATCTTCACATTACTATAATACATATCTTCACTTGGATGATGAGCTCATCTAGACTTTGTGTTACATCCATCTCTAAATATTTTATAGTTTGAGGTTTTTATTATCACAATTTAGAGTTTGTTCACACCACCTTTGTATAGAGACAAAATACCATATTCCTCATGTACATCTTATTTGTAAGATTTTTTATTTGGAGCTTGAAATTAAGGATCATTTTATATTTATATGTTCTCCTTATCATGATATCAGAAGGGGCATTCTTTTTCTTCTTTAGAGACTCGTATAACTCTCTCCAGATATTCATTGATTACAAGGACCAAAGATGATTTGTTTTTTCTTTTGACAAATGTTTGATCTTCACCAACATTTGGCTATAGACTTTACTTCTGCATTGATCTGCATCCAATATATTTCTTATTTTATTCACCCTGTTTCTTCTTCAAGATTGAGTTTAAAGCAACCTAGTGATAAGGTGATATCAGTGACATGATTTGTTTTCACATATTTTATTCATTTTATGTTATTTTTTAGTTTTTAGGTTTTTTGGAGTTGCTCTTGTAATCCTTATTCATATATTTACATTTTAATTTTTAGTCTTATAAGATAATTTTGGCCTTTCATGGACATTAATATCATTATATTATATTATACTATTATCTTATCTTACCTCTCTAATTATTTTATAATTATATCATTCATAAATGTTTTATTCACACTTTTGGAGCCTCTAAAGATAATTTTGGTGTTATAACTAGTGGAATTATTCATGATTATAAATGAAACGTTCTATAAGTTTTTGGCCAAGCTATTGAAAATTTCTCCAATAACATTGTCGAAGCCCCAACCATAAAATAAAGACTTGTTCAAGATAAAACACTCCCTAATAATATTATTATATTATCATATTCTTAAATATTTATGGATGAAATTAAATCATGTGTTGGATATAGTTGTACCTCTAATTTGGTATGTATAATTTGAAATATAAAGGAGATTATATCACAAATCAGCAAATTTGGCTTACTCCTAGATCAAATAATGTGGTGACTCATTTCTCATCCATAATTTAGTGTTCATATTTTTGTTTTTTTGCTTATGAATGGTATTTAAAATTACCTTGAAGTAATATAATGATAAAAAATTATTTTCCTGTTGTATATTGTTAAAATATTTAAATGAATATGAAAGATATTTCCATGAAGAACATTAGGATTTTGGAAGCACACATTATTATCACGGTCTTACATTTAAATATTTTTCAATGAGTCTAGTATAACTAACATAAATTATCATATAGAAATGAAATACATGCAACTGTAAAATTAGGGAACATGATAATACTTCTCATCAAAAAGTAGGAAATATATGTTTTGCACTGTTGAGGTCGAGGGAACCTTACATATACGGCATAAGTGTTTTACTTACCTATATAGATGGAGTCTCTAGAAATCTATGGTTGTTTTATGATAAAATAGTTTTTAGTTCAAGGGAAACTATATTAAACCATAAATAAGTAGTACATGACAAATATGACATAAATACAAATATATATCAACATAAATAGATTTAAAATGTGTTGAAACAAGGGTTTAATATGCTTAAAAATTGACAAGGATATTTCAAGGAAATATACTTTAATTTTGACTTATGTGTTGCTATAGGCTAAAAATGAGTGAAAACATGCCCAAAAGTAGTCAGAAAGCCAACCTAGACAATTTGTACCAATCAACAAAGTTGAAAAAACATCCAATATTGAATTGCTTGATCATGTTCATGACAACAATCATCAAGTCAAACCTAGTAGGTTAAGGTTTGATCATGGTTAGATGATGTTATATTATTAAATTTTATGAGTGCCTTCATCTCTTTATGTTGAGTAAAACCCTCTCTCAATTTTTCAAATTGAGCTTTAGATATTTTAGAATTATTTCTTCTTTCTCACAAACCCTAATCCACTCAAAGAGACTTTGTAAAAGTATAAAAAATGGGTGTAGTGAAGAGGGTTATACCTTAGCTATACCCATGTTCCTATACTATTTTAAAATCAACACCATTTAAATCTAGTGAAAATTCCACTACAATATGAATATCAAGACCCTTCTCCTTATCAATGAGTTGGAAGTAACTAGTAGATTTTATATGTTCTTTCTCTAATACTTTAATATAGATTTTGGTACTAGGGTTGCATAAAATTTAATAGATGGAAAATAGTAATAAGGAGAAATACAATAGCTCATGGGATCTTCCCTTAGACTTATTTATTTCTTCTAAATGCATTAGCATGCTTGTGTTTATATAGACTTCTTGAATTTAAAATATCATCATTAGTGCTTAAGTAAATAATAAAAAATATGGTAAATACAATAAACAAGGCATGAAACCAACAAAACAATAAATAGAGATCAAGGGTCCCACAAATAAATATGACTAGAAATAAAACATCTTGATCCTAGTCAAAGAGGAAAAAAACCCAAAATGATGATTTGACATACCAAGGGCATTGGAGGTCAAGTCAGGGCAAAAAATAGTCTATAAATAGGTTTCAAAGCATTAAATATTGAATGGTGGTATTATCATAGACTCAAAATGAATTGAAAGTATAGTTATAAAGATATAATAAATCAAGGGGAAGGTAATATAGGTCCTAACACAAGGGAAAACACATCAATATGAGTCTAATCTAAACCAATGATATATATGCACAAAAACACACCAATACTATAACAAATAACTACTCATGTACCAAATTTTTTTATCTACATAATGCCCCAATTTGAGGGTGTGCACACGTACATATCAAAGTAAAATAAATAAGTGTACATATAAGGATAAATAATAAGTTAAGGCAAAAACCTATAAATGTTGTATGAATTTAATACTAGATATGATAATGGAAAATATCTCTTGATTGTAATTACATATATTCAGACTATTATATGGAGAGTGAAGGAAAAATGGGAAATCCTCAAGATCAAAATCCAAGTATGCATGAAAGAGTTATGGAGAGGTTTATTCCCTATCAATGGAGAATCCAATAGTAAAAATTCCCAAGTCTATCACTAAGAGTACATGTAAGAGTAAAGAAGGAGATTTAAAGACATTGCAGGAGGATCACCCAGAAGAAGAACCCAAGATAACCTCCCAGAGTGCAAGTAGGAAATCTAGGGAAGAAAAGACTCATTAAAAATACTCGTTCAAAGATTTATTTTGAATCACACTCATATGAAAAACATAAGGAATACATATATATGAAAATAAATACATGCAGTAGCTACAAAACAATATCATAAATCATGTAATGTTCCCATTTCTTCTCTTAAACAAGGTTTTATTATTGATAAATCTGCCACACCTATCATGATTTACCTAGATAATTAAGATTCATAATTTTGAATCTATGGTTAGTGAAAGAGGGTTAATTTATAGGTTTACTTGAATTTGGCCTAATATTCCTAATTTACATGAGTGGATAAGCCAACAATGGGCTCTTATCATATTTAGAGTGGTGTAAATATTCTCCTATGCCTAGTGATTCTTCATTGTGTTATTTTAGGACAGGTCAAAATGAGATGAGATGTTAAAAAAGGGATAATTTTTTCATAAGGGGAAAGATTGTTCATGAATCCTTGGTTTCCAAATTTTGACCCCTTGGCTAAAAACTCTCTCACATTCCAGTTTGGGCGAGGCTACCAAATTTGAATTTGCATTATTGGACCCTACTAACCCTGAAATAGATTGGAGATATTATAGGTGTTTTTTGTAGCCAATACTCCTAAATAGAGGATATATTCAAATAAATGTGTGCCCCTATTTTTTTGTTTGTAGATTTGAGCAAAGGTCTCCCTGCTAATTTTTTTTTAGATTGGGGTGGTTCAACAAGAACCTAAAATGTAGACTATGAAAATATTGCATTTAGATGTAGGAAATGTTTTGCATATGACCACTTGGTTGTTACATGTTCATGTCTATAGGATCCAATTCAAAATCCATTGGACAAGAGTTATATCTAATGCGATAATGGTTTCCAAGTGGTTCAAATAAAGAGAAAACAAAAAGCTACCTAGTAGAAGGGAACCAAATTGGACCACATATTGGTTGAAGTGAGTGATCAAAGAAGGAATATGAGGAAGAAGTGCTATTAGATACTCCCTTCGAAAAAGTAGATGAGTCCCAAAGTTCATAAGAAATGGAGATCAATTTTAATAACATGGATGGGAAAATAGAATTTCCCATGGAAGAAAGAAAAAAATAAATAATGACGAGGAAAAAGGATCACAAAAGCCCTTATCCAAATGAAGTTCATCATATCTCAAATTTATAATAAGGATATTATTTGTATATCCAAATCATCCCAACAAGTTTTAAGGGAAAAAAAAATATGACATTCATGTTTTACTTTAAATTTCTACTTATTTTTAGATTAATTATAAAAAAACATGCATGTATATTCTATAGGAAAGATGCATGTATGTTCTACCAAAAAATAGGGATGCATATAAGTTATTGGAGTTACATGCTTGTATGTAAAAAATAGGAAAAAATAAAACATGCTATGATAGGGAAAATAAAAAAATTAGTTGCCTACTTTTTAGGAAAGATGAAACTTTGATTTCACATAAGATGTAATTGAGAAATATTTCATGTAATACAAAATTTAATTATAAAAAGATACTAGATATGATAATTATGTGAAAATAAAAAGTATGTAATGATAGATCAAGTTAGTTCAAAATAATGGATATAATTATAAATACCACAAGTAGATTAATAAAAGTAATGCAATAACAACAACATAATAAGCATATCCACATGAATAATTGACAATAGAGTAGAATACTTGATAATTAAAATTGAGCCACTTCAAGGTAAAACCTTCATAATCATGCAATAATAACATAATTTGTAATATGATTCTCAAGTACTAAGCATTACCTCCTATATACCCTACTTATTTTATGGTTACTCAATAGGCTAACCCTACTAATAATATTCAAACATAGATAAATGTGACAAGATTAGTGTAGACACCCAAATTTGGCACAAATTCATCCAAAACATACTTTTATCTAACCTTGCTTATCTATATATTACTAATTAATAAACAACTTGTTAGCATGCCCTATTTTATATCGTAGGTTTCACTCTTTTGTTTGTATTTCTGTCTTTTATATTTCTATTTTATCTTCTTGTATCCACCATATGGATACCCAATTTCCATTCCAAGTATTTATATTTAAGTTTTGAGGTTTTAGACAAGGCCACATTATAAAATAAGGCCATAGTATGGCATTGTTTGGGTAATGTTTACTTGTCCCAATGTAACTTGATGATGAGTTTCAAATTTATATATTGTTAACGATCCTTTTAATGACCATTGGTCTCTTTCAAGTCAGCCTCCTTATGAAGCAATAAGTTTCAAATTAAAATTAAATAAATTTATATAAGCAAGGGTCCTATCTATATATAAGGACTAATTCTCTATGATTGTGAAAGATATACAAAAGATTATATTTTCTTATTATTGTGTAAATATTTATTTATCTATAATTTTCAAGTTCAATATATCATTTTCATTCTTGTGTCAAGGGTATTCATAGGTGAAAGATCATTTATCATGCATTTAAAATTACACATATTCATCTAAGAGGGATAATTACATTGACATGAGGCCTATTTAGGCTATGCAGGTAGCCCTCAGTTACATGGGGTTTCTAAGGCCTATTTGGCTATTCCTATTACCCATTGCTCAACTTTGAATTTGATATCTATCTTATTTCTTCTGTAGGATATAGGGTTTTATATTTTTTAATCCTTTCATGTGACAACACAAAATACAAAGCTCAATGATAAACCCTCACAGGTGATCACGTAGACCTAGAACCAAAAATTAGGAATACAATAAACCAAGACATGGCCTTAGTAGCCAGACAAGGCTACAATGTGCCCCTATTTAACTCTTGTAGAATTTTATAGTAGATTAAATTGATATTTTAAACATGAATATATATGTAGGTCAATTTCACATAGTTTACAATTACAATGAGCTTATAAATTCGTATCTATTTCTGTTTTAGGGAGGTTACACATTCTTAGGACATTTTACTATTTTTAGTAAGTTTTAATTTTATATAAATTATTTAATATACTTTATTTGAATATATTTTAATATCATATCAACACATATCTACATATTTATTTAAATAATTTAATACCATTAGTTTAATAAGGACACTTAAATTAAAAGGGTTAAACATTCTGGTGAAGCCACTATTTTTAGAACATCACTTGTTGGTTTTCTTTGATTTTTGGGATATGATTCCTTTAAAATTTATATAAATTCCCAACACTAAAAAAAAAAATTTCATTCTTGGATAAAATGTGACACAAAATGATTTAGTTTATTTGACTTTGGCTTAAATCTGACATTGAAGATAATATCTTGTCATCTTGGATCATTTAGAAATAGAATCTATTTCTTTCAACCTTGGATTGAAATTTGCTTGATTTCTAAAAATATAAATCTTTTACATTTTATTTTCTATTTGATTTTTTTTAGAAATTATGTTCCTACAATTTTCAAACTATTTAGTGACTTTTGTGAAGGGCTATATGATGTTTTATTTATAGACATCATGACATGAGGGCTTTATCCCAGTACTCATAGCCACAATATAATACTAAACACATTATTAGTTTCCAAATTCCTCATGATATATCATAAATGCCTATGATCCATTAATTAGACCATATGAAGCCTCTTTTAACTATCTAATTATGGTGCACTTGAGAGGAGTGTATTGCCCAAGCAAGTTACTCTCATCATACCCTCAAAATTAGGGTTAATAGGATATAAACATGGTTATAACTCTATATTTAGTGCTATGAAACATTGTAATGACATTAATCAATGAATAAAAATTTATAATTGAGAGCCTAAAAATCCTTTAAACCCTTGCCTAGTTCATCCTCATACCTTGGATTTTTCTTGAATACTTGAATCACATTATATTGTATTCATTATCATTAGCCTCTTTATACATACTAGTTTGCTTGTTTACACTAATAATTTCATTTTTTACATATATCATGGAGTTTAAATTTAATATACGAATTATGTACATTATCTATATCTATTATTCTATACTCATGCTATGTCTCTTGTGATCCTGAATGGGTAGTCGGTACTAAAAAAACTCCTAAGGATGATGATCTTAGTAATGTTTATGATGATGAATATAACTTTTTAGACCCTTGGGAACAAGGGTAAATTAAATACCATACACTTATAGATTCCACCTTAGAATCCCCTCTATATTCTTCTTTGGTCACCACTTTTCATTCCATTTTATAATCTCTAAATTATTCTTCTTGGTTACACCTATAAATTCACTTTCAAATATCCTCTAGCTTCCTCTTTGGTCACCCCTTTAGATTCCCCTTTGGAATATCCTATGGATTCATCAATAAACACATATCTATATTCCCATTCAAAATATTCTCTAGATTCCTCTCTATGCTCTTCTATATCTCCCTCTTTACATTTACCTCTGATCAATTTCTTTATATTCCTCTTTGTGTCCTTACTTAGTTTATACTTTAAATTCACCTATTGACACATCCTTAGATTTATTCATGGATTCTCCCATAAATTTTATTTTGGAATATTCATTTAGTATCAACTATCGATGCCCCAGTATATCACATAAAGGATCCTAAAGATGACTATCTAATATATATTAGATTACCACTTAATCTCCACATGGAGGAATCTTATCCTTACATACCTAATTTTTATATCCATTTTGATAATTCATTAAATTTAATTTGCACTTATAAATTTAACTCATGTAATATATGCATAAAGAAGGATATTGAATGTACAATAAATACTACTTCTCTTCCCTCTTATTATAAAAATGACAATGTTACTTTTTAAAAAATGTTCAAAATGAAAACTATAATGATCATGATGAGGATTGGTATGATGATGATTATTACGAGTAAAATGATGATGAAAATGATTATACTAATCCTAGAATATATTTTATTTACTTCCTCATCATGTTCATTATATGTTACGTAATGAATCAAATGATAAAGTGATTAGTAATGATGTTGTTTCATATCATGATGATGTTTCTGGTTTCACTTTGAAAATAAAAATGTATGAACATGTAGTGGTCATAATGTTATTACTTCTATTTTAGTAGAATGTAATATGACTTTTAAAACTAATGATACATTAAATGCTAAAGAATTTCCTCAATTATAAGAGGATCCTATCCTTCCTCATGTTTAAACATTTTAATTTAATAAATTACTTAAATATATTGAAATTATACTATTTAAATTTAATTGTTGATATGTACTGATTTGATATGAAAATATAATAAAATACAAAATTTATATATTTTTAAAACTTGATAAAAATAGTAGATTAGGCTAGGGTTAGAGAGCACCCCTTAAAATAATAATAGATCTAATTGTGTGAATTTTTTGTAAGTGTCAACTTTATGAAGGGACTTGAAAACATAATCATGTTATAAAATAATAATCTTCAATTTACTCAGACAATTTTGTGAGAGGTAGACAAGGGTGAACTATGACCTTATCTGGCTATTATGGTCACACCCTAATTGACTATATTTAAATTTTATCGATCTGGGCTTATGAAACTATTTATGAAGGTTAACTGTTGATCTCTATTTTTTGATATGTTATGTGAAATACCAATAAATATCAAAACCCTATTCCTACACATGCACTAAATGATAATTAGATTAAAAAATGGAGTCAAAATGGGTTAGTAAAGATAACTAAACTGGCCTCATAAACATCTTGTGACTAAGTTCTACCTACATAGCCCAAATGGGCCTCAAGACGATGTAATTCTCTCTTTTAGAGTGATTATGTGATACATGATTATATAAATAAAATTCTTTATCTAGATGATTGATTAAAATGCCTTTAACCTTCAAAAAATAATATGTTTAACTGTAAATTAATTTAAAGGAGATAGGGTTAAGCATATAGATAAACTTAAGCACAAGGGTGATAAAATAATATATTATAGGCCAATTAATAAAAATCTCAAATAAATAATATTATGAATTTATAAAATAGATATTGCTAAAAATAAGAAAGAACAACTATTAAAGTATATGATAGTAAAAAATAATGGTACTTAGCTAGTTTACTATACACAAACAGATCTAGACTGAAAACATGTTTAAAATTTATAGGATCAATATTTGGACCAGTTGTAAGAATATAATAATTGTACTTTTGAGGCCATAGACACTATTGTAGATATAGACACTATCCATAGACACTTAGTTTTGGCCACTTTCGTGCCTAAATCAACATTCAATTCAATTTATAAAAAATAACACATTTTAAGCCTATAAATCACTTGAATTACCAAAATTCATTTGTTTAAGGGATTTAATTACCTATAAATATGATGAGACTAGCGTATTTTAGGTATTACCCTATATGCACCACTAACCTAGTTCAATTCTAACCGTAGTAAAATTACAACCTAGTAATTTGACACTTTTAGCTTGTCGATATATTAATTGAAAACATTTAAAACAATTAGCAAAAGCTAAAAATCATTAAGCAATATTAATTACATTTAAAATCCTAATTAATTTTCCTAAACAAAAATTCCAAATCAAATTAGTGAATTTCATTTACTAAATAAATGAATTTTTATCCAAATATGAAGTCAAAAGGTCAAATGAGCTAATAAAGTGATTTATTATCTCCTAAATATTCAAAAATATGAGTCACACCTAAAAAATATCTAAAGTGAGTTGTCATGCCTCACAAATATCTAAAACTGAGGTGTGAAGATTTCATGAGTGCCTTAACTCAACCCAGAGTTAGACTGACTCAACATAGGTTAATTTAGACTTAACCCAAGTTAGAATTTAACCTAACCTCCCTAGGATTAGAGTTAGTTGTTTGAGCTATATATATAAGTGCCCACACCATGTTCCAATAAGATTTTGTGTGTAAGGTTATTTTACTAGAATACCTTCTTGAAGACTTTGAGAGTAGTGTTATAATGCCCAATTTATACCAAGATTCACACCAAGCCACAAGTGATTATTGGAGAGATGCTACCACCATAGAAGAACATTGCTAAAAGAATTAAATAGTTATAAGCCAAGTATGAACATACTTATTTGAACAATTAATCATTAAATTTGACAAAGGAGGCAAGAAATTTGTATTGTCTTTATCTCTATTTTGTGATTTTGCTTATTGTGTTATGCTCTCCCTAGTTATTAGGCAAGAGTATCTAGTCCTAGTGTATTGTTATCCATAGTGTTTTCTCATTTTGTTTAACAAAGGACTAATCTACATATTATTTATTCATTAAACACCTAAGGTACATAATGGCATACTTGGTGGGACCAAGCATACCATATGGTCAAGGAGATTGATGTGATAGATTTAGTTTTTCTAATAAATGCATTTAAATCTTCAAGTTTAGAGTTTTAGCTTTAAATTTCATGTCTTTTTAACAAGGTTGTAAGAATCAATGATGATTTTGTAAATCATCTATGATTACAAGAATAAATAATAATATATGTAGTGATCAATGATGATCTCTGCATCAAAACAAATAAATCTAGGAACATAACAAAAATGAATTTTTCTTGCTTTTATTTTTATGCTTAAGGATATGTTTATTGCCTTTGTAACCTTTTTCTTGTATGGCCGTGATAAGTTTGAGTTTTAAAATTGTTTATCAACCATTTTTATTTCAAAACACATTTATTTTTTGTGTGGTTTCAAGAAACATTGATGATCTAACCAATTCGATGTTGATTTGAGAAATCAACATCAATCTATGCCATAATTGGTGATAATTTTATTTGAGATAAAAATAAAATATCGAGAAGTAGAAATATATTGTTATGTACTCACTTATTTTTGGGCTTATATGTAGGCAAACCCCCTAACATTTTATAGGACCTAAGGTGGAGATAAATAATCTTAAGCATTGTTAAAATCTCACATACATTTTTTTGGTGCTTAAAATCCACTTAGTTGTATTTATTTTTAATCATTTTTAAAGTTCTACAAGTGAAAACAAGGCCAAGGGGCCAAAATTTCAAACACACTTCAATTTAGTGCTATTAAAAGGAACACATAATTTAGTTAGAGTTTTAAAGAGAATTTTCACTTTATGTTTGTTTTTCATTATAAGCTAAATTTCAAAGTTTGTTAGACTAGTTTATTTGTTTGTGGAAAATTAGAAGCTATTCCATGTATGCTCTCCCCACATCCCCTTTAAGAAACTTGGGTGACCAAAAACTCTTAGTTTATTGTTGTTGTTTGAAAATTTATGTCAAAAAAAATGTCACGTATACTCTCTTCAAACTCTAAGTAACTTGGGTGACCTAAAAATGACCTATAAAGTCTTTCCATTTTATTTTATTTCTTTTTATGCATTTGGATTGTGGGAAAGAGTTCATCACCTTCCCATGAATTATTTATGGGTTCATTAACTTGGGGTTTCATCTCTTAGCATCATACCAACCCCACTCCACATTGGGGTATATAAATCAAGTAATCCATTGGATGGGATAGTGGTGAGTGATTAGCTTGACCATCCTAATGGGTATGCAGGTCATGCAATAGACAAAAATTGGTCTCCACTAAGCAGTACTTGATTGGAGTCACTATGCAATAGAATAAACCCTTACATAAGAAGCTAGGTGGTTTGGATTTAATTGACATGATTGAGACCTTATGTTAGCCACACTTGGGACCATTTAGTGCATGAAAAACTTATACATTTTAGTCAAAACCCCACTTGATACATAATTTATTACTAAATTATGAGTACTCCTCACTCTAAATTTATGTCATGTATCAATCTTTGAGAGATAGAGGAGGCACAAAAACTTCACCTACACCTGTACTTTAATTTTTGGATTAATACTTAATTCCTCACAAGTATTGGTATGTCAGTGGAAACTTTGGTAGAAGTTATGCACACCTATGTTAGTTTTTAGATATAAGATGAGCCATTACTACTACTATTTTATTTGATTTACATGAGTATTTTTAGACTAAAAACTATTTATTTGTTTTATCATGTCAAAACAAGTCCAAAACTATCATGTTGTTTTCATACCCCTTTAGCCTAAGAGGTGTTTATCCATTTGTGTTGCACTTATTACCTTAATTATTTGTTCCAAAGCCATTTATGTATTACTTGTTTAAATGAGGTGTCATTACACTACTCATTTCATCTCAAACTTTTTGCCTTGGATATTCTAGTCCAAAACCATTTATCATGTCATTTGATTAAAGGAGCATTGTTACATTGCAAAATCATTCCAAATATCTCATCGTATTTGAAACCAAGTTTCAAACTATTATTGTACCTCTCTTATTTCAAAAGCATGGTTAAATTGTCCATTTTTGTATAAACCCTTTTCCTTAGAACATTTGAGTCTTTTCACATTAAATTTAAAACTCAACCTTTTGAAGTTTAAAACCTAAACTAATTAGGTTCATGCTAAAGCCTTGTCTAATTTGGGCTTAGGTTGTTTACCTTTTATATTTGGATTGTGTTACTTGGGTTGATTTCCTATCTTATCTAAAAGATCCCTTGCCTAGACCTGGTGATTGTTGTTTATTTTATACCTTGTTTAGAGTGTCCTTTCGAGTTAAGTTGTTGCCACATACTTTATTTGAAGTTTGTTGTGCCAAATTTTGAGTGTCTTAAGTTTCATTGTCCCAATAGTCTCTCATGAATCAAATATTGAGTCTTAGTTGGCCAACTACCGAGGGTCATCTGAGCCAATTATTATAGTCTCATTTTTTTTTGAGTTCTTGTTTAGGTTCTTTGTTTCCGAGTCTAGCCTTGTTTTTGTGCTAATAATTATAATCACCTTTGGGCAAATCATTGTTATCTTTGATCCTAGTTCACAATTATTCTACTTTGTTTAGACACTTTTGTCACTAATTATAAATGCCTTTGGGAAAATTAGTATTTTATCCATAGATGAATTTGAGCCTTTGTGTTACTTTTACTACTAATTATAACCAGTTTTGGCAAATTAGTATCATTTTATTTAACTGGTCTCATGTTTTTCTTGTTCTACTTTTGCCTAGTTTAGTTGTTTATCCCTTCATGCCTCTTTTATAGAGATAAAGCTTTTTTATTTTTAAACTTTGGTTATTTGTTACCTTTAGACCCTTTGTTCTTCATGTAACATATCCATAGATCTAAATATGCCTCATTACACATGTAATGTAACCATGCATAATCTAGGTTATGAAAACTTTGTGACCAATGACCCTTTTTGTTCAAGAGTCGTATGATGATGTATATTATGAGATATATCCTCATCCATCTTATAACATCCCATACGTTGAACAAAGGCATGACCCTTTAATGTAGTATTTGGTAAATATACCTCCTTATATAGGTCAAAAACCTAAGAAAATGATGTAATACCCTTCTCAAATGATGCCTAACATTAAATAAAACCAACAATAAGAGATCTACTATGTTATAATGCCAATTGAAACAAGCTATGATCCATACTTGTTTGAATGCCATTTATTAGAAAATAAAGATGAAGTGCTCATTAGAGATATCAAAGTAGGGGCCAAGTTGACGCTAGAATTCCCACATGAAAGTCTAACCAATTTGATTATAATTCCTAGTAATGTGCCTCAAATTTAACCATTCGAACAAGCATAAACTAGTTATAGTCAAGATCTAGTCCAAATGCCATAGTAAGACCAAAATGCGCTTAAAGAAGGGAAAGTTTTTATGGATGAAAAAATGGAATAGGCAAAATAAGCATACCAAACTTATCTCAACATAGCTCATAACCTCAATGCAAGGGCTATTTTTAGCATGCCACTTATTGAGATAACTCTATCAATAGGGTAATAAATAGATGCCTTAGGATATGCAAGACAAAAATTAGACCCATTTAGCCAAATCACACTAGTGGGTGATATGTATAATGTCCATTTTTAAATGAAAGAGGCTAATACTCAAATTAAAGACACCACTCAAAATATTATGGATAACACAAAAGTGCATTCTAATTTAAACCATGGTGGGTCTAATTTACCAACTAAGCAATACACAATAGAATCCTCCAAACAATGCCACAAGTGGATTATAACAAGAAGGAATAGGTACACCTATTTACCAAAATAAACAAGAAACCTCCACTCCTCAACCATCTACTTCTTCAAATGTGCAACAGGGGAAACAAGTCAACATCAGACAAACTTACCACCACAATAAGTAAAAAACACTATGCCACCTAAACATTTGATAACAAACATTCTACCAAAACAAGCACATATCAATGTACCTTATCAATTGTAGATGTTTTCTAACCAACATTATATTACTATTGCTCATAAAGTTCCATTTAGTTAACAATAAAAAATGTCAAACCCCCAAAAATTTCTAAATGAACAATTACCAAACCTTCAATAAGTGCCACTTCAAAAAAAAGTGCCACTTCAGCAACAAGTTTTGCTTTAATAATAAGTTCCAATCCAAAAATAGGGGTTTATCCAATACCAAGGTTCTTATGCACAATAGGTACTAGGTATTAGGTAATAATTGCCTTTCACCCAATGGGTGTCACACATGCAATAAGGATTTAACTACCTGTTGAATAATTTTTGACCCCAAGTAAAAAATGGTCAACCCCTATATATTGAAACTTTTAATAGGGTTATTAGATAGTGTATATGGTCTTGTTATGTCTTATAATGTTTTAAAAATGGTCTCTATGTGGTCATATTGGTCTTGTTATGTCTTATAATGTACTTATATTATCCTAGAGGTCATTTATAAGGTCTTAGTGTTTTAAAATGTGTTCAAAGGTTTTACATGGTATTGAGTAATTATAAAAGGTTTTTAATGTGTTTTGAAAGATATATTGTCAGGTATTAACCTTTTACTATGTTGATATACACTACAAAGTCATTTTGTCACCTTTTTGGCTAATTTGGAGTTGTATCTATAAATATCAAGGGGAAAAATTTAAAGAAGCATCATAACATACATGATGTTATAAGTGGGTTAGATAATGGTTATAGACTGACAAACTTGTAGTTTAATGCCCAAATTGAGGAAAATACTCTTTTATAGGCATTTTTGGGCACTTATACAGCCTTAAAGGATCAAATTGTAGATGAAAATGGTTTTATAGAGTATTTTGGGCTATCAAAGGTCATTTTTAATATTTATACCAAGTTTAAAGTCCAAAAGGTGTAGATAACACCCTCTCTCCTCCATCACTACCTTCACAAGCTCAGAAAGGCAAAATTCAAATGCATAGTACAACTAGGAGAGATAAATTTGGAAGTTAAAACTTTGGGAATTGTTAGGTATCCTAATTATATTAAATTTAGTGGTATTTATTTTTATATTCATGGCCCACCATTTATTAAAAATTGTTAAAAGTGATAGTAGGTCACTATGCCTTATCCATTCAAGCACGGTCTAAATTTACTCTTGTTTCTTCATGCCAAAATTTGATGGACGATAATGGTTTTATGGGATGTTTTTAGAGATAAAATTGATCATTTATATGGTATTTTAATCAACCAATTCAGCCTCATGAGGTGCCTTCATCAAGGATAAATGTGTCTCAAGTGTATGAAATGTATCATTATAGCTTTAAGTATTTTTGGTTGGTTTATGATGTTTGTCACCTTAAAAGGTTTTAAAATATTAATAATTCATTGAAAATTTCATCAATCTCCTATGATTCATGTGTTATCTCTCTAAAAATGGCTCTTTATTGATAGTCTTTCAAGAAATGTCATGTTTCTTACTTTAGGAAGCATGATACAGTCATAAATTGTCTGTTACATGTCTGAATGCTATGATTGGCTCCATTGGAAATGAACATAAATGATAAATCATGAGATAATTTTGTTAATAGGTTAGAAACTCAAGTCAATGAACATGAGGCTCAAGTACACTCTCTATAAGGACTTGGATGTGTTTCATCTACCCACAGGTCTGCAGACTTGTAAGTGGATATCCATGGATCTAAGTTTCATATTGAGAGTCATTTGGAAATAGAGAGATGAAAATTAACTCAAAAAAATTAATGTGACCTTGAATTATCTCACCACATTCATTAGAAATCATGATCATACCAAATATTCTATTTTTCATGTATATGCCTTGTATAGGAGCTAACTATATTTACAGTCCATACATGTACATGGATAAGTGAAGGATAGCATAATTCTTAGTCAATAAGTCCAAAATGGTTGAATTAGATGATATATGATGAGAGACTTGATTTGATGCAATAATCAATGTATCTATGACTTAAGGGAGTTGTTTGTAGCAGTCTATACAAGTAAAGGCAAACCTACAGGTTCTAAACCTATAGTTCCTCATTTTGGACTTAAAACTAATTATCATAAAAAAATAACAAGGATAAAGCATGAATCAATACTGACATGAAATTAAAATTTTCAAAAACCAATGAATACATTAAACCATTTGGAGTCAAATGAGGGTCAAGAAAATATAACCTATAACCTTAATGCTCACAAACATGCCTGAGTTCAAGATAGGAAGGTAAAGGTTTGTAACATGATATGAAGGAGCCAATGAACATTATGAGATAGTGAAAATGAGATTAAAATGATGTTTGGTAACTTTCATTAGTCCATGATGGAGTTAAGAGATGAATTCTTAAACTTTTGATAAGACTTATCTAATGACTACCTACAACCACACCTTGAGAAGGTCTGAAGGTAGTCTTGAATAGGTGTGTATCTATAGAAGTGAGAAAATTTGGGAAATTAAGAAGGTCATAAAATCTTAGAAATATAACAAGGGTTATTGATATTTTCAATAGTTTGAAAGTGAATCCCTAAAACCTTTAAATGCATGTAGACCACCTTAGTAACCACCTATAGGTTACAAGGTAAATAGGCTGGTCATAAACTTGAAAAGAACGTAGTGGTGGATTTGAGTTTTAGGCAAGATCATATTAAAAATATATGAGCTAGTTGTAAGTAAAAATTAATAGGGAGAAGGTGTAGATAAACATGATCAAATCAACTTCTCTAAACCCCACATACATAATTCATTTTCACCTATAGGCTATGTTTAAAGCTTGAGAGAAGAGGTCCACCTACTATCAATGATATGGAAGTTTGGGTAAAATAATAAATAGGTTCTAAGATTCATTCAAATTCAAAAATACCTAAAGTATGTTCACAAGACTTGACTGTATACAGAGATCTCTAAACCCTACATATAGATTTAGTGAAGCTATAAGCCTGCTTACTTTCATAAGAGACATATGCTTGTTTGAGAGAAATTTTTTTGGAGATGGTTCATGATGTTAATATAAATCCATGTAACCCTCAAATCTATTAAAAAATGGATCTAATGCTAATCAATCCTATCTAGGCCTAACAAGCCTAAGATCATACACAAGCCTATATGGATAGTCATAGAAAAGATGTCCTAATGGGTGGAAAATGATATATAAAGGAATTTGAAAGTGTGAAATGAAATTATAGACCCTATAAGATCATTAATAGTTAGAGGAAAGCAATTAAAGTGGAACTTGAGCCTATAGAATCTCCTCAAGATTTATAAGGTGAATGACTACACTCCAGACCAATTTTATCTCACATGGTATGATCATGAACCTATGCATGGGAATACATGGTTTTTAGGGATGGTAATAAGGTACCTAAATTGAAATTTTGTGACATCAATTGTTAGATTATGTCTCAAACATGCATGAATAATGGTTAAGAACTCAGACCCCTCTCCAATGGCCTATTTGTAGACCAAGAGTCAAATTCAAGCACTCAATATTGTATAAACATGATGCATGGGAGCCTAATAACTTGGGGATAGTTGAGGGGGATAGTAAAATTTAAGTTTGTGGCATTGGTTTAGGGGTTTAGGGCTCAAGGTTTATGAATAATCTTTAAGAACCCAAACTACTCTAAACCCTCCTAAAACCCTAATAAAGATTAGATGTGGAAAATTGGTCTCCAAAGCACATGAGATGACCTAGTTTGATCCTATAACATCTTGAAAATTATTCTATACTCTAGTTAGGTTCCAACTATGTACTTCATCTATACCTATAATTATATAGATGGTATTAAATATCCTATTTTACAAGGATTTTTGGGTTTTTATAATGTTTTGGATAGTTAGACCCTCAAAAAATGTTCATAGAGGTAATTTGGGATGTATTTAATCTATTAAAGTGTAAAATTATGCACAAGACATCCTAGAAGTGATTAAATAAATTTAATTTTTCAAGGTAGTCTTCAATAGGTTCAAAATGAGACTAGGTTTCAAGACCATTTCATGGTTCTCACACTTCCATAGGGTCTCAGGTCCTCAAATTTGGCATGGAGGTCTATGAAATGATAAGTAAAGTTAATCACATTATTTTGGGTGGTTTCACATGTGAAGGAGAGATATAAAGTAAAAAATTAGTATTTTAAGTAAGGAGGCCTAATTAGGAGAAGAGAACAACAAAAAATGCACTTCCATTCACTCTCAGGACCTAAAACTTGGCATGGATTTGTAAAAACATACTAGGTCCTAAAATATGTATTTATTTTAACTAGATCATATATACACTTTCCTAAACAAGGAGGTTTACATGATTTTAGGGCTATAAGGAAAAGAGGCCTAATGAGAGCAAAAGGTGCAAAATAGAGTCTTACAGAGAGTTTGATGACTCAAATTGAATTGTCTCAGGTCCAAAATGATGTAAATAATCCATCTATAGATATATAATTAATTATAGAATATGAACTCAAGTTTTGAGCCACTTGGATAAAGATAAGCATGGTAGATGAAGGGGTTTCAAGACACCTAAACATATAGATGATGATTGCCACTAAAATATTAGATTGAGGGAGTTTATAAATGCATGATAGGTGTAAAATGAGATTTATAATATTAGATCATTATGAATTTATGATGTAAATTTCCATTTGTCACTTCTCATATACAAAGAAGGGTAAATTTGAAAAGATGTGTAAGGTGTCAAGCTGAGTTTCTAACTCCTATGTCACTTGGATGATGGAGTATCTTCAGAGGAGAGAAACATGTATTTAGAAGTATGTGTGGGATGTTAAATAACCCATATCTTGATTTTAACTCTATTGGACACTTATCTCTCTCCTTCTACTATGCCCCTCTCTCTCTTCCTCATTTCTCTATATAAGTTGCCACTTTTGGCCTTGTAATGCATCCACATTTGGTATGGAGAAGCCCTACTAAATTGAATAATTTATTACCTTTTAATAAATATTTATATCTAGTTTGAAGTTATAAAATTCTTAATTAAGTGTGTGAATTATTTCATGGTTGAATGGTAAGTGATAGTTATCTCTCTTTATGTTCATCTCACTCTTTCATGTTTGGTGTAAGTAATTTGACTTCTAGTAGGTCACATGATATGTAATTGGTTGTTTTATGTGTCTTTAAGTGTGAATAAGACTACTATTTTCTATGTTAATACCTAATATTCATATACCTTAATAAAAACATTACATTCTACCTTCATGTTGAAACCCTTTTATTAGGAGAACCTTGGGTTTGAGATTAGTTTTGTGAATTGTCTTTCATAGTGCAGGTTCAAGTAGGCTTGTGGAGTTTATATTGGTGAATCATATATGTTATATTAGTGTTAATATCATTATATCTATTTTACTTCAAATCAAGTATGTTAGTGATTAGTTTTAGGTGTTATGCAAATAGAGCTATCCCTTAAATCTAGAGATTCACATCTATAATAAGTCACCCACAACCTTTAGGTGTTTTAATGTTACATAAAATTTAAGGAGGATAGAGTAGCCTTGATTAGGGTGAAAATTTTATTAATAATAATTTTTTCACACCTAATGGGACCTCATTATACAAGAAGTTTTCAAAGGTAAATGTTGATCTTGGCAAATTTGAATTTGGAAATCTTCCTTCATATAGTATCTATTGACTCCAACACTCATTAACTCTTGGTTTCATACTATTGATTCATTTTCATGTTTAAGGTAAGTACATGGTATTATAATAAAGGAATTACATTTAAATTTATAGAGCTACCTTACTATTTAGTTATAACTAAGAGGTTTGCTAACACCCATCCATACTTCAATAAATCTTTTACTGCTCATATACCTATTAGGAGACTTTTCTTGGGTCCAATTTACAAGATGATAGACCCAAAAATCCTAAAATTTATTGCCTTAAATTTACATATTAATTTTTCACTTGATCAATATGATGAAATTACTATGTTATCCCTCAAAAGAGTTCCTTCATATATGAGATAAGCTTCCACTACTCCTATTGAACACATAAAAACATTCATTTTTTTTTCAATATACATAACATCACTGAAGAGAATGTTATCATTAGGTTATTGGTTATTTATTTAAAGTGGAAGGCCCTTGATTGGTATGGTAATTTTGCTCCCAACTCCATCAATACATTGGAAAAATTGGGTGATGCCTTGTGAAGTAGATTTGAAGACAAATCTGATCACTTGTCCTTGACCGAGCAACTAACTATAAGAAAGAGAGAACCTAAAGAGGCCATAGAAGCCTTCAACACAAGATTTAAAAAGACTTGGGATAGGACCTATTTTCACCAAATATTTCACCCTAGAAGAATTTATTCAATCTTTTTCTAGATTTGGGCAATATGGGAACATTTCTAGGTATGTGGGTGTACGTATATTGGAAATGAGCCTCTAGATTTAAGGGTTAACTCCCAAAATGTATCTTGAAATGCTCTTATCTAGGCCAAATAATTACTTATGGGGAAAAGAGTTATAATTTACTTGAAATTGACCTAATATAAGGGGGTGATACACTAATATGTCTTCCATATGACCATCATACTTTCTTGCACTAAGAAGTAAGGCACACAAACTAACTTCTAAGTCCTATGGATTCTAACATGAGTGTTTCAATATGGAGGTGAGATGCATGAGATATTTCCAAGGTAAGTGAACCATATGCTAGTTTTAGACACTAAGGATCATTTTAAACTTAAAATATAGGCTCATACACTTGACAACACTTCATATGACCTGTTATAATAGGAACTCTTGCTTAAACATGGAAGGATAAGGGAATAAAGGATAGAGAATTATCACTTTACATCACCATACATCACTTGCACACTTATAAAATTGTTCAATAATTCAAAATTAGATTTGTATCAATGTTTAAAGGCAAAATAAGACATCATTCTAGTAGGGCTTCACCATACATAGAGTGAAATGCTTACAAAGGCCAAAATGGCAACTACTTATAGCATTTGAGAGAGAAGTGGGAAAAGAGAAGTCAAAAGGAGAATCAAATGACTTCAAATTCATTTCAACTATATTATCAATTGATTTTGAAATTATGCTAATTCAAGATTTTTGATTGATCCAAGTCACTTCAGTTAGTTATAGAGTTACATTATTCCCTCATTGATGCTCCCTGATGGTTGTAACGATAGGATCAAGTTGTTCCAAGCTAGGTCCTGATATCAATGCAATTACAACCATTAGATAAATATATTAGAGACTTATCCTAGTGATAACTTATCTTCACTAGTTTGTTGTGGTGTATAAAAGTGGAGAGAAGGGTCCCTTTCATGTAGTTGGTCCTAGAGATGAAATCATTGGGGTTTATGTGTATGCATTCAAGGCATCTTTTGAAATGCTAGTTCCTATTCAAACTGGATCATGCTCAAAATCATCCCCATGTTTTAGGTCCTTTATAGACAAAAAACCAATATAAGACTATTGGTTTGCCTATTAGGTCTAGATAGACCCATTTTTGCCTTTAAGCATCCATAGAGACTGAGACTCATCATGTACATAGGTCCTTCTAACAATGGAAAACACAGTTATAGAATGAACCCTGTATGATGCAAACCCTTGAGACAAAGGTCCATATTAAGCTTTGATGGTGGTCCCTTTATGTTCTTTAACCTAAATGCATTACAATATCTACTCCATGGCATTAAAATGAGCTTTAATGGTCGTATGATGACCCTATAATACCTTGTTTGATCTAATTGAAAATTTTCCCTTTGATTCAACCTTGCCCATCAAAAATTACTCAAGCCAATTTAGTACCTCTATCTTTATTCCCATTGGCCTTATAGATCCTCACTATTAGATATTGAATTTTTGACCTCCCACACACTGTTGATCTCCTTAGTATGAATGAATGTGGTCCATTGATTTCCTATCATGAAGATCCTTTGACATGTTGACTTTTGTTTGCACCATTAGATCAAGATATATGAGTGAATGCTAATTGTAGATCTTATTGGGCCCACTTTCCCATCAGTGATCACACACTATTATATCAATGGTATGAATGAATAGTGATCATTGATCTAGCTTAGACCCACCTTATTATCATTAAATACACACCGTTAGATCATTACTCAATAAACCCACACCGTAGGATCTTGTCCAACTTGTAGCTCTTTAAAATGCTTTAACCTAGGGACCTTTTGACTCATTTAATCTCAATACATATCATTATACATGTGTTTTTAGTATGCAAACACACATAGACCATTATATTTTGATCAAATTTAAACCTTTTAAGGACATTTGAACCTAAATATTTACTTTATGGAGCTCAAACTTGATGTTAGTGTGGACATCTTATGTTGCAGGTCCAACTTTGAATACTCATAACTTGAGCTAAAAATATTGGGAAATAAATTTTCAAAGGATGTTCCTAGCATAGAGAAATTTATGGTGTTATAATCCTTTGGCTCACATGGATGTTTGAGGTGTATTTACCAAATGCATAAGTGAGCTAGTCTATTCATTTATGAATGATGTCCAGGATGACCTAGCCCCTTAGACTCAAAAAACTAAAGTTTGAAGGCTTAGATCTAGATATAGCAGACTCATCAAGATATGAGACTTGTAGATAATGATCTTGGCACCAAGGATAATGATCATGCATGGTCTGATGGTCATATAAAACTTTTTGAGAATATTTATAAATTTCCCAAGTAAGCTATCTCGTTTGGTCTCTAGATGACATCCTAAAGATGGTCTAGCTTCATAAATCTTGTTCCTAAACTTTTGCAACTCTGAATGAAATCCTTGAGGCCTATGGAAACCCTTTCTATGATCCTGACTATATTGATCACCATGAAGACTTGTGTGGATCCTTGAAAACCTACCACTAGCATATATGACCCTAAAATGACCCCTAAGACACCAAATGACACAAGGACCTATCTAGACTATGACCAAAGCTATAATGTCATATGAAATGACATCAAATAAAATAAAAAATACCTTATGACATTATAAAAATCCCTTATACAAGATTTTTATGATAGAGGTTGACCCATTTTGGCTTGTGGTAAAAATGGTTAACATATTTAGTGATTTCCCAAGGGTGGCATGCTTGCTATGCCATGACCAATTGCCTAATCCTATCCATTGGGATATGCAGTCACATGTATAAAAGTTTGACATACACATTTCCTTGAAAAACACATAAAACATAAGAAAACCAATAAGAAGCAACACAAAAGACAAGTAACCTAAGCAAAGACACAACTGTGTGTATGATCACTTATTAGAACATAACACAACAAGAAAGGAAACACACACATAATCTAATATTTAGAAAACTAACCCTCAATTCTCAATAGTAGGGTTTCAAATGTATCCCATTCACAAGGATAGGCAACTCTTCTCCATTCATCCTTACTAATTGAAAAGAGTTGTTTTGATTGTACTTGATGATGATATATGGTATAATTTATAGGGTATCAAATTTTGTTTGTCTCCTTTGTTTTTATCTATATTCATCCCATTTCAATACTATGTCAGCTTCTTGAAATGATATTGGAGTTGCATTCTTTTTAAAATACCTCTTCATTAGTATTTGGTGATGATCCATAGCTTGATGAGATTTATCTCTAGTATTTTAAAACTCCATTAATTTTGTCAATCTCACCTCTATTGGGGTATTCTCAAGAAACTCTAATTGATGTGATAAATGTAAGGTAGGTATCTCTTGAGAGATATACAACCTAGCTTCCCTTCCATAGATAAACACAAATGAAGAATTCCCTATTGACCTTTTGGGGGTTATCTTATCAACCCATAAGGTTATATTCAACTTGGTATGCCAAGCTCTTTGGTTATGCTCGAATGTTATATTAATTATTCTAATCATATTCTTGTCAGTATATTCAGCCAACCCATTACCTTTAGGGTAATGGTTAGATGTAGTGCTCAAGAATATTCCATTACTATTTTCCCAATCAACTATCTTAGCACCATAAAAGTAAAAACATTATTTGAAATAATAGTAGGAATGCCAAACTTTATTATGATGCTCTCATAGAACTCCAAGATAACATTCTCATTATCTTCCTTCAATGTTACTACCTCAACCCATCTTATAAAATAGTCAGTTGCTATGAGTATCTATTTGTGACTAACACTTGATGGGGGATTTATCATGCCAATGAAATCAAGACCCCATTGCATGAAAGGTTGGTCTACTTGGATAGGATTCAAAGGAAGAGATACGAGATTCTATTTTCATAAAAATAAAGCACATTGTCCAAACCTTCTCACCCAAGCATGACAATCCTTAAAGAGGATATACTAATAATAACCTACCCTCATGATCTTGGTAGTTGTGGTTCTTGAAGAAAAATGACCTCCTATTGCCCCATCATGGAACTTCTCAAGAAACACTCCAAAATGATCATTATCAATACATATCGATAGCACACAATTAATGTCCCTCATAAAAAATCACACCATCCACAAGACAAAATGGAATATATTTCAATATAAAATATCTCCTTTGTGATCTACTCATACCATTAGGATACTCACCATTTTGAATAAATCTGATCATATCCTGTATCCAACTTTATGTAGGCAATGGACCAATTGATTGGGAACAATCATGGTTTACTAAAGCCTCTTCCTTTGACTCATGAAGATCCAAATCTAGATGCTCACAAAGGCCTTTACCCCTCATCAGTTTTTTCACCTTGATATCAACATCATATTCCATTACTATAGTGATCCACCCTGCCCTCTTTTTAATAAGATCTTTGATTAAGAGAAACTCTTTGGTACTAGGATACCATAACATGAATTATATTATTTTAAATCATATGTATAAATTTATTTAGTCCCCTTCCAATAATAAGGACCTATTTCTCCACAAAGGTGTACTTGAATTCATAATCTTCTAAACCTTGACTAAGAATATGATTGGTTGCTCCTCACCCTCATCATTCTTTTGCATTAGCATGGTTGAAGTAGTATCAAGATTATAAAATGAATAAAACATGAAGTATTTAGTAAAATTAGGATTTAAAAGATTAGGAGCTTCTGAAATTACTTTCTTTATGGCTTCAAAACTACGGTTTCCTTCTCTGGTCCAAGAAAAGACTTGGTTCTTCTTGATCATAGCTGTGATAGGTTTTACTAAAGATGAAAAACCAAGTATGAACCTCCTTACAAAATTTATCTTGCCTAATAAAATTTTAATACATTTCTTATGCAAGGGCAATGATCATCCTCGAATAGCCTCTATTCTTTTAGGATCAATAGTGAAACCATCCTTGGAAATAATATGTATTAAGAGCTTACCTTAATGAACAACAAAGATGCACTTTTTTGGATTAAGAGATACTCCATATTGACTACATATTTCAAAAACTTGTCTCAAGTGTTTCATGTGTTCATTATCATATTTATAAAACACTATTATATCATCTAGATAAACCATAAGCATCTCATTGATCAAACCTTTGAAGGCCATGTCCATTTCTCTTTAAAATGTGACACTAATATTGGATAACCCAAAGGTCATATTCCTATAAGAAAAATTACCCCATTTAGTAGTGAAAATTATCTTAAACTGATCATCCTCACTGACTAAAATTTGATAATATCTTGAGTATCCATTTAGAAGAGAGAAATGTTAAGAACCTAAAACCATTTGTAAAATCTGTTCCATTGAGGGTAGAGGATAGTGATCTTTGAGTGACACTCTATTAAGATATCTAAAGTCTACAAAAAGTCTTATCTCCCCATTCTTATTTATAATAGGCATAAAGTTAACTACCCATGTTGAATTCTTGATGGGAAATATTATCTCATATTCAAGGATTTTGGTATGCTTTAACCTCATGAATTTCTTAACCTTGGGGTTGATGGGTCTTTGCTTCTATCTAACTAGTTTAACTCAGGTTCCAACTCAATGGTATGGTGTGATAGGAATCCTTTGAGGTCCTTATATTCCCAAGCAAAGATATCATGAAAATCTCTACATAGATCAATCAATGGTTGCTTCTCTGATGTAAACCATACCTTGCTTAGTTTGAGGAGTTTGTCCTTAAAGATCAAGACTCTTTCATAATTCTCTTCTTTTGTAAACATAATCACTTTCTCCTTATTATTTTGATAATTCTCATTTAAGATACTTTCTAAGTTCACCAAACCCATATGTATCTTATTGGTCCTTAGTTTCATAATTTGTTCACCCAATTGTTCTTAGAGCCTCGTTTGATTCTTTGAAGAAAACTCAACCTCATTTTTCAAGAAGCACACAATATGTTTATCACTATCAATAATTTTCAAGATAGTTAATTATAATGTACAAAAGGTTTGATAATGATATTAATATGAGACTATTTTCTCTCCTCTTTTATAGTGGTTGGAGTATCAAATTAAGCTCCTATGGTAGCTAGTCTATCAACATGACTATTCTGCTCCCTTGGGACTGATTAAATATTGAATGCATTGAAGTCCTCAAACAAATACCATACCCTATGATTGTATGACTTATGAAAAGGGTTCTTGGTAGCAACCACATTCCTCACTTGATACACAACCTATTTACTATCTTCATATACTTGCAAGTTCTTGATTCTATTTCTACTTGCCCATTGAATACCATGAATTAAACCTTCATACTCAATGATATTATAAGTACAACTAAAATGAAACCTATATGAAGCATAATACTATTGTTTATATGGGGATACCAACATAGCACCAACCCCTACACCAACTTTACTTATTGAATCATCAAAAACCATCATCCAAAACTCATCATCTTCACCCTCTTCCTTGCCAAGTAGAGGTGTTGATACTCCTTCATGTATATAATACACTCCTAAATTAGTTTACTCCACAAAAGTATAAGGATCACGCTCATAAGTATTAGTGTCATATCCATCAAGAAAAAAAATTGAAATACCCTCAAGCTTGGATAAAGTGCTTGTTGTCTCTAAATATTGCACCATAGAAGAGGGTATTCAAGCCTCTTCTAGAGTTGGGCAATATTGGACTACTTATAGGTGTGTGGGGTACCTATGGTGGAAGTAGACCTCTAGGATTGAAAGGGCTAGCTCCCTAGATATATCTTGGTGTACTTGTCACCTAATCTAATACTTGACTATGTGAAAAGGGATAGGAGTTACATGAAAGTAAACTATTCTAATGGGGTGATACACCATGAATATATCTATAATATTATCAGATAGATACACTAAGAGACAAGACTCATAAAACCAACTTCTACCTCTTAGAGCACTCTAACATTAACATTTCAAACATGAAGGTGGAATATATGAAATAATACTTAAAGTGAGTTAAAAAAAGATTAGTTTTAGACACTAAGGCTACTTTTACACTTAAAAATATACTCATATACTTAACAACACTTCATGTGACCTGTTAGAATGAAATAACTTGCATCAGACATGGAAGGATTGAGAGGAAGTAAGGATTGATATCAATCACTAGAATTTTCACTATACATCTCTTCACACACTTAGACAACATAGCATTTAGGATCAAAACCAAATTTCATATCTTATTTCAAAGGAAAAGTATAATATAAAACTAGTAGAGCTTCAACATACTAGGTGTGGTCTCCTTATAATAGCCAAAATGGCTTGCATTTAAAGAAATTGGGAGAAGAGAGAGAAAATAGAAGTTCAAGATGCACAAGGACAACTATCCAAATATTAAAATTAGTTAAAATGCATGGAAATGAGGTGGAATAGAGATCAAGAACTGATGTAAACATGTGTCCATCCCAAACTGAGCACCTTCCTCATATGTGGCATTAAAACTCCTCAATCACTCTCCCTTGGAAACTGCCTTCATCATGGGTTTCCTTGAGCATTATAAAATAGATTAGGGATAAGTGTATTATGTGTACTGAGGAGAGGAAGTTACAAAGAGGCCTCCACCTTCATTTCAAGTTTTCCTAATCATTGACCTATTCTTACAAAAGCATAATCATCATCTATAACCATGATCATTCTCTAATAGGCTTTCATTGGAAATTGGCACTAGCATATTCTTATCTTTTCTTACTAATCCATACCATGGGTCTAATGACAAATTATAGGACACTTCATATGTTGGATCCATCAGACACATCTTAAAAGGTCTCCAAATTTAGGTTATCACTCTTTTCACTATGTCACTTTAGAGACGAGTTGAAGTGAGAGGCCTAACAAGAGCACTTGTGAGAATTTATAAGCTCTAAAAATGGCATAGGGAGTTTTTTTAAGTCTAAAGATATCCTCCCAAGTGGTTGGTATCCCATGATCATCTTTAAGACCTATAAAACATTAGAAATTATCAAAGAAACCTACTTTCTTCCTGATCTATATAAATTTCATATAATTTAATTATATGGATATGAACCTCATGAAGTTTTAAACAACTTATCTTTAAATTTTAGGGTCAAATTTGTTCATTTGGATGCACTTTGAGCCTCATTTCTTCCATTGGGTCATAAAACAGGGCTTTAGGAGGGTTTTGAGTGCACTAGACCTTAAGGGATTATTCATAAATATTTGATGTTTGAACTCTAAAATAATAACCAAATTTAATTTATTGGGACCTCCTTCATCCACCTATAAATTCTTATAATCCCATGCAATTTCTCCAAGTAGGTGTGAGCATTTGAAGTTGACCTCTCGATTGCACCCCTTCAATTTGCATACCTTGTCATGGTGTTGGGTTTAAAAGTGATCAATATGTGACCTATTATACATAATTAAATATTAATAACATTTTATGGAACCTAAAAAACATATTTCACACCATAATAATGATCATTTTATGCCACAAGTGTAACTGATATACCAATCTGCCTTAGGTCTAAACCTTGTTTCATAAGGTTACCCATAAATTAAGACTCAACCTAAATCTTGAATGGTTTACTCTACCTTATAATGGATTAAAAACATATAATATATGTATAAAATCATTAATTATCCAAGTTAAAATATTTTACAAGGTTGAAAATGCATATGACCCTCAACTTGGCTTCTAGGCCTAAGGGTTTCCCTCATGCATGACTGTAACCTTTATTGCTTAGGGCACCTTATTTGATTTAAAATATCCTAGGAAGGTTTTATATCTTGAGTTAGGTTTTATATAGGTTTAAAAACCTTAATTTTATCTCTCCTTGTCTTTTGGTCACCTGCTCATCACTTTTTCTCAAAATTAATAGTCTTTTGCATGGGAAAAGTACCTTACCTTTGAGACAAAACAAAGAGTATTATCCATATTATACTTGGAAAATTGAAAATTTAAGGGGATTATTTAACTCATAGGGTAATATATACCAAATTTTATCACCTAAATTTTCCATTTGACCCTCCAAAATCTCCAAAAGCCAAGATAGACTTGTAGGAATGCACTATCTGTAGGGGTTTTGAAGGATGACTAAGTTTTGCACTTTGTTTGAGACCTATTTTTTACACATGCTAATTAAAATGGCCTATTAATATTTAATAATTTATTTAAACCATATTATATCCTATTAGTCTTTTAAACACTTTTTATGCTTTTGGAAACATAGACTAAGT
This sequence comes from Torreya grandis, assembly GCA_037957365.1. Classification (NCBI taxonomy): domain Eukaryota; kingdom Viridiplantae; phylum Streptophyta; class Pinopsida; order Cupressales; family Taxaceae; genus Torreya; species Torreya grandis. Next base: position 3,349,912 of record JARHVA010000848.1, on the reverse strand, counting down.
CTATAACTGCCTAGAATGAGACCACTATTTAGGACTACCTGTGGGTTATTTGAGCTTGGTTTAGGATTTAATAACATAATAAAAAAATGTGATGATGTTTAAAATATAATTTATATGGTCATACATAATTTTTTCCAAAATTTATCTCCATCCCTTGCACTAATTTATCTCTCATTCCCAAGACTATGCCATCTGCTTGTTATGGACTAAGACACCGTTAAGACCCCACATGTAGGTCTAGTCTAAGATTTGAATATGGGTGTAGACCTAATTTTAATTTTATTAGGTCATGATAATCTCTTAATTATTTTATTTCTCTTATAAAACCTCAATTCCACATCAATTCTATGCTTAGGTTCTTGACTAGGACACCCCTGCCTTGACTGTAATAGTCCTTATTCTAACCCCTGTAGGTGTTTATAGGTGGTCATGTGTATGAATTATGTATTTAATGATGATTTATAACATTATTTAGGATTTAAAATCCATTAGGACTTTAAATTTCCACTTCTTCAATCTGAAATTACTTGGAACCTCCTTAAAATCCATTGTTTCACTCCAATGCCAATATACCCTACATGACTGTGTTTCATGGATTTTAGGTTTGCCTGTAGGTGCACTTAAGATTTTTTAGGTAATTTGGTTGATAATAATCAACTTAAATTTAGGAATAGTGTTATACAAGTATCCATTTTCACCTTAAACCTTCAATTTGGTCACTATCTACCCAATTGAGATAAAAACTTACTAAAGCCTGATGTAGGTTTCACTGTCAAAATCCAATGGTATCTTGGGCAACTTTGGACTCTAATTATTCATCCTTCACTCAAATTTTGACCCTAAAAATTGGAATTATAATTTTATGTGGTAGGGAATACTAAAAAAAATAATCAAGATCATTATAAACTCCTTTTTTTATGGTATATGTTATTCTAAAAAAGCTCAAGGACCTCTGTGTTGGTCATTTTGGGACATAGAGATCAATATAGTTTGATCATCCTTTTGAAGGAAAAATATAATTTGAATAAAATTATAAAATTTATTAAATGTATTACATGACCATTTGGGTACGTTATAACCTCAAAATGAATTCCATCATGTGTTTCACCATTCACCCCTCCATATAAACCTCTTAAAGCTCTTGTATAAGGCAACTATGAGTGTTATTCTGCTGACAAGGCAGTGAACAAGGAAAATGGAAAATTTTATTTGAAGGGGTATTGATATAATTTATCATAATATAATTCAATGAAATAAATTTTCAAACATGAATCCAAAAACACTAAACATCTTCATGGAGCCTCTTCCATGTTGGATTAACACAGGTTATACATCTATGATTGCAAACTTGAGAAACAAGTATAATTTTGGATATATCTTTAGAGAGTGTTGGGTGATGATAAAATAATGGAGAGGGAATATTAAAACATGAAAATACTCCATAAAAATCATTTATCATATATTTATGAAAATAAGAAATAAATGCAAACCTGTACCCCCCTTTGAATGCAAGTGCATAGAAAACTGTTTGAGGTGTTAGCAATTGTTCATAAAGGAGGCACAAAATTTAAAGTTATTGTTATGTATTTTAATGAAAATATGATTAATATCCACCCCCAAGATCATTCTTCCCAACTCCAATTGTATGGCTCACACCAAGTGTTTGAATTTGACATTCCTTGGCTTGCAAAGAGAAAGTGGAAGAAAAAAAAGTTTTAGATGAAGTTTTTAATTAAATATATACACTCCAATAATGGAAATGGGTGTGGGGAGGTGAAGAGGTAATCCACACATGTTTTTAGCTAAAGGTGAGTTCCACAAGTCCATACAAGTGCTAAAAATGGCCTATTTTTAAGGAGCAACTACTATTTCCTACATATAACTAACTATTTAAATACCATCTAATTAATATTGAAATATTATGACCTCTTACATGTTTATATTAATTTTGGTGACAAATATTTTAACTCCACCATCTGTACAAGTCATTAATTGAGCTAGAAAAGTGGCCAAATGACCCTTTTTGCTCATAAAACCTAGAAAGTGACCAATTTATGACTTGAATACACCTTGAAACATAAAAAATATCATATTAGGATATTTAAAACACAATTTGACACTTTTAATAAGTTTGAATAGGTTTGACCAAGGTTGACTTTAGTTGACTAGCCTAGTACAAGGATGATGGGCCTCAACAAGGACTAGGGGAAGGATAAGTGAGACATATAGGATGATAAGAGACCCCATAGGACACATGAAACCTTATTAAAAACTTAAAAATATTAGGGGTTGACTCAATTTTACTAGAATTCAAATTTGGTCAACATTCTTGGTGATTTCTAGGGGTGGCATACCAACTATGCCTAAGACCAATTGCCTAGTCATTCCATTGGGAATGAATTCATGCATATGGGTACTCAAATTGACTTGAACATACCTTTGACTTAAATAAAACAATCTGGTTTACCCACACACACAAAATCAAAGACACACACCAAATAAAATGAAGGGAACACACTTGTGCTATGAAGTACTTAGGAAACACAAGATGAACTAAAACAAACACACTCTAATATGTACAAACTAAATAGAAAGAGCTGATCCTCATGGATTAAAAGGAAAGTTTTTTATACCATATTTTTGAAGTGAAATATAAGGATGTGCAAGCTACCACTTATGATTTGTTCTTGTTTTTTCAATGCTTTGTTCACTTCCCATGGTGCTTGTATTGGTTTCATCTAGTTTTACAACTAAGAACATGTATTCAATGGAAACATACTCCTCTTGATTGGTTTGAATGGAAACTATAGCCTTTGGTTAAAGTGTTTTTTCATTGATTTTTGACTCATTTTTACCCTCACACTCACACTCAACCTCAACATTTCTTTCAAGTGGCTTTCCATCATCAAGACTATACTCATTTTGAAAAGTAAGGCCTCTGTCAAACTTGGTGGTCCTAGAAGCTAAATGAATGGGAGAGGTTTTTCAAAAATTACTACCTCTCTTATTACTTTTTATTCCTCATCTATATTATGCATTTGATTTTTTTGAGATGAACCATAACTACCTTACTCTTCAGACTCTTCAAACATGTGCAAATAGGACTACCATATGACCTTGTCTTTTTTTTGAGGTGCTTCATGAATTTCAATAGGTTCAGCTAAAACATATTCTTTAAAAGTTTTCTCAAGATATTCATGAAGTGAATATGAATCATTTAGGCTCAAGAAAAATTTCTCAAGGTCATCCCAGAATACCAAATCTTCATGATCAATAGAAAGGACTTGAAGTTGATCAACATTTTTACCAATTTCTTGTGGAACATCATGTTGGATAATGAGTACCTATTCTTCATCTTGTGTTGCAATTTGATCATCATAATATTCCATGAAGCATGGAAATTCATCATTCAACTAAATTTTTACTTATTCTTATCTTATAGTTGAAGTGTCTTCTTCTCCCAAAACCTCTGTTTGCTGCTTCATGTCATCAGCTCCTTCCTCAAGCTCAAAAACTGATCTACTAGGGTGAAGAGGTGTGACAATGTAAATATATTCATCATAGCTACTTGAGGTATAATCTTTAATATTTATAAGGAACCAATTTATGGTATCATCATCCTCCAACTCTTGAAGAGTCTTAGGAACAATAGCTGATTCTCAAGTTGTGAAGGTAATAGAGAAGAAGTACTAAATGGTAATCCTTTGAGTACCTTCTTAACTTTTAGTGTATCTTTTAATTTATGAGAAGATATAGCATGAATGGTAGATGGATAATTGGAACAACCTATAGGTCCTTTTGAATTTCTCCCAACACAATTCTCCTTCTTCCTCTCAAGGTTAGGCATGACATAGTTTGGGTTTTTGGTGTAATATGGATTGCTATATGAATCTATGGTAGGCTCTTGAGTATGATTAGTAAGCTTGGGAGGAGACTTATGAATAGAAGGATGAGAATTATCAATGTTTGGTTTTCTTAGAGGGAGGAGATATGAATGAAAATTATTACACATCTTTGACTCAATTTGGCCTTTCTTACCAGGCTTAAACTTGAAGATAAATTGAGACATATCATTGAAAACTCTTCCCCCAATCTTAGCCATGAAGTCATTAGTTAAGGATATAGAAAAGTATGGTTGCACATCTACAAATATTATATCTTGTGGGATTATAACATTAGGATAAGTAGGAAAATCAAAAGACACACATATGTTTCTTACAATGCCAAGAGTGTTTATATCTCTTATTTATAATTGCAATTAAACTCTAAAACCAAACTCGTATTACAGGTTCAACTCATCATCTATTTCCTTAGAGATAAAATTATGACCTGAAGTAGTAATAAAATCATAATTATGAATCAAGACATTACTAATGATCATGGTGGTAATGAAAGGAGAAGGAAAAAACTTCCTGACTCACTGAGGAATATGAGATTGATGTTACATTGCTTGCTACTATTTCAATTTTTTTTTCAAATCCCTTAATTCACTTTTCAAACCCTCCAAATCAAGGTTAAACTCATTTTTATCTTGCTCAAACTGATCATTAAGAGCAATAGGTTGGTAATAAGAGTGACTTGATGTTGGAGGAGATTAGGATGGTTGATATGAACCTTCAGGAAGTGTAATCTCTTAAGGACAGATTGTGGAGAAGCCATGAACACCAAAATTAGGATCATCTTGATAGGGAGGTACATATTGATTGGAAGATGAAGTATACATACCAAAATTGATGTTTTGAAGCACTAGCTTACACTAGTTTAAATCATTTAGAGTTTCCATTGGTGCTTTGATTGCCTTTAGAGGTTAATGAGTTCAAGGATAGCACCAAGAATTCCTTCACTTGATTTAAATCATCCCACTAGGCATGCTAGAAATATTGTCTCCAAATCTTACACCCTAGAAAAGGGTGTTAAATCCTCTTATAGATTTAGGCAACATTGGACTACTTTTAGGTGTGTGGGGAACCTATGGAGGAAGTAGACCTCTAGGATCGAAAGGGCTATCTCCTTAGATATATCTTGGTGTACTTGTCACCTAATATAATACTTTCTTGTGTGAAAAAGGATAGGAGTTACATGAAATTAAACTATTCTAAGGTGGTGATATACCATGAATATATCCAAAAGATTATAAAATAAATACACTAAGAGACAAGACTCATAAAACTAACTTCTACCTCTTAGATAACTCTAACATTATAATTTCAAGGCGAGTTAACCAAATTTTAGATTTAGACAATAAGGCTACTTTTAAACTTGAAAAATAGACCCATACACTTAATGACACTTCATGTGACCTATTAGAATGAAATAAATTGCATCTGACATGGAAGGATTGAGAGGAAGCAAGGATTGATATTAATCATTTGACTTTTCAGTATAAATCTCTTCAAACACTTAGATAATATAGTTTTTAGGATCAAAACTAGATTACATATCTTATTTCAAATGAAAAGTACAATATAAAACCAGTAGGGATTTTACATACTAGGTGTGGTCTCCTTACAATAGCCAAAATGGCTTGAATTTATAGAACTTATAAGAAGAAAGATAAAATAAAAGTTCAAGAGGCACAATGACAAGTGTCCAAAGATGAAAATTAGTTATAATGCATGGAAATGAGGTAGAAGAGAGATCAAGAACTGATGTGAACATGTGTCCATCCCAAACTAAGCACCTTCCTCATATGTAGCATTGAAACTCCTCAATCACTCTCCCTTGGAAAATTCCTTCATCATGGGATTCCTTGATCATTAAAAAATATATTAGGGACAAGTATCTCATGTGCATTGAGGAGAGAAAGTTACAAAGAGGCCTCCACCTACATTGGGAGTTTTCCTAATCATTAACCTTTTCTTACACAAGCACAATCATCATTTGTAACCATGATCACTCTCCAATAGTATTTTCTTGATAATTGACATTAGCATCTTATTATCCTTCCTAATTGATCCATATTATGAGTCTGATAACACATGATAGGATAGTTCATACGCTTGGCTCCATCAGACACATCTTAAAAGGTCTCCAAATTTAGGTTATCACTCTTTTAATTATGTCACTTTAGAGACTGTATGAAGTGAGAGGCCTATTAAGGACACTTGTGAGAATTTATAAGCTCTAAAAATGGCATATGGATTTGGTTCAAGTCTCAAGTTGGTATCCCATCATCATCTTTAGGACCTACAAAACACAAAAAATTATCAAAGAAACCTAATTTCTATTTGATCTATGGATTCTATACAATCTAATTCCATGGATCTAAAACTCATGAAGTTTTCAACAACTTCTCTTTAACTCTCAGGGCCAAATTCATTCATTTGGATGCACTTTGAGCCTCATTTCTTCCACTGGGTCACAAAATAGGGCTTTAGGAGGGTTTTGAGTGCACTAGCCCTTAAGGGATTATTCATAAATATCTAACATTAGAAATATAAAATAACACCCCAATTTTATTTATTGGGACCTCCTTAATCCCCCTTCAACTTTTAATCCCATGCAATGTCTCCAAGTAGGTGTGAGCATTTGAAGTTGACCTCTCGATTGCACCCCTTTAATTTGCATACCTTATCATGGTGTTGGGTCCAAAAGTGATCTATATGTGACCTATTTTTCATACTAAAATATATATCACATTTTATGGACCCCAAAAAACATATTTAACACCATTAGGATGATCATTTCATGCCACAAGTGTAACTAATATACCAATCTGCCTTAGGTCTAAACCTTGTTTCACAAGGTTGCCCACAACTTAAGACTCAACTTGACTCTCCAATGGTTTCCTATGCCTATTTATGGATTAAAAACCTCAAATATACATCTTTAAGCATGAATTATCTAAGTGGAAATCTTTGACAAGGTTGAAAATTCATATGACCCTCAACTTGGCTTCTAGGCCTAAGGGTTTCCCTCACACATGACTATAACCTTTGTTGTTCAGGGCACCCTATTTGATTTAAAATATAATAGGAAGTTTTTTAATTTTTTTTTATATGTTAAAAATCTTTGAAAAAACTTATTTTATCTCTCCTTATCTTTTGGTCACATACTCATCATTTTTCCTTAAAACTGCTCGTCTTGTGCATGGGAAAAGTACCTTACCTCTGAGACAAAAAAAGAGTATTATCCATATTATCCTTAGAAAATTTAACATTATATGGGATTTTTAAACTATTAATGGAAATTTTTACCAAATTTTAGCACCTAAATCATCCATTTGACCCTCCAAAACCTCCAAAATTTAAGATAGACTTGTAGGAATGCACTATCTACAAGGGTTTTGAAGGATGACTGAGTTTTGCATCTTTGTTTGAGACCTATTTTTCCCACATGATCCTTAAAATGGCCTATTAATATTCCATGATGTATTTAAATAATATACTAGACTATTGGTCTTTTAAAGACTTTTTATGCTTTTGGAAACATAGACTAAGTCTATAACTGCCTAGAATGAGACCACTATTTAGGCCTACTTGTGGGTTATTTGAGCTTGGTTTAGGATTTAATAAAAAAATAGAAACCTCCTATAATGTTTAAAATATCATATATGTGGTCATACATAATTTTTTCCAAAATTGAGCTCCATCACTTGCATTAATTTATCTCTCATTCCCAAGATTAGGCCATCTGCTTGTTATGGACTAAGACACCCTTAAGACCCTTCTTGTAGGTCTAGTTTGAGCTTTGACTATGGGTGTGGACCTCCTTTTCATGTTTTTATGTCATTAAAATCTATTAATTCTATGATTTCTCTTAGAAACCCTCAAGTTAACATCAATTCTATGCTTAGGTTCTTGACTAGGACACCCTTGCCTTGACTATAACAGTGCTTGTTCTGACCCCTATAGGTGTTTATAGGTGGTCATGGGTATGAATTAGGTATTGACTGATGATTTATAACCTTATTTAGGCCTTAAAATCCATTATTCCTTGAAATTTCCAACTCTTCAACTGAAAAGTACTTGTAACCTCATCAAAATCCATTATTTCACTCAATTGCCAATATACCCTACATGTGTTTCATGGATTTTGGGTCTGCCTGTAGGTGCACTTGAGATATTTTAGGTCATGTGGTTGATAGGAAGAACCTTCACTCTATTCCCAATGTTTTATGAGTATTCATTTTCCCATTAAACCTTCAATTTGGTCACTATCTACCCAACTGAGATAAAAACTTACTAAAGCCTACTATAGGTTTCACTGCCAAAATCCAGTGGTTTCTTAGGCAACTTTAGACTCCAATTGTTCATCCTTCACTCACCTTTTGACCCTAATAATTATCATGAGTATTATATGTGGTATGGAATACTAAAACAAACAATCTAGAGTATTATAAACTATTTATTTCATGGTATATGTTATTCCAAAAAATCTCAAGGACCTTTATTTTGGTCATTTTGGGACAAAGAGATTGATACAGTCTGATCATATTTTTGAAGGAAAACTATACTTTACATAACATTCTAACCTTTATGACATGTATTCTAGACCTTTTGGGTATGTTATAACCTCAAAATTAATTACATCATGTGTTTCACCATTCACCCCTCTGTATAAACCTCATAAAGCTCTTATATAAGGCAATTATGAGTGTTATTCTACTGACAAGGTAGTGAATAAGGAAAATGGACAATTTGCTTTGAAGGGGTGTTGATCTAATTTCCCATAAGATCATTAAATGAAATCACTTTGATAAAATAAATCCAAAAACACTAAACATCTCCATGGAGCCTCTTCCACATTGAAATAACATAGGTTATACATCTATGACTGCAAACTTGAGAAACAAGTATAATTTGGGAAATATCCCTCAAGGACCTTAAGAGAGAGAGAGTGTTGGGTGATGAGAACATCATGGAGAGGGCCTATTACAACCTAAAAATACTCAATCAAAATCATATAGCTCCATAAATTTATGAAAATAAGAAATAAATGTAAACCTATACCCCCCTTTGAATGCAAGTGCATAAAAAATTATCTGAGGTTTAGAAATTTTAAATAAAGGAGGAGGTACAAAATTTAAAGTTATTAATATGGATTTTAAGTAAAATTAGAGTACATTCCACCCCCAAGGCCATTCTTCCCAACTCCAACTATATGACTCGCACCAAGTGTTTAAATTTGACCTTCTTTGGCTTGCAAAGAGAAATTGGAAGAAAAAAAAGTTGAAAATGAAATTTTGATAAAATATCTACACTATAAGAATGGAAATGGGTTTGGGGAGGTGAAGAATCACTCCACCCACATTTTTATCTAAAGGTGAGTTCCACAAGTCTGTACAAGTTCTACAAATGGCCTATTTTTACGGATAAACTACCATTTCCTACATATAACTAACTCTTTAACTACCATCTTACTGATCCTAACATAGTCTAACCTCATCCACATTTATATTCATTTTGGTGACAAATATTATAACTCCACCATCCATACAAGTCATTAATTGATCTAGAAAAGTGGCCAAATGACCCTTTTTGCTCATGAAACCTAGCAAGTGACCAATTTATGACTTGGAGACACATTGAAACATAAAAACTACCATATTAGGACATTTAAAACATAATTTGGCACTTTTAATAAGTTTTAATAGGTTTGACAAGGGCTGACTAGCCTAGTACAAGAATGATGCTCCTCAATAAGGACTAGGGGAAGGATAAGTGAGACATATAGGAAAATAAGAGACCCAATAGGACACATGAAACCTTATTAAAAAGTTTAAAATAGTAGGGGTTGACTCAATTTTACTAGAATTTGAATTTGGTCAATAGTGCCATCTTCTAAAATAGAGTCCTTTTTTTCATGGGCCACGTAATTCAGATTTGAACTTGTCTCAATGTAAGGCTCAATATGAAACCTTGTAAGGGGTTTTGTCCTAATTTTCACCTTAGCCTTTTACATTGTTTTAAAGGCCAATAAAGACTAGTCATTTTAGAGATAGATACCTATCTTAGCTATGAAGTCCCTTGATAGGCAGATTACAACGTGGGTTGGGAGATCAACCATAACTATGTCTTGCATGATAGGAAAACTAGGACAATCATGCAATAAAACCTTCAAGCCTTTTATCAGTCCTAATGTCTTGGTAGGTGTACAATTTAATTGAATAATCCATTTGCTATGTGGCTCATATTTTATGTGAAACTTGTCTGTTATAACTTTGGGCATGATAGAAATAGAAGCTCCACTATCAACTATGTAATTATGTACCAACTTGTCACCTATAATGAGGGTGAGGTAAAATTGTGGAGGTTTTTCATCCCTAGTGGATGGTTCAAAAATGGTTCAAGGATCCTTTTCAAGAGAAACATGGATATGCTTTTGATTTGAGGGTGAGACACGAGTAGGGATAACACACAACTACTTTTGTAGGTGTTCTTTTTTACCATGGATATGAAAAACATCCCAAAGATAAATGGATGTTTTAGTCCTCTTTAAATAATCTACAAAGTTTAAAGAATCCATACCTAATTTATCTCAAGATCTTATAGGTAGAGAATTACTTGGAACTTGAGGAATGAGAATAGACCTTACCAAGTTTTGACTTGATGGAGTTGTAGAAGTTCTTATAACTATCACACTTGCATCTATGTCTTGTTGCCTTAAAAGAGGATTAGATGAACATGTGGGAATTATAATGCCACATCCTAAAGCCTTCCTTTTAGACCTTGTATTGTATGTGATAGAGGCTCCTTGATTTAGTACAAAAGTGTCTTTAACTAGAAAATTGGTGAAGATCTCTCCTTAAGGTTTCCAATCCTCATTAACTTATATCATCACCTCATCCTCATTTAATATGAGGGGAGTAACTACCCATTGAGCCAGAAATTTTTTCTCTCTATTCTCATTGGCTTCGATGAACTGGTCTTACTACCAATATTCTCCCTACACCAAATTTTTATGAACTAGTACCATCTCCCTTATATTAGTGGTAGAATTAGGACTGTATACATTGGTAGGCCTATTGGGATTAGGCTAATATTGGCCTCTTCATCTTTAAAATTTTTGACCATACTATTGCTGATAGGGGTAAGGATTCTAATAGGCACCTTTTTGTATATTATCTTGCCTATTTTAAGCCTCTAAGGCTAAGAAATTTGCTTTCCAATCAACATTATTATTTGCTTACCTAAGAACAACCTTATTTTTGGTATTGGAATTTGGAACTTGGGATACATCTAGAGTATTATCATAAGTATGAGACAAATGAGGCATAAGCACCTTAGGAGGCAATACTATAGCTTGGATGAGAATATTCTTAGCTTTGATAGCAAGATCATATGCTTCAAGAAGAGTGGAACCTTACATATATTGAAACATGACTATAATTAAAATCCCAAAGGCTTTCATATAGGTAGGGAACACAAAGATAGTACGTGGTATCATGGGAGGAGGCAATCTATGCCAAGTATTCTAAAACCTTTCATTGAATTCATGCATTGTTTCTTTGGATCCCCTTTTTATCACATTGAATTGATGTATGAGAAAGGTATGGTCACTTTAATTTCTAAATATGAAAGTCAATAATACTCCAAACTCATCCCATGTTGTGATGCATCCACCTTCTAGATTCCTATACTAATCAAGAGCCTTCCCTTTAAGGGACATGACAAGGAGTCTAATGGAAATGTTCTCTCAAACAATACTGTGGAAACTAAAAAAGTTAAAAACATCCCTAATGTGCTCATTAGGTGTGACATGACTCTCACCATTGAATGTGGGCACACCTTTTGTGGTGTTAGGAGGAATGACATCATATACTTGAACTTGAATTGGATTTTTAGTATTGAAGGTAGGGAAAGCATGAAGTCTAGCCATGTTTTCTTCTTATATATATATAATTTCTTCAGCCTCTTCACTCTCTTCCTAGCTATAAAAATTTAATTGTTCCTCAAAGGGTAGATTAGGCTGTAAATACTAAAATTCAAGAAGAATTATAGGCTAAATAGATGAGTTAATGGGATTGAATGTTCTAGCAGAGGATAACCTAGTGAGGACCATGAATTATGAAGGTAAGTTTATATCAAAACAATGGACTTAAACCAAATTTATCTTGAAGGAGTTGCCAAATGTTGAGTATCACACCAATTTATAATTGATGTTGTCAAGACCAACATTCACCTTGACAAGTTGTCTTGAAGATAATGGGTCCCACCAGGTGTGCTAGAACTATTGTCACCAAATATTTCACCCTAGAAGAAGTTGTTCAAAATTTTTCAAGATTTGGGCAACATGAGAATTTTTTTAGGTATGTGGGTGTACCTATATTAGAAATGTGCCTATAGATTTAAGGGCTAGCTCCTTGAATGTATCTTGAAATGCTCTTATCTAGGCCAACTAATTGCTTATGGGGAAAAGAGTTAGAAGTTACAAAAAATATACCTAATATAAAGGGGTGATACACAAAGATGTATTCCATATGACCATCATTATTTCCTAAACTAATAATAAAATCACACATACTAACTTCCAAGTCCTATGGATTCTAACATGAGTGTTTCAATCTAGACGTGAGATGCATGAGATATGTCCAAGGTAAGTGAACCATATGCTAGTTGAAGACACTAAGGCTCATTGTACACTTAAAAGACATGATCATTAACTTGAAAACACTTCATATGACCTATTATAATATGAAATATTGCATAAAAATGGAAGGATAAGGGAATAAAGGATAAAGAATTATCACTATGCATCACCATACATCACTTTCATACTTAGACAATTGTTAAGAAATTAAAATAAGATTTCCATTAATGTTAAAAGGAAAAATATGACATTATTATAGTATGGATTCACCATACATGGAGTGTAATGCTTATAAAGGCCAAAATGGTAGTTACTTATAGCATTTGAGAGAAGTGGGAAAATAGAAGTTCAAAGGGGAATCAAATGAGTTCAACTTCATTTCAACCGTAGCCACAAATAATTCTACAATTATGCTCATTCAAGCTTCCTGATTGATCTAGGTCACTTTAGTCCATTACATAGTTACATTATTCCCTCATTGATGCTCCTTGATGGTTGTAACAATGGGATCAAGTTGTTCTAAGTTGGGTCTTGGCATCAATGTAGTTACAGTCATCAGATCAATTTATTAGAGCTTTGTCAATTTCTCTTCATTAGTTCATCATGGCATGCAAAAGTGGAGAGAAGGGTCCCTTTCATGTATTTGTTCCTAGAAATTAAATCATTGAGGTCTACGTGTATGCCTTCATGGTATCCTTTGAAATGCTAGTTCTTGTTCAAACTAGATCATGTTCAATCTCATCCCCATTTTCATAGGTACTATATAGATGGAAAACTAATATTAGACTATTGGTTTTCCTATTAGGTCTAGATAGACCCATTTTTTACTTTAGTCATCCATAAAGACTAAAAAAACATCATGTACATAGGTCTTTCTTCTAATAATGGCAAACATAGTCATAGAATGAACCCTGCATGATGCAAACCCTCAAGGCAGAGGTACATATTAAACTTTGATGGTGGTCCCTCTATGTTATTTAACCTAAATGCATTAATATGTCTACTCTATGGCATTTTAATGAGATTTAATGGTGATAGGATGACCCTACAATACCTTGTTTACTCTGGTAAATTTTTTTCCCTTTGGTTTGACCTTGCCCATCAAAAATTGCTCAAGATAATCAAAATTTTCCAACCTATCTTTATTCCCATTGGCCTCATAGATCCTCACTGTCAGATCTTGAATTTTTGACCTCCCACACATCATTGATATCTTTGGTACAAATGAATGCAGTTTATTGATTTCCTACCATGAAGATCCTTTGACATGTTGACTTTTATTTGCACCATTAGATCAAGATGTGCAAGTGAATTCTAGCCATAGATATTATTGGGCCTACTTTCCCATTTGTGATCTTGCACCATTAGATCATTAGCATGAAAAAACATTGATCATTGATTTATCTCAAACCCACCTTATCATTAGTGAATGCACATTATTGGATCATTTCTTGATAAACCTCCATTGTAGGATCTTATCTAACTTGTAGCTCTTTAAAGGGATTTAACCCAGGGACCTTTTGACTCATTTGACCTCAGTGTGATCCATTAGATCTATGTTGTTAGTATTAAAGCACATACAAACTATTAGATCTTGATCAAATTTAAACCTTTTAAGGACCTTTGAACCCAAATGGTTACTTTACAGAGCTCAAACTTAATGTTAGTGTAGACTTCTTATAATGTAGGTCTAACTTTTAATGCTCATAGCTTGATCTAGAAATCTTGTGTGGGTATGAAATTTTTAGAGGATGCTCTTGGAATAGAGAAATTCATGGCACTATAATCATTTGGATCATGTGGATTTTTGAGGTGAATTTACCAAATGCATAAGTGATCTAGTCCATTCCTTTTTAGATGATGTCTAGGACAACCTGGCCCCTTAGATTTGGCAATCTAAACTTTGAAGGCTTAGATCTTGAGATAGAAGACTCATCGAGATATGAGACTTATAGAGAATGATATTGGTACTAAGGATAATGATCACATGTGGTTTGATGGTCATGTGAGGATTTTTGAGCATATTTATAAATTACCCAAGCAAGCTATCCAGTCTAGTCTCTAAATGATGTCCTGAAGATGGTTTGGCTTCACAAATCTTGTTCCTACAATTTTGCAGCTCTGAATGAACTCCTTAAGGCTTATATAGACCATTTCCATGATCTTGACTATATTGATTACCATGAATACTTTTCTGGATCCTTGAAAACCTACCACTTATATATATAACCCTAAAATGACCGCTAAGACACCAAATAACATATAGACTATGCTATACTATGACCAAATCTGGAATGGCATATGAAATGACATCAAATGAACTGCAACATACCCTATGACATTATAAAAAACCCCTATATAAGATTGTGACTATAGGGGGTTGACCCATTTTGGCCTATGTTAAAAATGGTCAATAGGACCCCAATCTTGGTAAGGCCTACTACCGATCATGATTTTATTTATTAGCTCAAAGATTTTAATAGTGACATATCTATGATGATTTAATATATGGGAGGGGATAGTTTGCCTAATGACTATGAGACTACTATAAGGAATGAGAATTTCCTTATTCAAGATGAGAAGATAGACCCTAGTCCTCCCATGACTTTTTTTCTTGATGTGTAAACTCTTATTCCCACCATTGCTCTCATTCCCACACCCAAACATAAGCAAGTTATCCCTAATCAACCAAACAAGTTAAAAAAGGAAAAATCGACCAAATATCTTAAGGTAATTCAATAAGAGAACCAAAAACCTAAGAGGCAATAACAACAACTATAACAATAGATGTATTTTTAAGACCATTACCATCCCTACTAATCTTATCAAGCTCCTAGATAACCTTTTCAAGGTCAATACCAAGGACAAGGGCAATTACTCAAGTGACACAACATAATGGAAAAAATCAAAATTATCCTTCTACTTCTAAATCACTTATACCTATCCAAAATAATCTTGTATAAGATAATGGAGAGAAGCCTTCATGGGACCAACCTCATGACTCTTACACTTATGTAAATGATGCACTCAATCAATCCTATATGGCTCAATGGGGAAGAATGCCTTCCATGACTCAAGAAGACATGCATAGTAGAGAAGAAAAAAATGGAGGGTATGATCAATCAATTTCCATCTTGATGAAATAATATTAGGAGGAGTCATGTGTAATCAACTACCAAGGTAAATTGAACATTAGATCAAACTCCATAGTTGCAAACACAAGGTCAAAGAAGAGAGTGGTTGAGGAGGTACAAGGATCAAGTAGTGATCCAAAAATAAACTCTCAATTAACTCAAGGATTAGATATGTCAAATTTATCCCCTATGGCTCAGGTAAATCAGAAAAATTAAAATGCTAAAGATCCTTCTATACCTTCTCCTATGCATAAAGTGATACAAGCTAGTGGTAGTTCTATAGCTCTTAGAGTGCATGAAAAATTTGGTATCTCTCCTATGAACATTGTTGAGTAGATGAATAAAGTATATGTAATCATACAAATATAGGAAACATTGTCCATCCTTAGACAAAGAGACCTTCTCCAAAATGAGCTCTCCAAGATCACTGCATTATTTAGGCAGCCTAGTGAAAGAGGGGCAATTTTAACAAATGAATTGAAGACCAAGGATGGATAGCTAATAAAAATTTAAACAAAGTATAAAAATCCTCCATTTTACATTTATATCATCATTGGAGACTCATTGGTACACAATTATTTGATTGATAGTGTATCAAACACATCAGTCATACCTAAACAAGTAGTATACAAGCTAAATTTGAAGTATGAGTCATACTCCAAGGGGGTGTTATAGTTAGATGGATTAAATACTAAAATATCTAGCATAATCAAAGGTTTAAAAATAAATATTTATTATTTTATTAATTTATCTATCTCTCAATATGTGGTGGTTGTTGATGTGCCACTTCACTTTAGTCTTTGCTTGTCAAGGGTCTTTACTACTAAGATTGGGGGATGCCTAACTTGAGATTGGTCCTATATGAAATTTAGGACCATGTATGGTGCTAAGTATCTATCAAGTCTGAACTTTTAGCTAAGTTTCATGTGGATCCATATGTACCTAACACATCAAACATGAACTTCATTATCAATGAAGAGGAAGACCATCCTAATGAAAAGGAACCTTTGACACCACTTGATGGCATAACTAACCTCTATCTTGATGAATGGGGAGCTGATCAACATGGGTTTGATCTATAAAAAATCATTGAAGAGACAAGTATGGGCACATATATCATACATGAAGAAGATGATGAGTTCCTTGAGCTAATTTTTGATGATTCCTTTTAACAAGCTATATGGGTTAAGTATTTTCTACATATGGATGATGAAGAGGTTCCAAGTGTGTTAGAGCATGGTAATGAAGAAAATAATATAATTATACCTACCAAATATGAAGATATTAATGAGTATGACAGTTAATAAGAACATAATGATCTATGGCAAAAGTACCATGCCATAATGTAGGAGTTTGAAAAGGTAATTGGGCTTGCTCATCCTCAAATGAAACATGGGATTAATGATGAGGTCAATGGTGGACCTAATGATAAAAGATAAGAGTGTGAAACCCTTGTCAAGTAGATAAAAACCTTGAAATATGGTAATTAGGTCAAGGCATAAGTTTGTGTGAATGAAGAGTAGCATAGGCATCAGGTTTATCTTGATGCACTTGTAGATGTATTTGGTAAACAAGAAGACAAACTTGGTGATTTTAGAAATCAAACATATCATAGTTCAAATGAAGGTGAAGTTGGAAAAAGTTTCATGAATCTAAAAGAGATAATTGAGAAGGATCAATTGAGCATGAAAGAGACCAAACAGGTTGCAATGTCAAGTAAGCCTAAAAGAGAGCTAAAGAGATCATTCAAAGGAGTCTCGATTGATGCACTTAAAACTAGCAGAGGTTATATGAGTGGTAATTCATTTGATCACCTTCATAAGCATGTTTTATTTGAAAAACATCCATTATATGGTGATTTTTTCTCATGGAATACCTGTGACTATAGAAATTTTTTACCTTGGTTGAATCAAAGAGGAGCTATTTCATCAATTCAAACTTGTTTTGAGGTCTGTACATAATAGGTTAGGTGTGTTGTTTTGAGTGTTTCTTGTTGTGTTTTTTCCCTAAATGACTTTGATATAGTGTGTTTTCTCTTTTTTGTGTGGTGTGGAGTGAGTTTGAGTCTTATAAAGGCATGTTAGCTTTAGTTTTTAGCATAATAATGATTCCATTTCCCAATGTGAGGATAAGGCCACTCATATATTAGCATTGTAGGCATGCTACCCCCATGAATCACCAATTTATTGACCAATTTTTGACCCCAATTAAAAAATGGTCAACCCCTATAGATTGAAACTTTTCATAGGGTTATTAAAACTTGTATATGGTCTTATTATGTCTTGCAATGTTTAAAAAATGGTCTCCATCTGGTCATATTGGTATTTAACAAGCATTGTTTGAGGTTTGGTCCCATGTGTAATTGTATTGTCCTAAAGGTAATTTATAAGGTCTTAGTGTTTTCAAATGTGGTTAAAGGTTTGAAATGGTATTGAGTTATCATAAAAGGTTTTTAATGTGCCTTGAAAGATATATTTTCATGTATTAACCTTTTACTATGTTGATATGTATTACAAAGTCATTTTGTCACCTTTTTGGATAGTTTGGAGGAGTTATACATATAAATATCAAAGGAAAACATTTAAATAAGCCTAAAACATACTTGATGTCAGATACTAACAAAATTGTAGTTCAATGCCCAAATTAAGGAAAATACTCTTTTACAGGCACTTTTGGGAACTTGTATGGCTTTGAAGGATCAAATTACAGGTGAAAATGGTTTTAAAGAGTCTATTATGATTCCATAGGTTAGTTTAAATCTTTGGATCAAGTTTCAAGTCTAACATGTGCAAATAACACCCTCTCTCCTCCATTGATGCCTTCACAAGCTCAAAAAGGCAAAATTTAAATGCATGGTATGGCTACGAGAGAGAAAGTTAGAAGCTAAAAATTTGGGAATTTTTAGGGGTCATAAGAGATTAAATTTAGTGGTATTGGTTTGGATATTCATTTCCCATACTTTATGAACAATATTTAGAGTGACATCACATCACACTGTGTTGTCCATTCAAGAAGGGTTTGCTTTTGCTCCTATTTCTTCATGCCAAAATTAAATAGAGGAGAATAGTTTTATGGGATGTTTTTAGAGGTAAAATTGATCCTTTAAATGGTAGTTTCATAAACCAATTCACCTTCATTATGTGCCTTAATTAAGGGTAAATGTATCTCAAGTGTATGGAATGTATCATTCCATATGTAAGCATTTTTGGTTGGTTTGTGATGTTTGTCACCTTTAGGGGTTATAAAAGCTTCATAATTCATGGAAAATATCCTCACTCTCCTAGGATTAATGTGTTATCTCTCTAAAAATGGATCCTTATTGATAGTATTTAAATAAATGTCATGTTTCTTACTCTTGGAAGCATGATACAGTCATAAACTATCTACTACAAGTATAAGTGATATTATTGGCTCAATTTGAAATGAACATACATGATAAATCATGAGAGAGAATTATTTAATAGGTTATAAATTTAAGGCAATGAGCATGAGACTCAGGTGCACTTATCTTAAAAAAATTAACTCAGAGAGAATTATTTTGGAAATATAGAGATGAAAATTAACTCAAAAAAATTCATGTGACCTTGAATTATCTCACCACATTCATTATAAATCATGAGAAAACCAAAGACTTTATTTTCCATGTATATGCCTTGCATAGGAGCTGACTATATATATAGTCTATACATGAAAATAATATAATGCTTAGTCAAGAAGTCTATAGTGGTTCAAGTAGATGATATATGGTGAGATCAGAATTGATATAATAATCAAGGTGTCTAGGACTCAATGGAGTTATTTTTAGTAGTCTATACAAGTAAAGGTAGACCTACATGTTCTAAACCTATAGGTCCTCATTTTGGAACGAAAACTAATTATCATAAAAAAAATAACAAGGATAAATCATGACTCAATAATGGCATGAAATGAAAAGGGTCATAGATAAATGAAGACACCAAACCATTTAGAGTCAAATGAGGGTAAGGAAGATTGAACCTACAACCTTAGTGCTCACAAACAAGTTTGAGTTCAAGACAAGAAGGTAAAGGTTCATAACATGCTATTAAGGAGCCAATGAACCTTGTGAGATAGTGATAATGAGACTAAAATGAGGGTTTATTAATTTAATTATGCCATGATGGAGTTAAGAGACCAATTCTTAAATCTCATGATCAAACTTATCTAATGACTACCTACAACCACACCTTGAGAAGGTCTGAAGGCAGTCTTGAATAGATGTGTATTTGTGGAATTCAAAGTTTTTGGGAAATTAATAAGGTCATAAAATCTCAACATTATAACAAGGGTTATTGATATGTTCAATAGTTTGAAATTGAATCCCTAAAACTCTCAAATATAGGCAGACCACCCTAGTAACCACCTATAGGTTAAAATGTAAACATGCTAGTCATAAACTTGAAAATATTGTAACTATGGATTTGAGTTTAGGTGAGATCATATATAAATTATAAGATTCAATTGTAAGTCAAAATGAATAGGGAGAAGGTGTATAGAAAGATGATCAAATAAACTTTTCTAAACCCCACACACATAGTTCATCTTCACCTACAAGCTATGTTTAAATCTTTAGAGAAGAGTGCCACCTACTATTAGTGATATGGGAGTTTGGGTGAAATAATATATAGGTTAAAAGATTCATTTAGGGTCAAAAATATGTAAATGAGGTTAAAACAGGTTGACTATCTACAAATCTCTCTAAACCCTACATATACATTTAATGAAGCTACATGCTTGCCTAATTCATAAGAGAAATTTGATAATTTGAGAGAGTTAGAGTTATTTTAAAAACTTTAAGGTAAAACATTTGGAGATGGTTCATGATGATAACATGACTCCATGTAACCCTCAGAACCATCAAAAAATGGATCTAATGCTGATCAACCCTATCTAGGCCTACAAAGCCTAAGATCATACACAATCCTATATGGATAATCATATAAAATATGGTTTAATGTTTGTAAATATGATATATGAAGGCATTGACAAGTTTGAAATTAAATTATAGACCTTATAATACTATTCATAGTCAGAATAAAGCAATAAAAGTGTCACTTGAGCCTATGAAACCTCCTTGAGCTTCACAAGGTGAATGACTGCACTCCAAACTAGTTTTATCTCACTTGGTATGATCATGAACCTATGAGTGGGAAGAAATGGTTTTCAAGGATGTTAATAAGGTCCCTAAACTGAAATATTATGGCATCAATTGTTAGATTAGGTCTTAAATGTGCATAAATAATGGTTAAGAACTCAAACCCTTCTTCAATGGCCTACTTGCAAACTAAGAGTCAACTTATCACACTATTTATTGTAAAAAAAAGATGCATGGGATCCTAATAACCTAGGGATATTTTAGTGGGATAATTCACTTGAAATTTATGTCATTGGTTTATGGGTTCAGGGCCTAGGGTTTATAAATAATTGTTGATAACCTAAGATACTCTAAACCCTCCTAAAACCCTAATAAAAACCCGATGTGGAAGATTGGTCTCAAAATAAATTTATATGATATATTTTTATCCTATAACCTCTTTAATATTGTTATATACTCCACTTAAGTTCCAACCATTTACTTTATATATACCTGCTTTATACGAATGGAGTTGTAAAGACATAATAGGTCATTAAATTTGTATTTATTTTATATATATAATCTATACATTTTCCTACACAAGGATGTTTACATGAGTTTAGGTCTATAAGGAAAAATGGCCTAATGAGAGCAAAAAGTGAAAAATGGAGTCTTAAGTAGAGTTTTATGACTCCAAATGAGTTTTTTCAGGTATAATATGATTTTAATATTCCATAAATTTATAAAAAATTCATTGGAGAAAATTAACTCAAGTTTTGAGCCACTTGGACAAAGCTAGGCATGGTAGACGAAGGGGTTTCACACCTAAGCATATTGATGATGATTTCTAATGAAATGTCGGATCAATGGAGTTTATAAATGTATTATAGGTGTAAAATGAGATTTATAAAGTATTATAATGGTTTATTGATGATGAAAAGGTCCATTTTTCACTTCTCATATATAAATAAGGGCAGTTTTGAGGAGCTGTGCAAGGTGTCAAGCTGCATTTCTAACTCCTATGCCACTTGGATGATGGAGTATCTTAAGAGGAGATACACATGTATTTGGAAGTATTTTTGGACTGTTAAATAACCCCTATATTTATTTTAACTCTCTTATACACTTGTCTTTCTCCCTCTACTACACCCCCTCTCTCCCTCATTTATCTATATAAGTTGCCACTTTTAACCTTGTAATGCATCCATATTTTATATGATGAATCCATATTAAATTGAATAATAATTTTTCATTTGAATAAATATCTCAATACAGTTTTAATTTATCAAATTATTACTTAAGTGTGTGAATAATTTCATGGTTGAATGGCAAGTAATAGTTATATCTCCTTATGTTCATCTCACTCTTCATGCTTGGTGTAAGTAATCTAAATTCTAGTAGATCACATGATGTGTAATTGGTTGATTTATATGTATTTAAGTGTGAAGAAGACTAATAGTGTCTATTTTAAAACCTAATATTCATCTAACTTGAGAAACACATTGCATTCTACCTTCATGTTGAAACACTTTTGTTAGGAGAACCTTGGGTTTGAGATCAATTTTGGGAATTATCTTTCATAGTGAAAGTTTAGGTAGGATTGTGGAGTTTATATTTATACATGATCTCTATTAGATTAGTTTTAATATATTTATATCCATTTTAATTCAAAACAAGTAGGTTAGTGGTTATTTTTAGGTGTTGTGAAAAGGGAGCTATCCCTTCAATCTAGAGATTCACCTCTTCAATAGGTCACCCACAACCTTGAGGTGTTTTAATGTTACATCAAATTTAAAGATGTTGGAGTATCCCTCCTTAGGGTGAAAATTTTATTAATATCACTACCAACACATTAAAATATAGGGATCTAGTTATTATTGTGTTCCCTATATACAACAAGGTTCAATGAGTAGGCAACAAGTTTCCTCCCAAGCCCAATAATACCAACACATTTTGCAGAGCCAAATGCCACTACTGCAACCACAATTCACTAGCCACAGTTATGTAACCAACCCAAACTAGAATGTGCTTCAACAAAAATTTATTTTGTACCCATAATATAACCCTAATACATGGATACACATACCTAGTCATCTAACCAATTCAACTAACATCCCATAATATACCTATCATGTTTAGGGTAATCTAATTTTGACCATGTAACCTCTATAGTAACAAGCCACTCCTTCTAATTTCCATGCCCAAGAGTTTCAATAGATGATGGATGTAATTAAAGCTATACAAGTGGGAAAAAGAATGAAGAAATTTAAACTGGATGAGATATGCTCTTACCCATTCAACATGAAGTATCTAAAAATACCATTTATTCTAGGTTATGAACCACCTAAATTTGACAAATACAAAGGAAAAGGTAACTCTAAATAGCATTTGAAGGAATTATTTTTTGCCTGCTAGTTGATGGCTTATAGTGATACATACTTGCTTTTACTCTTTCCAAGGAGTCTAGTTAGATAAACCTTGGAAGGGCTATTAAAATTACCAAATAACTCTGTAATCAATTGTGATGATCTCTCAAAGAAGTTTATACAACACTTTTCATACAATCTCAAGTAAGAGATTACTATTATGGATCTAGGCCAAGCTAAATATAATACTGGTGAAAGCTTCACTAAATACTTGCAACATTAGAGAACCCTAGGAAGTTGATTTACTCATAATATACTAGACAAATAATTGGTTTTAATATTTACTAAGAGCTTACACAATGAGATATCCTACTATTTAATGTGATCATAAATTCAAATAGGTCATAATTAAATGAATATAAATCAATAAATACCTTGTCAACAAAGGCATAATCAAGTTATCTTCTTCTAATCAAAACCAAAACAAGAAAATAGGTGAGAACCATAATCAGAACCCAACTCAAATACCAGCTTCAATGCCACCTCAAGCCAAGAAAAATGACAAATATAAACCCTACAACCACAATAAGAATGTTGTTGCCAATGGGGTTACTAAATCATGCAATGTTTATCTAGTGAAAACATTGACTGCCCATTTACCTCCACCCACTCAAAAACCAATTCTTCCATATATTCAACTAGGACCTTCACAAAATTAACCATCACAAAATCAAAATCAATTATAATCCCATCCTTTGAGGAGAAGACCACCC
The DNA here is from genome assembly GCA_037957365.1 of Torreya grandis. Taxonomy (NCBI): domain Eukaryota; kingdom Viridiplantae; phylum Streptophyta; class Pinopsida; order Cupressales; family Taxaceae; genus Torreya; species Torreya grandis. The sequence goes on along the minus strand of JARHVA010000848.1, from coordinate 3,326,016 downwards.
ATTGCCTAAAAATTTAGTGATGTTGGTGATCCTATTGAGTTTATGTTCTAAATATTAGTTCAAGAAAATATGATTAATTAAATGATACCAAAGTCATTTCATAAAGGCATTTTTTTACTGATTGGTACAAGGAACATGAATTTTTTGAGTAACATCATGTCAGAAGAGATTTCATAAGATGATGTATCCAACTCAGACATCTGATCGAGATCATGCTGGAAAATAGAGAGATAGAAAGAGACACCCATTCTCCTATGAATAATCATAACTTGTGTATCTACTAGAATCCATTTCCCAACATAACAATAATAATAACCAATAATAGTACCAATTGAACTCAATGTTGTAAATATTATCATTGATGTCAAAGGTCTAGCATTATTGGTGATAAAGGCCTCATTGCATTTAATGTAATAACAATAATAATGATAGATAACTCCACAAAAAAATTATAAATAACAATGCCAACCAAAATAATAATAATAGAATGGTTAGAACCAAGGGTAAAATGATCAAACCAACTATGGATAAAATTGATGTTTTGAAGTATTTTGGGTAGTCAGATTTTTATTGGGAGTATGTTCAATGTGTTGGGTAGTTAGTATCAGCCTCCTCTTTCCCAAGTTTCCCTTTTTATTTTTTGTTAAGTCTTAGCTCCTTCAGTTAGTGCCACATGGCACCCCCACACTCATTTTTTGCAAAAGGGTTCTTGACTTCACCAGGAGTAGTGCTAGCTCACCATGTGGCATCACCATGCTCCTTAGGAGTGAAGGGTTCTTTTGTTAGGACTTTAAGGTGTACCATTGGTTGATGAAATAATAGGTGGGGCATACTATGCATATATAAATAAAAGAAATTGAAATTTCCATGTGGAATCATGATACTTATCTTGTGTAGGTTTACTTTTTTTTAGAGCTTTGAGTTGTGCCATTAGCTAAGGAAAGTAGGTCCTATTACCAAAAATAATTATAGAGGCAGTTTGGAGGAAGACACACATCACCACATCACTTCTTCTAAGCATCATGGGAATCATGAGGCATCAAAGTTGCACGATATCTAGGATTTGAAGACCATATGCACTCATAAGTTTAAGTTCCCCCTTTTGGTATCAATGACCTCATCATCAGCATGAGTGCTAGGTTCTAAGTGTCATTTCTCTATGAGGCCATTATGCCTATATATTTTGGGATTATTTCTTGTGTGGGGGGAAGTTAGATAATATAAAATATTTTAAAACTATTATTAGAGAGAAACCATTGTAATAGCTTTAGTTTTTAATAAGAATATCAACAACATTTGTTTTTTATTTCAAGACCTTAGTAGGTACCACTTGTGGGAAGGATTGAATATTCTATACTATGCCTTTAGGCCTTTTGTATTTTGTTCTCTACCTAATAATGAAGAGGATGTGGTGTTCTGTGTTGAATTAAGTAGAATCAATTGTTGTCTATTATTTATATTTTTTGATTCTATAGTGTTGGAATTTGCTTATATTACAAACTTTAAATCATGTATAAGCTATTTTAAATTGTCTATAATGTTTTATGGGTTCAATCTATTATATGAAATTTTAGGAATGGATATATAAAGAATTTTGGTGCATCACCTTAGATAGTTTTATTTCCATTTTACTTGATTTTCCTCCTTACACTTCTTACCCAAGTAATTCAAATATTTGGATTCTAAAATACTGGAGGTCATTTCACATATCATAATTTTAGTCCCACATCTGTAAAGCTTCCCATAGGAAACTATTTGTCGAGAACAAAAGTTTTAGCATCAATAGTTCCCTTTTATGGAATGCTCAATGGGAAAAGTTTACATGATTAGAAGTTAGAGTTTATGAGCCATAAACCCATCACAGGGTCACTAAAAGTGTAAAATCCAATCTTACTACCACCACCTCTAGTACCTGTAACTCACTAAAGAACCATAGGGTCTAGAGCAACATAACAACCATAGTAGATGGCTATCTTAAGACCACCAAGGAACTTTGTAGCATAGAATAGTGGTATCCCACTCATCCTTTTAGTAGTCCATAATATATGGGATCATATTCTTGATAACTCCTTGAAGGCACTCCCTAAATTCATAGGGGAGGATTTCAAAGGCAGAACATCTTTAGGATGTTGCCAATGTTTGTACTATGCATTATGTTATAGAGTAGAATGTATCCTTAAGGATACTAGACACCTCTTTCAAAGTGTGATATATTGATTATATTTGTCCTTTCTACCCAAATACATCACCACTTGGGATGAACTAGGTAACCAATTCTTTGATTGATTCAATGAGAAAGGAGACCAGTCATCTCTCCTATAATAACTAATCACTATTAAAAAAGTCCTACAAGAGGCTAACATCAAATTTAATACCTAGTTTGACAAGACTTGGTAAATAATCCTGATAGTGGCTCAACCACCCATGGGTATGGCCATAATATTTTACCTTGAAGCCTTCAACTTAGACATATCTATTATGATTCAATCCCTTTGAGGTTAGATGCTGCCAGATGCATATGAATTGGTTGTCAAAGTAGAGAAAAATTTTATAGATGCTAGGAATCTTCTCCCATTACCATCAATGCCCATGATCCTATAACTATAAATACCACTAAAATAGGAAGTCCTAAGAACCTCACAAGAATATCCTTCCATGTATGTATATCTAGCTACTTAAATAAGTGCATCCTCTTCATCCATGCTAGATGTAGAGATTAATGACATGAAAAACATCCTACAAAACTTTTCAAATGAGATTATAAACCTCAATAGGCAAAAAGTTATTCCCGTAAATACCTCTTTCTATAATTACCAAAGTGGAAGAGCATCATACCAAAATAACCAGTACTAGGGAGGGTAGAGGACAAATCATCAGGCATAACCTACAAATTAGATCATCCTGGTTCCTAATCCTTTACAAGAAATCCTACCAAACTCAAATAAATAATTGGTCACTAGCCAAAAAAACTTGGTGGATGACTCAAATTCATGGTTCTTCCCATGTAATAACACATATATACCCTAAAATTTCTCAAGAGGTAATCTATAGTAAAAGGTCATCGAGCAATGAAGATAAGGGAATGCACCTAATTCAACTCCTTATGGATACCCATCCCTAAGCATAAAAAATGATATCCTTATGGCTCAAATACAAGGAATGTCCTTGGAGTAAGAAGAATATATATCCTTAGAACATGCACTTTTATATTGGATGGAAGGTAAAGATGTAGTTTATATGAGATCTCCATGTTGAAATCCCCACAAGTTCAATCAGATTACTATACTCGATCAAAGAAGAAATTGATCAAGACTGAAGAGGATTTTACAAGGCCTAAAGTGACTTTTGAGAAAAGTTTAGAACCCCAACTATCACCCCTAGCATATAAAAATTAGAGTAAAATGACATAGAGCAAGATGAAAGATCCATAAGTCTAGCCTCAAGGGTTGTTTAATGTGGTCGAGCAGTTGAAGAAGGCTCCGGCTAATGTTTTTCTCTAGGATGTCTCATCTATACCCAAAGCAAAAGTCTTTACTATGAGAGGTATTATAAGACAAAGAGAATCCTGTATAAGGTAACCCAGGTATGGAGCCAACACAAACCAAGGGAAAAGAAGCCTATGGGAATGCACAACCCCATGCACCATCCATATTCATCAATTCTAAAGTGGGGGTAAGTAAAACAAAACCCACCCTATTTTATCTAACTCTCATTATGGGGGGAAAGCTATTGGATAATTATATGATTGATTCTATCACCATCACCATAGTGATTCCCAAATAGATAGTGGATGCACTACAACTTCAATATGAACCTTTGAATAAAGGGGTATTGTAGTTAGATGGGAAGAAATTTTAGACCATAGGTGTTATCAAGGCTCTTCCCCTAACTTTGTATTCTTTTCCTAGTATTACAGTCTCCCAAGAAGTTGTGGTAATATATATTTCACCAATCTTTGGGTTATGTTTGTCAAGAGATTTCATAGCTAAGATAGGTGGATATTTATCTTTGGATTGGTCTCACTTAATCCTAAGGACCAAATATAGCTCAAAATTGTAGGTTTTGTCTAAACCACTACATCTAGAGCACATAGTTGGTGATGTTATGATGAATTTAAAAGAAAAACACACTTTTTTTCTCCAAGAAAGAGATGTATTATGTAGATATGATCAATGAATAAAGAGTGGCATACAACAGGATCCTAGAGGAGGAGGTCCTCATTAATGAATTCATCAAGAATTATCCATTCACAAACTTTGATGCCACCGGCCTCAAGAATTATGGAATCCATGATGAAGATCAATATCTCATATAATTCATGAAGAAAAGAGAGTATCAGAGTAGGGAACCTAAAATTGAGTCCAATTTTTGGACTCTATATTTCAGTGGTGCAAAATGCAAGACTAGTTCTGGAGCTAGTATTTGATTAATGTCTCTATTTGGAAATGAAACCCTTAGGGACTTTGACTTCTAGTTTGTATAAAAAAATAATGAAGATAATTATGAATCCATGATCCATGGCCTTAGCTTTGTTGAGTTCATGTGTATAAAACATTTAAAGGTGTTTGGATATTTTGAACTAGTAGTAAAGTAAGAGGAGTCATAATTGAAAAGAATGTCCACATGAGGTCTTGTCACCACTAAATATGGGATTTGATTAAAGAATTTAATATTTAAATCATCCCTAAATATATGAATGTGAAGGTAGATATAATTTCATTAATTGTCTCCCAATTTTATCTAGTAACTAATTTGCTAACTAATAAATGTGTGAGTGATTATCAAACCTGCTATCCTAGATAATGATCAAAACTGGTAGGTATTTGAGAGCAATTCCCAAATTTTCATGTTACTTAAATAGTCATGAAAGTTTATAGAGAAAATACAACCAAATATTGAAGAATCCTATGGAGATAAAATCATGAAACTAAACTCCAATACACTTGTAAAGGGACTATTCACCCTAGAGAATCTATTTGATTTTGATGATGCAAGGAATGACAATTTTTTTTGTCATAAAAAAAAGTGAATAATTTTAGATTGATGTAGGATATGGAATAAAATTGAATGTGTGGAAATAATTTTCCAAAAAAGATAAGGATCAATTGGTATCCTTCTACAATAATTATGAAGGGGTTGTGGCTTGGACCTATGATGACCTGAAGGGGTATGACCATAAGGTGATCCAACACACCATAGATATAATTAAAGGATTCAAGCCAATCCACCAAAATTAAAGGTTGGTAAACACAAAAACCAAGTCTCTCATGGCTCAATAATTGAATAAATTGATTGACTCAAGGATTATATACCCAATCAAGCATTCAACTTAGGTATCCAACTTGGTTCTAGTAAGAAAGAAGAATGAGAAAATTAGATTATGCATAGACTTTAGGGACTTGAAAAAATCATATCTAAAAAATAATTATCCCCTTACTTAAATGGAATAGATCTTCCAAATAGTAGTGGGTGTATAAATGTTTTCTCTATTGGATGGGTTCTCAAGTTATAACTATGTATGGGTTAATGAGGAGGATCAACATAAAACCACTTTCACTATAAAGTAGGGAACCTTTGCATATGCGATGATGAATTTTGGCATCTCTAATGTGAGATATAGTTTTTAGTGGGCCATGGATATATATTTTAAGGGATTGATTAACAAAATAATCCTCATCTATCTAGATGATCTAAAAATGTTCTCCAAGAAAAAGGAAAATTATTTTGATCATTTGGAGAAGATTTTTCAAAAGTGCCAAGAGTTTAAGGTATCCCTTAACCCCAAAATATACATCTTTGGCATCCTACAAGGCAAGATACTATAGTACAAGGCCATCAGAGACTTAAACTTATTGGTTAACAAGAAGGGAGTCTAGTCTTTCCTATGGAAGATCAACTTCATTAGCCAATTCATATCTAACTTTGTGGGGCTGGTAAGGCCAATTACATTAATGTTGAATAAAGACCAAGGTTTAAAATAGACCACTTAAGGAAGAATAAAATTTGAAAAAATTAAGGAGGAAATAGCCACTGATCCCATGTTAGTCAATCCTAACTTATCTAAAGATTTTATCGTGTATGTTTATAGGAGTGAACATAGCTTGGAAACCATGTTAACCCAAAAAAAAGATGAATGGAATGGCGAGTATCCTATTGAATTATATTAAAAAACCCTAAATGGATATGAGACTAAGTATAATTTCATTGAGAAGCTATCTTTTTCCATCTTTAAAGGTCTCAAGAAGTTTAGACACCTTGTGGCTAAAAGCAAAATAATGATATATATGATGCATTCTAACATGAGGGAATACATCATGGAGGGAGAAATCACTAAGAAAAGATCCAGTTAGATCACTAAGATCTTGAAATATGACATAAAAGTTAGATTTACCAAGGTGATCTAAGGGAGATGACTTTGTGAGTATTTGGCCCAATGCACAAACTTCCTAATAGATGATCAAGATACACCATAAATAGTTCTAATGAGTCACTATGAAGCTATTGGGTCCTAGGTTATTGATAAAACCCACTTTATGTAAAATGATAGTATCTAGACAATATCCCTATGAACAAAAATATATTCTATAGATTTCAAGGACCTAGTTATACACTAGTCTAAGGATTTCTTTTCAAAATGAACTTTCATGGAGAACTACTCTGGTGTGTTAACAACCACCAAGCCAATAAGATCCTACAAGATATGAATTTTACCCCTCTAGATGGAAATTTATTAGAAAAAATGACCATAAATAAGATCATGAATGTTAGATATTACTAGCCAATGTTATTTTCATATTGTCATTAGGTGGTAAAAGAATGCCAGCAATGCTAGTTTTTCATAGGCAAGTGAAAGAATTCAGCCATACCACTGAACCTGAATATGATTAATGAGAATTTATCCTAGTGGGGATTAAATTTCATTGGGATGATCAATATTGTGTCTACCATATTCCATAAATGGATACTCATAACCATGGACTACTTCACAAGATGGACCAAGCAACCCCTTTGAAAGAGGCAACAGAAAATGTGATCCTCAACTTCCTAAAAGAACTAGTAATGAGGTTTGGCCCTCCTAAAATAATTATATCCAAAAATGTAATGGAATTCCATAGTTCAATTTTTTTTTTAATTTTCACTCTATAATGGCATTTTCCTTAAAAATTCATCCAATTATTACCTACAAGGGAATGACTTGGCCGAATCGACCAACAAAAACCTCATATGGTTAATCAAGAGGATGGGTGATGAACAATAGAGGGAGTGGCTTAATAATTTAAAAAATTCTCTATGGGCCCACTAAATCACTCATAATAAAAATCTAAAAATGTACCCATATGATTTAGTATACAATAAATAAGTGGTCATGCCCATCTCAATGGAGATTCCCATTTTATAGTTGTTGAAAGCTGTCAAAATAGTGGAAAATGGAGCAATGGAGGTTAGGTTAGTGGATTTGCTCAGTCTTCAAGAATAAAAAGAACAATATAGTGATGCTAGGATCAATTGATAGTAGGTATTTAAGATATGGTTTGATAAGAAGGCATCCAACCTAGGTTTCAAGCTAGGAGACTTGGCCTGAAGTATGATGAATGAGCAATGAAGTCAGGTTAGCACACAAAGTTTGATTCCCTATGGAGATGACCTCTTTGAATCATCAAAAATATTTAAGGCAATGCATTTGAGTTTATGGATGAATAAGGAAATGCCTTAGAAATTTCAATTAATAGAATCCACTTAAACCACTTTAAATGATTTAATGGCTTTACTTTGTACATAGTTAATTTTCCTCTTTTATTGTTATTTCCTTTTGAAAATAAGTGCCATTGGCAAGTTTATGATTTAAAATTTAAAAATGTCCACACCTTAGATCCTCTAATTTTTAATAATATTTGATAGATGGTTATCTACCCCACTCCCCTTGTAATTAATGTTTAGGTGCCCCCAATTGCATGATCTCCCATAAGGATCATCATAAATATTTTATGAGTAGATCCTCAAGTGTGTGTACTACCATTATCATTTATGGGAGCCCAAATTCAAAAAGGATACATTATTATTTATCTAGGAGTGATTAGCTTATAAATACCCCTCTCCTAATCAAATAAAATATTTAAATGCCTAAGAATTTCTAATAGCATTAAGCTGAGCAGAGTGTCTTGAGCAGGGAATTGTGCCAAGATTTATGAGAAAAAGATATTATAAAGTGTTTCTTGAAGTTTATTTTATGAAAATTATAGATGAAACATTCTAGGTCCTCATCTAGTAGAGGGTATCCTAGGAATCAATTAACTCATAGATCAAGTGGTCATGGGGACCTTACCCCTCAATTTGTAGGAAGAAACTCATATGATTTTGACCTTATATAACCAAATACCATGGTACTAAACATAAAGAGTGTCACCAAGAGACATTATAGGGACCAAAAATTGGTCCTCAACTTTGTAGATGGGATCTTTGATCCTTAATTAACCAAAAATACAAAGAGCTTGAGGGAGGGCAATCACACCTGGATGATCACAAAGGTTAGAAAGAATGACTTCAAGTCATTTGGTTTTAGGATATGGAGATATAACATGGATAAATACATGGTGCCTCTCATGTACCCATTCCTAGAGATGATTTACCTATATGCATAAAGATATAATGCTAACATTGACATTATCATAAATAACCACCTCAATGTGGAAATCAATACTGATATAGTGAGGGAGATGCTTTGAATCCCTAACAACCCTAGTGTGGACATATTTAATATGGAGAGATTTTATAATTTATGAGACACTCATGTCCAAAAGTTAAATTTATTGAACTCAACTCTCTATAGCAATCATACAGAAGTGCCACTTTTGCCCATTATTCTCTTGAGCTTTGTAGTACAAGTTATGAAAGACACCCTATCTATGTTGGCATTCATCTTTGGAATGGACTCAGATATCAATGTCCATGATTTCTAGTTAGGTGAAGTCTTCTAATTGAAGATGTTCAGTAGGGAGAAGGCCTAAAAAATGGACTTCACAGATGCCATTATCAATGCCATTCACAATCAATTGGAAAATGTTTTGGCCTAAAATACCTTCAGGGATTGTTCCTTCCTTTTCCCCCTAATATTATACCATATCTCCTAGTTTTTTCACCATAATTCACCATAAATGAAACCAAGATGGGAATGTATCCCCATATGGTGATCCCCATCTCCATATAGACCCACATCCTTTTGGCCATGTAGGATTATCATGAATTTATAGAGTGCTTCCTATCTCTAGTCCTAATCGACCTCAGTTAGGAAGCCATTACCTTTAGAATAATAGACCACTAGATAGCATGATTCACTAGCTAAAAATTTCTAGTTGACTAGTGTTTTAGAGCCCATTTTACATCTGATAAGATCTACAAATTTAAAGAGAAGCCATTCTAGCTCTTGTGTATGCTCACAGATAGAACCTTGGCCCTAGATTTGGCCCACAAGCTCAACATGGTGGATTTAGTATATGGTGTGGGTCAAAATAATAGGGCCTATTATGACATCCCTTTTTCAATAGGGGGCATTACAATTATGAGGAATTTGGAGGAGTGTCTGCTTATGCTCAAACTAGCAAAGCTTAGCCTAGACTAAATCAATGATCAATGAAATTATGACTTGATCGACCACATAACCACTCTCAAAATTGCCTCCTATTTTAACCATGATCACCAAATATACTTTGAAGATTAGAAGTCACCAATGGAGGATGACATTAAACACTATGTCGATATATTCAAGATATCCTTAGACACCCACCAACCATGGGAGTCTTTCTACAAAATAGTTTGAGATTTTGATCCCATGAAGCTCATGAACAAGGGTCTAAGATCAAATCTCATATAGAGTGGATAGAAAAATGAAAAAATGGAAGCCTATTAGAAATATATGTAGGAAATTGGCAAGAGGGAGCTTTATTTTAAATATCTAGACTCAAATGAGCAATTTGAGAACCTCTGAGATAAGCACCATGAGGAAGAAGCTCAGGTAGAAGAATAAGTTTTGGTCAAAGAATAAAAAGAAGATGCCCCCTTAGGGAAAGAGGAGGATTCTTTTGTGATTTATATGCCTACATCTTAGCCCCCTCTTTATGAAACTCCCCAATAGAAGGGGCATCCCACTCCAGGGTAGCCTAAAGTAGGGTCATCTCAGCTTGGATCTGAGGCACAAGCTTACATCCCTCCTCCTAAGCCCAACAAAAAGAAGGTATGATTTTATAACCCTCTCCTTTCCACTTCTTATTCATTATTTTCTTTGTCTTCACCTTCCACCATTTACACCATGCTTTCACTACTTTCCACTACTCAACAAATCACCATGCTTTCACCAATTTTCAATCCTCCACCTTTATCCACCATAAGTACATCCATCATGGTTTAATTACCCATAACCCCTCTCTATGGCCTCCCTCCTTTCTCACCTTCCACATTGACCATTTATCTACTCATTCTTGAGGGAACAACATTCACCGCTTCACAAAAACAAGTGACCATTCCTTTTGGATTACCACAAAGATCCCCTTTATGGGGGAATTAATTTAGTCATAGGAGAAATTACACCAACATTTGGAGACTAAAAAAAATCCCAAGAATCTTGGTTAGAGAAGAGAAGAGGAAAAGTGGCCAAGGCCCTGACAACACCACACATGCAGTCATTATTTAACCCTACATAGTAATATTTGATGATTGCACATATAATTCCAACATTAATCAAGCCCAAAGTATAGATGTAGCTAGGGTATTACTCAATATATACCATCGGGCTCAACCTAAGATAGGCTAACCTATACAATAGGTTTAAATTAATGAAGGAGACCAAGAAGTCCATCATAATAGATTATCTCAATGGAGGCCATTAATTGGAGAAAAAAAGAGAGAAATTAAAAGAGTCAAATCCACCATAAAACACCTAAATGTAGAGGATAAGGCTAAAGATGCCAAGCTAACTAAGATGAGGTCTAACCCACAGAGCAATGTCACATCTAAAAGCTTCCAATTAGAAGCTAATCAAAGAGCCTAGCTGTAAGTCCAGGTAGCATAGATGAAGTCTGAAATTGATGGCCTAAAAAGGGAAACATAGGACATATAGAATAAGATATAGGAAAAGGAATTAGAGCATGAAAACTCATAAGAGTCTCTTGGACTCTATGAACATGTAATAATAGATGTAACAATAGATGCAAAAAGAATCCTTGGGCAAGGACCAATAGATCCAATAGTTAAAGAATGACCTCATCACCTACTTATAGACTAAAGACATCCTCCCAATGATCCAAAAATTATATGTTTCATATTGGGAGATGATAAATAATATGGCCTCAAACTTGAAGGCAATGCTGGGGTTCATTGTAGACTCATAAATATTAATCACTTAAGTGAGTGCATCTATGGATTAGGTCCTCACCTTCATATCAACCAAGTTATAATATTCATGGATCTTAGTAAAAATATATATATAACATAATGGATGGGAAAATCTAGGTAGTAAGGGTGGCTAATAAAAGGTAGGCAGTGATTAAGGTTAATGAGTTCTTAATTTGCAACAAAACTGTATCAAAATGCAAGGAATTTTTGAATGCCTTAGATAAAGTGGTTCAGGACATGAAGGGAAACATTGAATAGTTGTTCCAATTATGAATCCCCTCCTTGTTTCTTGTAGATAAAATGGTCCTTTCAAAGGAAAATATAAAAGAGTTGTTGATCACAAAGTAAAATGACTAGATTGTCTTTGCATCTTTGGGTTAAGCACTAAGTGTCTCTAAAATGGAGACCATTTTGCAGCCTCTTGCCCATATAGAATTTTAGATTCAAGAAATTGTAAAAGGTCTAAGTAACATATCCTTTAAGGAGACAATAAATTTGGATAGAGCCTTCAAGGATCTAAAAAAGAAGACTCAACCCATAAAGGAAGAGTGGACACCTTTGAAGGCAGCTCTTCAAATTTTTTAAGTTTTGTTGGCCTCACCTTTTTGTAGTTTTTCTTTGACTGGTCTAAGAAACCAGATTTTTTGGGTTCCTCCATCCATAGGTGGATTCCCCTATAAGTCATTAGGAACTATGGATCAAATCCATGTTTTGAAGTATTTTGGGCAATCGACTTTTCATTAGGAATGTGCTCAATGAGTCAAATGGTTAATATCAACCTCCTCTTTCTTGGGGTTCCCTTTTTATTTTTGGCTAAGTCTCATCTCCTTATACTAGTGCCATGCAGTGGCCCCACACTTATTATTTTCAAAAAGGTTCTCAGCTTTCTAAAGAATAACAACAACTCACCACATGGCATCACCATGCTCATCATGAGTGAAGGGTTCTTTTATCAGGACTTTAAGGTGCACCATTGGATGATGAAATAATAGGCAGGGCCCACAATGTAGATATAAATAAAAAAATAAAAATTTCTATGTGGAATCATATCACTTATCCTAGGTAGGTTTCTTTTTTTCAGAGTTCAAGTTACACCATTAGCCAAGCGAAGTAGGCCCCATTTTCAACAAGAATTTTAGAGTTAGTTTAGAGGGAGACACACATCACCACAACACTTATTCTAAGCATTATGGGAATCATGAGGTATCAAAGTTGTGCCATATCTAGGATTTGAAGATTGTATGTATTCATGAACCAAAGCTCCCCCTTTTAGTTGCAACAACCTCATCATGAACATGAGTATTGAGTTTTAGGTGTCATTTCCTCATGAGGCCATTGTGCCTATATATTTTGGGCTTATTTATTTTGTGGGGGGTAGTTAGATAATATAAATTATTTTATGACTATTATCATAGAGAAAGGATTGCAATATATTTATTTTTTAATAGGAATAACAACAATATTTGTTTTTTTATTTCAAGACCTTAGCAGGTGTCCCTCATAGGAAGGATTGAATATTCTATACTATGCCTTTAGGCCTTTTGTATTTTGTTTTCCACCTAATAATGAAGAGGATGTGGTATTATATGTCAAATTGATTAAAATCAATTGCTATGTATTGTTTCTATTTTCTACTTTTATAGTCTGGGATTTTACTTATATTACAAACTTTAAATCATGCATAAGCTCTTTTAAATTGTTTGTAATGTTTTAAGGGTTAAAACTATTTTATGCAATTTTAGGAATGGATACGTAATTTATTTTGGTGAATCACCTTAGATAGTTTTATTTTTGTTTTAATTGCATTTTCTCCTTACTCTTTTCCTCCCCAATTAATTCAAAGATCTATCTTCTAAAATATCAGAGGTTGTTTCACACATCATAATTTCAATCCCACATCTATAAAGCTTCCAATAAGAAACTATTTTCCAAGAATGAAATTTTTAGGCATCAACACCAACTAAGGACATCATCATTCCATTATGTATACCTATAATAATGTTTTAGGGCATGTTTCAAGAGGTCATGTTGTCACCATCACTATCAACCCTAAACCAAATACAAACCTAGACCTTCAACCGATAATGCCTATTTGCTGAGCAATATTTACCAACCTCCTTATGCCAGTGATTATACTATAAGCCATGTTGATATTCCATCACCATACCAACCAATAATCATCATTTCAAGCCTCATACCTAACCATCCAACTACTAAATCTAGGTTCTAGATAAAGATTACATAATCACAACTCGATGAACCAAGGTCATTATCAAAGGAATAAAACTAAATACTATAAATTAGCCTAATCAACCTACTATGCCTATCCAAAATAAACCAATTAACAAAACTGAGGAGAAGAATTATGATATTATAGAATAAATGAAGAATACACATGCACACATATCCATCATAGATTTATTGTGCATGTCTACCATCCACAAAAACATCTTGAATGAGTATTTGAACTAATCCCTTATGCCAGATGATATCACTCCAAATAAATTCCAAGCCATGGTAGGACGCTTAGCCCATGGCCAACATCTCACCTTTGACCAAAGTGATATATCTTCTCTAAGCCCTCTACATAATAACCCATTGTACATTGAAGTTGGTATAACAAACCATAGAGTTAAATGTACCCTTGTAGACAATGGTTTGGGTCTTAACATTGTCTCTCTAAAGTTAGTCAAACATTTTGGGTATAAATCAGTTGATTTGCTACCATATACCATCATTATAAAGGCATATGATAATGCAGAATGAGAATCTTAATGTACCATTATCCTACTATTGGTCATTATGCCATTGAATCATGATACTCTTTGCCATGTTTTAGACCTATAACTATCTTAAAATATGTTATTAGGCCAACCCTGGATCCATGAAATCAAGGTTATACCTTTTATATTACATTAGTGTATAAAATTTCCACATTCAAGGATGGAAGTTGTAGACATCCAATTCCTAACACCATTGTTTTAAAATTGTTAAATCTTACTCGAAATTTATGAAAATGCATAAATTAGGCTAATATCACTTAAACATGCTAAATAGTTTGAGCTTGTGATTTATAAGTGATGATTTAGGCTAATGTATCCCTAAATGGGGTAATGAATTTTATGTGATTATTAATTAAATTCATTATTAACTTTTCTTAAATCATTTTGAGTCAAAATGATGAAAACACATTTTGGTGCTCTGGATCACTCTTTTCTTCTAATTCAGAAGCACATGACATGTGCATGTGTTATTTTGTGTCAATAATATCATTAATGGGATATTGGTCTGTACATAACTAACATCACCTTATAATTCCACTCTAGTCAAATTACAACCTAGTAATATGACATTCTAACCATTTTGATTAATAGTGTGCAACCAATTTGCAAAGAATTGCATAAAATTTAATTAATCTCACTTAGGCAATTAATCTAAATTAAGAGTTTAAGTGGAAAATTTATGGAAGTTATTTAACATATTTTAATTGGAAATTGATTCTTAATATTTGAACTATCAAATGACATAATTTATGGGGTTGCATCCATAAGCCATAAATGCAACAAATATCAGGTTTAGGGCCTCCCATGCCTCTTTAATTCCCCTTCCTTCCAAATAATGGCCACACATCTTGATCTCAAGATGGATGGTCAAGGTTGATTTTGATCAATCTCAAAAATATATAAATAGGAGGGCCAATACCAACATTTTTAAGCTTCATTTATGTAAACTTATTATGTAGGATTCTATCCATATGCCTTTTGTGTGTAGTGTTATAATGCTTAGTTTACAATAGGATATATTCAAGATAGGCATACCATTGAATCAAATATCATGAGAATATTTTCATTGGTGCATAAGAGATGATGGAAGAGCTTTGAATTGCATCATTGCTAAAGACTTGAGCACCATATAAAGGGGAAAACCATGTTTTGAGACACTTTTGGATGATGGGATGATCTTGGAAAGGTATTGTGTGTGTGTTTTCTTTTAATAGATATTAATTATCATTTTCAAAACCATGTCAAAAGTGTTGGCTTAGATAGTTATTTTCTTATGCGTTTCTTGAGTTTTCTTGACTAATGCTTGATCCAACTATCTTTGGATTCCATTTTTCCATCTTGGCACACTTGGTGGGACCACACATCCCATTCAAGAAAGGATACCAACCTAGTAATCTTAGATTTCCTAAAAATTCCTTAAAAATCCATAAAATTAAAATTTTGACATTATTTTTCCCATGTTTTTGGCTCTTTGTTGACACACATTTTACACAGTGACCGGTATTAGTTTTGTGTAACTAGCAACACTCTTATCTAACCAACTTTGATTCTAGTGTAGGGAATAACATGGTAAAAATATTATATTTTTGAGTTTTATTTAAATTCGTAAGTTTATATTATGGTTTTTAAGTCTCTATTTGAACTTTTTATTGCATGATCTAGAGCTTTGCTAGAGATTTTATACTTACCTTGGGCTAATAAAATATTTTTGACAAAAATTTTTTGCCTAAGGATTCATAGGTAGCTAACATAAGTTCTGTATTGATTGGTATTAGTTATTTTATGACCATCATCAGTCTTATTATAACTATAATCAATCACTATTGACTAATGTTGGTCTCTATATAATATAAAACAAAGAACCCGAGAGCAAGTTTTCAAATCTTGCTTATTTCATTGATACTTGAGCTTCAAAGTAGAAGGAAACCCTCTAACATTTTATGGACACACACTTGGAAGAGTGCCAAATTTGAACTTGCTTAAGTCTTGAACTTTCCATTTGGTGTTTAAAAGGAGCCTAGATGTTTTTAAGTTAAGTTATTTTGTGAAAGTTTTTAAAAGTTTGTGACTAAGGCTAAGGGGCCAAAAATTTCATAAGACACTTCAATTTTGGTGCATAAAATTTACACTCACTTAAATTTCAAAGTTTATAAAAGTGTGTTGTTTTATACAAGATAATTTATTACTTGTTTATTTTTTGTGCAAAATGAAGAGTGCATGTATGCTCTCCCCCCATCCCCTTTAGGGAACTTGGGTGACTAAAATCACTCCTTCCTTGAAATTATGCCTTTGTCCAAGGCATGAAATGAATGTTGTTAAGGATCTTCCCAAAATCCATATGGTTTGGATGTTCTAAACACAGCCTCTAAAGTAATTTCATGTAGATAATTTATTTTATGCAATTGGGCTTGTAGGGGGAGTTCATAACTTATTCATGAGTTATTTAGGGAAGCTATGACCAAGGGTTTCATCTCTCAACATTATTTCAACCCTAATCCATGGTGGGGTATATAAATTAGGGCATGTATACTATGATTTATATTGGATTGAGTGGCCAACCTCTCTAATCATAACAAAAACTTGAGTCATGTCTAGTTAACCAAGGGATTCCATTAAGTAGTACACATATGGAATCACTATGCAAAGGAATATAACCTTTCATAGTAAGTTAATCAAAATGAACTCAATTAATGTGAGGCATCTCTAATTTTAATCACACTTGGTACCATCTAGATGGTTGAAAATTTAAGTTTTATAATAACCCCACTTGCCATAGACATATTATTGATGTAGGGTGAGTAGCTCGAAGGTCTATATCATCATAAAATCTCTTGGGAGAAGGGGGGTGTAAAAGCCCTCCTACTTCATGTGATTTTATATTTTGAATTAACACTTAAAATCCTTCCAAGAACACATATATAGATGTAATTCATCATATGAATCAACCTTGTTAGTTTAAGGCTTACGACAATTTACTTATTTGTACTTTGTCTTTTCATCCTTTACTTACTTGGTCATTGTTTGAGTCTAAAAATTGTTTATAAACCATAGCATCAACCAAACACATTTTTTGTCCACCATTTTATTTGAACAAGGAGGTGTTATGATGACCAATTCAAAATCATCTTTTGCCTTGTTCAAATCCTCATTTGAAACATTGCGTTTGTCTTATTTAAACAACATTGTTATGCTATCCATTTGAGTCTAAACCATTTTTCAAAAATATCAAAGTCCTTCACTTTTTAATTCAAATTTAGAATTCACCTTTTTAAGTTCTAGGAAAAAGTGTTAATTGGTTTACCATTTGCACTTGGTTTGAGTTAACTTAGGTACAATTCCCCATTTGGGTTGAAATCCATTTAGAGACTCATCATCATCTAATGATTGTGAACTTAGGTTATTTTGCATATCAATTAAATTATAAGTTCTAGAACCAATTTTATTCTACCTTCTTATTACTATGTGGCAGCATTGTGTTTCCTATTTGGTTTTAGTTTTATACTTAGGAATTCTTGCATGTTTTCACATCTTGAGTTTCTTGGTTTGTATTATTGCCTTCCTAATCTTAAGGATTTTATTATAGTTTTATAGTAGTAACTCATTAAATTTAAACTAGATTTTACACTGTTAACGTATCTATAAACCTATGTTTGGTGTACTAATTTACATTATAGGTCTTTGAGTTATCATACCTTCTTCTAATTTAGTTATTTCAACCCATCAAAGTTGAGTAATTTTGTGAACCATTTCTTATAATTGTGTTTTACTATACCACTTCTCTTTATTATAGTCTATTTATAACCTTGTAACTTGTTTGGAAGATATCAAAACACACCTTGTTAACATTTGAAAAAAACATGCCAAATCTTAAAAATTTTAGAGAACAATCTTTTAAACATGATGCAAAGGTACACTCATAGTGGGGTCTCTTACAACTCTAGCTATGAGGATGAACACTTTTATGATGGACAAGATAATTATATGGTATTTGAGGACATTCCCAAGATTACTTCAAACATCAACCCCTAGAGGATAAAGATGAAACACTCCTAAGGTTGATTGAATTTGGTGTTAGATTAAAATTATAGTTTCTTATGGAGAAATTGTATATCTTGGTTAGGGTAGAAGAAAAAGAGAGAAAAATACCTTTCCCACATTGAAAAAAAAAACATTGTATCTTATATAAAAGGAAAATAATTTGTATTAGAGTCAAAAACCAATGATCAATATCTTGTCACCAAGATCAAAAAGATAAGTCAATGATATGCAGACCAATTAATCATAGACTTAACTGACTCTTTAGTTGCCACTTCTATACACAAAGATGATTCTAAATAGCAAGGGAATGTGGTAGAATCCACTAAAAAAATTTAGTTAAGAACACACCTATGATGTATCAAGATGTTTTAATTGAACAACCTAAGTCTCATGAGGTTCTACAACATGCTTCACTAGATAAAAAGCATACAATTTTCAATCATCAAGAACCTCTTGTTCCTTCACAAAATCAAAGACAAAAACATTCAAATTGAGGAAATTGTGCAATTTTTTTGGCTAGTTCATCTCAACCAATATGTACTTTGGTGAATATACCACAAACACCCTAAAATAAATATAACTTTTACAATTCAAGACAACCAACTTCAGGGAATGTTAATCAACCTAGAAACCAATGACTCACTAACTTGATTCAAGCAGTGAAACAAAATAAAGTTACAAAGATAGGGTGTATAAACATAAAAAATACATATAATAGGGGCACATACCACCCCAATCCAATATAATTATATTCCACCTACCAATGCACCAAACATGTAAGAGTGGAACTCGATGAAAGAAATTATGTCACAATTGGAGATAGGAAACAAAATCAAGAAGTATAAATTTGATGAGATATGTCCATATCCATTTTACTTGAGTATTATAAAATTACCATTTCCACCTCATTTTGAGGCAAAAAAATTTGAAAAATATAAAGGAAAGGGTGACCCTCATGAACACATTCAGGCATTTTCTGTATTATGCTAAGAGGTAACTTACAATAACATTTATTTAATTCGCTTATTTCTATGAAGTTTAGCAGGAAAAAATTTAGAATGGATTATTAAGTTACCCATGTTGGAAGTAAAAATACTAATGGGGGGGGGTGAATCAGTTTTATTAAATAGTCCTCTCATTTCACTTAACATCATTGAATCATTTATTTACTTACATACAACAATCAATGTGTATACAAACAACTATAGAAGTAACCAACATAAGGACATGAGCTATATGTGGGAAACATATAAGGGAATAAAAATGAATAAAACACTATGTTTAATAATATCCTATAATCAATTAATCAAATTTTTAGTGAGGCACCAACCCCACAAGGAGCATCAACCCCTCACTAGTCAAGCACCAACTCAATTAGTCCTTTAGCAAGCTCCGACCTGCAAGGAGGATCCAACCCCTTAGGTAACCAAGAAAAAAATTAGATAACTTAAATATATGATCACCATTATAATTTTTTTTATCAATCAACTAAATATGACGACCTTCTTTTGTTCTTCTCACACTTATTTCTTTCTCTTATAGCCTTTTAGGCCTTTTCGCTCAACTAACCCTTTCTTTGGTAGAATTAGATCAAATAAATTTGATCAAAACCGATGGAAACATATTTATATATTCATTTAATATTTATTAAACATTTATTATGATCTTAAAATCCATTTACCTATTCTTCAAAACTCTATATCCTTCGTTTTCTTGCTCAATTCTTGAACTAGTCAAAATAGGCCTATTAGGCCTTGTCTTTATACTTGAATCTTGATCATACCCATATTGGTTGGAAAATAAAATTAATATAATTAAATAAAAATTTAAATATATCAATACACATTTTTCACAAGTGAAAAAATCACTACATAGGTAGGTCATTACCCTTAAGGGTCAAAACCACAATTAGGCCTAATAGAGACCTAATGCAATTAGGTCTTCTCTAAGCACACATTTCACTTATACCTCCTTGGAACACTTTGATCCTAAAAAAATGGATGAAAAAATTAAAATTTAACTTTAATATACCATTTATAATATCACCTTATTTCCAAAAAACCATTTGTATCTCTTCACTCCTTGAACCATCCAATTAGGTCTACTCACAAATAGGCATTTTTATTGCTAAAAAGTCTGTCTAGAAAATATGATGCATAAAACCAAATTTGACACATAAAAAAACAAAAAAAAAATTATATAATATAAATTACCTTAGGTTAAACATAATGTTAATTATAGTTCATAAAATAGATCAAAAGACCCCAAAATGATCAACTTCATAAGCTTACTCAGAATTACACATAGGCCTTAAGAACCCAATCAAAAGCCTTTGAATTTTCATACCTTCATAGAAATATATCATAAATAAAAATGATTTAAAATTAACCTATTATATGTATATAAAACTTTAATGGGAATTTTATCCTTAAAATTAGTGCAAAATGAATCAGTAACATCATTTTCACTCACACACAAAAAACTGTTTGTAACACCAAAAACATAGTCATTGAAACTAAGCCTTAGAACACCTATGTAAAAAATTTTGTGATATTAAAATGGGATTAAATTATAATTAATAATAATTATATAATATTTTAAAATATATATTTCATGGATATATATCAATATTGGTATTATAGACCAATCTCACAACTTCACTCTACATAGACTTCACTCTGTTAGACAGACCATTTTGATGACAAATTTTTGCTTGTGTATGAGAAAAATCAACAATTATAAATAAATTAGATATGATTAATATGTATTTAATAACTACCCAATTCATTTTTATCCATCCTTATTCCTCTATAACCTATCCCTAATCTCATTCCCATTCTTTCTTGGTTTTCTCACTACCTTGCCTATTAGGTCTGTTTACCAATGGGTCATCTTCTATGACCAATTTATCATATTTTAGTTCTGAAACCTGATAAAAAAATTTCATGGGATTAAAATATAATTATTAAACATCATATTACATCCATTAACATTCTTTAACCAGGTCAACCCTACCTGCTACATCAAAATTCCTAGAAACAAGGGGTTTCTTGTAGATTTTATTCACTATCAAGACAACCCAAAACCACATGGAGAAAATTGGAAGAGTAATTTACATGTTATAAAAATATAAATATATCAACACAATTATTATAATCCATAACCAAAAATATCTTTCCTATTAGGTCATTATGAGGGTTTTGACTGGTTTCCCTTCTTAGTAATTATTCATAATGAATTGCCCCTCAACTCCAAAACCAATGGTAGGAAACTAAAGATATGAATATTACCCAACTTCCATGAAGTTCTTAGGATATCATGAAAATTTTTTGCATGACAAATATCATAATAAATTACTTCTCAAGTTTGCAACACCCCATTCTGTGCATGTAGAGGACTTTATCACCAATTTTCATACATATTAAAAAAATGATCTCAAACTTTGTCAACACACTTAACATAATCTCTCATACTTCTATAAATCCTCTAAAGAGATATAGTACCTTTTAAAATGATCTTGACTCCTCATTAGGCCACTATAGGTCACTTTGTACACTAGGCCTTATATTTCTAGTCATACTTAGATCATGATCATGCCTTGAAACTTTTTGAAATGATTTTAAATCCTCATCAAAATGTTATATGAACTCATATCCTACTCATACACTATCAAAATTTATCACACAATTCTCATACTGATCACCTCAACATGTTATTAGGCCTATGCCTTCTTACTAGGTCTCCATGTGAGGCCTAAGCCTCAAGACTTGATCTTGAAACTCATCTGAAGGATTATTTTCCTTTTGATGATGTTTACATATATTTTTATGCTCTCTTATGCATGTATTGACATAAATCATCAAGATTTACTATGCCTTTTATGCAAACACCTCTTCTTAGGTTTAGACTAGGATTCTTAAGACACCTAGTACATAATAATAGCTTACCTTGTACCATGATCTTGAATTTGACATGCCAAAAAACTCCAAGAAATTACCAGGTTTTCTTCAAATTAATCTCAATAGAGAGACAAGATATTTCCTTAAAATTTTCTTTTTTCATGAGACTTCTTTGACACATATCATCTCATCATGCATGACCTCAATTTTGACATTGAAAAAACTAACATTTGTCTTGAATTTGACATCAATGACAATAATAATGCATCAAAGACAACAAAAATAATCATACCTAAATAATCTCCCCCTTTATCATTGATCTCAAACATTCTAATATAGTAGATATTCTTATTACCTCAAATTGAATCTTCTTTGATATGTGGTCTTTCTACCAAACAAGAAAATTTCCCCCCTTTGAAAATAATGATAAAGGGCCATGTTATTGTAAATTTATCTGATCCTTAGACATAAATAAATACACCTTTTCTTTTTCAAATGAGTTTAACATAGATTAGGCTTACATACCTACACTTAGAGCATGATTGGTTCCCCTTGTCTCCATGAGAACTTAAGACATTTTCAAAACTGTAACTTGGTTTGATCAAGTCATCATGCAAACTCTTTATGGCATATCTCTTGTGATCACACCTAAAGTAGAATCTTATATAAACCTTAAATTTTAAAGTTACCAAAGACCATAAAACTCCCCCTATGACTGAGCATCCTTCATGTTTCTTGTTTATTATCTGAGTGCCTCCATGAAGCCTAATGGAGTTACCTCTGCTCTAATGAACTAGAACAACATAAAATCAAGAGATTTATTGATCTTCATGTCCTTTTTGGACTAAAATTCCTTCATAATTCTCTTAGGCTTGATTAATCCTTCTGGACTACCTCCTCAATCATTATTTGAACAACATTCTAGCTTGATATATTGGTATTGACTCTGATCAATAATATGAGCTGATAGAGAGAATTCTTGTCACTCCTTTACATCTTGAATATGCTCTACCGTGGAAAATAGTCCACTTGGACTTGCTGACTAGTCATCAACC
Organism: Torreya grandis; assembly: GCA_037957365.1. Lineage (NCBI taxonomy): Eukaryota > Viridiplantae > Streptophyta > Pinopsida > Cupressales > Taxaceae > Torreya > Torreya grandis. The sequence goes on along the minus strand of JARHVA010000848.1, from coordinate 3,302,856 downwards.
TTAGCTACCTTGGGTTTCCACTTACTCTATTATCTTCTTTTTTGTACTTTAGTAGCCTCAACTTACTTGTTTTGTCTTGAGAAATCATACTTATAGTATTTTGAAATATGACCAACATTATGACAATTGAAACATATTATTCCTCTTGATGGGAACAAACCATGACCCATACTTCTTGATTGATGAATTTCATCATAGTTCCATGCATATTCATTCTTGGAAGGCCTTCTATAATGCTTTTCTCTATGACCAAATTGGTTACATAAATAACAATAGCCATTGAAAAGATTAGAATACCTTATGGTATTAGGTTTCCTGATAGTATTATCCTTCATTATATCATCACCCTCATTATTTTTTTGATCATTTAACTTTTTGATCACATTACTATTCTTCTTTTGGTCTCCATTGAAACCAAGGTCTGTTTTGTCATTAATAGTCTTTTGACTACTCATAATGTTGTCTAGGTCATTAGTACTCTATTAAAACCTCACAAAGGATTTGACCCTATTTGATGCTTATTTAAATTCATATTTAAAGGAATTCACTTAAGCTACATACCTTGCATATTCATCTTCTTTGGCTTCTAGTCCTGTAGTCATAATTTCAAGTTGACTCTCACCCTGTTTGACTATTTCCTCTTGTTCCTTATAGTTATTACTTAGCATAGCTTCAAAAAAGTTTATTTGATCCTAATAATATTTTATAAGAGACATCATCACCCTATTATTTTTATTTACCATTTTTAGTTCTTTTATAGTGTTCACCAACTCAACGTCAAAATCTACTTCATCTCCTTCTTGATTTGAATCACCAACAACACTTCCAATCCATATGGACTCTTATTAATTTGATCAAATTAATTCTTCAACCATGAAGATAAATTTGTTAACATTAGGGCCATCACATTCATGGTCACTCTTAGAATCACTTCTCTCACTCTCATCAGATGAGTTACAATCTTCCTTGGTGTAGAAACTTCTTTTGTTTTTTCAAAAACTTCTTCTTATCATCATATATTCTATAGCTTTTCTTGCTCTTATCAGACTTGTAGGACATTTTTTCATCATCATGATCTTCACCATAATAATAATAATAATAATAATAATAATAATAATAATAATTATTATTATTATGAGGGAAATTGTTATCAAAGTGTCTAATCTCTCTGCAATTAAAACATTTAAAAGGTAATTTGCCCTTATATCTACCTAAGCATGTCCCCAACTTTCTTGTAAACATAGCTATCAACTCATCATCATTAATATAAGATTAATCATTATCTTTGAATTTATTACCTTATGTATTCTTCTCTTTTGGATTCTTTTCTACCTTGAATCCAACATCCTTATTTGCAGGTCTTCCTTCACTTGCCCTCATCTCATAGGCTATTAAGGTGCCATGAAGTCCATCCATCTCTAGCTTTTCTAGATCTTGAATTTATTCAAAAACAAAAAACTTAGAATCAAATTTGGGAGTTATATACCTTAATACCTTTTGAAAAATAATAGACTCTTTTAAATCTTCACCTATAACTCTTATGATGTTGACCATTTCATCAACCCTTAGCAAGTAGGTTATAATGGTATCATTTTAATTCATTCTTATGCTTTTAAATTATCTTCTGAGTCTAAAATTTGGCCAATTTGAAATTTGAGTATCCCTCATGAATATAATTTAACTTGTCCCACATCTCTTTGAAAGACATACAATGCATCACTTTCATAAGTTCTGCCTCTGATAGGCCACACATAATACCATTCATTGTTTTTGAGTTATTGTCACTAGCCTTCTTGCCTATTGCATCTGTAAGAGGAATAGGGGGTACATATTATCCATCCAAGACTAATTTGAAAACAACATGAACTTGAGACATCAAATATTTCCTCATCATAACACTCCAACAATCATAATTAGATCCATTAAATAATGGAGCTTTGCTTATAGAGAAACCACCTTGTGCTTGACTAGCCATCTTTGCTTGCATAGAATCTCCTTTAGGTTGTAAGATCTCATTCAAAGGATATGATACTAATTTTTATAAGTAAAAATAATAAGAGTGGGTGGGGGTGAATCACCTATCTTAAAATGGTCCTCCCATTTCACTTAACATTTATGAAGCATTTATTTACTTATATACAACAATCAATGCATATACAAGCATCTATGAAAGAAACCAACATAAGGACATGAGATATATGTGGGAAAAATGATAGGGGAATAAAAAACACTTTGAATAATTTTATATAATCAATTAATCAAAATTTTAGTGAGGCACCGACCTCACAAGGAGCACTAACCCTTCACTAGTCAAGCACAACCTCAACTAGTCCTTTAACAAGATCCAACCTATAAGGAGGATCCAACCCCCTAGGTAACCAATAAACAACTTAGATACCTTGAATATATGATAACCATTAGACACATTTTTATAACTAAATTTAATATGACCTCCTTATTTTTTTCTTCTCACACTTCTTTTTTCCCCAAACAACCTATTAGGCCTTCTCGCTCAACTAACCCTTTCTTTGGTAGAATTAGATCAAATGACCTTGATAAACACCTATATATACATATTTATATATTAATGAAATATTAATAATAATTTTTTTTATCATATTCAATCCATTTACATATTCTTCAAAACTCTATATCCTTCACTTTCTTGCTCAATTTTCTAACTAGTTAAAATATGCCTATTAGGCCTTGTCTTTATACTTGATTCTTGTTCATACCCATATTGGTAAGAAAAAAATATTAATACACTTGGATAAAAATTTAAATATATAAATAAATATTTTTCAAAATTTAAAAAATTACTACATAGATCGGTCATTACCCTTAAGGGCCAAAACCAACATTAGGCCTAATAGAGACCTAATGCAATTAGGCCTTCTCTAAGCACACGTTTCACTTAGACATGAATGAAACACTTTGAGCCTAAAAAAATAGATGAAAAACTTAAAATGTAACTTTAATATACCCATGATAATATCACCTTATTTACCCAAATATGTTTGGCTCTTTTCACTCCTTGAACCATCCAATTAGGTCTACTCCTAAATATGCCTTCTTACTGCCAAAAAGTCTGTCTAGAAAATCTGATGTATATAACAAAATTTGACACATAAACTAAAATAAAACACATGTATATAATATAAATTACATTATTTTCAACATAATTCTAATTATGATTCATGAAATATAGCAAAATACCCCAAATTGATCAACTTCATAAGTTGACTCAAAACTACACACAAGCCTTAAGAACCTAGTCAAAAGCCTTTGACTTTTCATACCTTCATAAGAGTATCTCATATATAAATATGTGTTAAAATTAACCTATGATAAATATGTAATAATTTAATGGGAATTTGATCCTTCAAATCAGTGAAAAATGACTCAGTAACATCATTTTCACTCACACACAAAAAAGTGCCTATAGCACCAAAAACATAGTCATGGAAACTAAGCCTTAGAACACCTTTGTAAACACTTTTTTGATATTAAAATGGGTTTAAAGGAAAATTAATCATATTTATATCATATTTTAAAATATATATTTCATGTTTATATATAAATATTGGTCTTATAGACCAATCTCATAGCTTCACTCTACACAGACTTCACTGTGTTAGATAGACCATTTTGATGAATTTTTTTTGCTTGTTTATGAGAATCATAAAAAATTATAAAAAAAGAGATATAAATAATATATATTTAATAATTAACCCATGAATTTTTATCCATCCCTATTATTCTTCAACCAATCCCTAATCTCATTCCCATTCTTGCCTCGCTTTCTCATTGTCTTGCCTATTAGGCCTATTTAGTGATAGGTCATCTGCTATGATTGGTTTATCACATTTCAAGAATGAAAAATTATAAAAAAATTTCATGGGAATAAACCATAAGTATTACACATCATCTTACATCCATTTACATGCTTTGACCTGGTCAACCCTACCTGCTACATCAAAATTTCTAGAAATAAGGGGTTTCTTGTAGCTTTTACTCACTATAAAGACAAAAAAAACCACCTAGAGGAAATTGGAAGAGTAATTTAAATTTTAAAAACATAAAAACATGTATAAAAAACCATTCTAATCCATAACTAATAATATCTTTCCTATCGGGTCATTATGAGGGTTTTGACTGGTTTTCCTTCTTAACAATCATTCATAAAGGATTACCCCTCAAATACAAAATAAATGCCAAGAAAATAAATATAGGGAAATTACATAAATTACATGAAGTGATTAATATCTCATGAAAATGTTTCACGTTCTAATGAGCACAAGAAATTCCTTCTTAGGTATGTAACACCCCATTCTGTGCACACATAAGACCTTATCACTAGTTTTTATACTTTCTTATTCAAGAAATGATATAAAAATTTGTAAAAAAACTTTAAAAAATATATAATACCTATTTAAATTATATAAATATCTATTTTACCTTTGAAAATGATCTTTACCCCTCATTAGGTCATTATAGGTCACTTTATATACTAGGCCTTATACTCATAATCATACTTATATCATGATCATGCATTGAAATTTATTGAACTGATTTCAAATCATCATACACATTTTATATGACCTAATATAATACTCATACATTATAAACCTTTATAACACAACTTTCATACTGATTGATTACCTCAACATGCTACCAGGCCTATGCCTTCTTAATAGGTCTTCATGTGAGGCCTAAGCCTCAAGACTTGACCTTGAAACTCATCTGAAGGATTATTTGAATCTTGATCATGTTTACATAAATTTTTATACTCTCTTATTCATGTAATGACATAAATAATAAATTTTTACTATGCCTTTTATGAAAACACCTCTTCTTAGGTTTAGACTAGACTTCTTAAGACACCTGGTACACAATAGTAGATTACCTTGTACCATGATCCTCAATTTGACATGAAAAGAATCTCATAGAAATTATCAAGTTGCCTTAAAATTATATCTCATTAGAGAGACAAGAAATTTCCTTCAAATTTTCTCTTATCATGAGACTTCTTTGACACATCTCATCTCATCATGCATGACCTCAATTTTGACCTTGACAAAACTAACATTTGTATTAACTTTGAAATAAATGACAATAATAATGATTCAAAGAAAATATTATGAATCATACCTCAAAAAGGGATCAGTTGATAATTGGAATGACCTATCTAAAAAATTTGTCAACCATTTCTCTTATAATATTGAACATGAATTGACCATTGCTGACTTGTGCAAAGCCAAACAATGAGATAGAGAAAGCTTCATAGGATATCTATAGTAGTAGAGAGAATTAACTCAATGATTTCAACATAATTTCATAGATAAAAAAATTTGTTGACATCTTTGCATAGAATTTACACCCTGAGGTGGTGCACAATCTATGGCTTGCTTGCGCAAATACGTTTGAAGAAATTATAGACAAAGGTGTGTAGATTGAGAAGGTGCTTATCAAAAAGGCCTTGTAAATATTTATTCATAGGGTGAAATGACATATCAGACCTAATATCCTAATCAAATTATTGTAATAGATAATCCCAAGGGGTTTAATAAGAACAAGAATATGGATGGAAATGGAGTAACCGAATCAAGACATGTACAAATGGTGCAGGCTCCACCATCTCTAAATGTGAAATTAGCTCTACCTAATCCAACAACATTTTTTCCAAGAGTACCTCTATAAAGGGTATTCAATAACAACTTTGGAGTCTTCAACAAACTAGGAGAGCCTATTGAGGCCATGTTCCAAAAGCTCATAGTAACTAATTTGATTGTATGGCTTATACCAAGGACATTCCCTGAAGATTAGCCTAAACTAGATTGGTATTGGGAAAATTAATTTTAAAAATTCCATCATGTTTTTGGTCATGGTGCTTATCATTATGTTAAGTTACAAAACCTTATTAAAGATTTGATTGAAAGTGGTGAATTTGAGATCAAATTTTATCCATAGGACACTAATCAAGATATGGGGATCTACAAAGATCCATTTTCTCAACATAATCAACAACCACCAAAGAATAATCATAACCAAGGATAGAATTAATAACAAAATTAGAATCAAGGTCAAAATCCTAATCAACAAGATCATAATCAGGATCATAATACCCATGCTAACAATGTTGGTTACAACAACATGACTTGTGACTACAACAATACTTTGGGATGCATTTTTGCAAACCAAATTGCTAATATTATTATTAAATCCTATGCATCATGTCATAATTATTAAAGTACTAGACCCATTATTATAGTGTTAGCACCCTCTCCCTCAAGTAACACCACATCGAGTTTAAGTAATTCTATTGTGCCTCCATTTGCACAGGTTACTATTTATTGACATCATCCTTCCTTTAATTATAATGGCTCCTCATCAACTCAAAATTTATCACATGTGAATAGACACCTGTAAGTCACTCTTTAAGGCCCTTTGCCTTTGTCCTCTAATTATAATGGCTTCTTTCCACCTCTATATTTTACAATCATAACTAGATGATTGTGAGTTACTCTTTAGGGCCCTTTGCCTTATTTTACCACTAAACCCAATGTGAACATTATGATTTTGGATCCAAAGATAAACACTATGCTAGATAAGGCTAAACCATCTCATCCTACTATTGAAAATCCTTATAATCTATTAGATCAACTAAGTAAAAACCTTGTGAATTTTTTTATTTTAGATCTCTTGCATACATCTAAAGTATATATAACTATTTTGAATGACCTTTTATAATAATCAACTATCCCCCAAGATATTAATCTTGAATAGTTCAAAACATTAGTTAGACATTTATCTTCACTTTTATAGTTCACATTAGATCAAAAAGACATGTCCACTCTTGGTTCAAGCCATAATAACCCCTTGTATATTGAGGCCATCATTGAAAACCATAAGATCAAGTGGGTTCTTATAAACAATGGTTTAGGGTTGAACATAGTATCCCTCAAAATGGTACAAGTATTAGGCTACACTGCAAAGACATTCAGCCAGAGACAATCACCATAAGGGCTTATGATAATGTTGAGAGGGAATTTTTTGGTACCATTTATTTACCAATCATTACTGGGTATTTGTCCCATCACACATTATTACATATTATGGATATTGAGTTTCCTTATAACATACTTCTTGATCATATTTGGATATATGAAGTACAAACTATTTCATCCACATTACATCAGTGCTTTAAGTTTTCCCATGATAGGATTGAGGTCACTATTCCTGCTAATCTATAACCCTATCAATATTGAAAAGATATAGAGGCTAAATATCATAATTATAACTATTATCTTGGTTATGAATTTTTTGTAAATAAGAACAAGGAGATAGTTTCACATCCACCAAAATCCAATTATATCAACCTTAGTGACCTTGCATCTACTTTGGCTGATCCATTTCTTACAACTCTTACAAAATAGGTTGTTATAGAAGATGTGGGCATTTCCACGTACAGTCTTAAGGACACCTTTCATATTGATAAGTTGTCAAACTCTATCAAAAAATTTGGTAAACCTAAACCTTCCAAAATACCTAACAAAAATAACTTTATTTGGCAACAGAAGAAAGAAACAAAGAAGCCACCAATGATATTTGTACCTACTACTTCACCAATATAGGATTGAGAGGCTTTCACTAAAGGAGACTAGTTAAATTCTAACACTACTACTAATTATTTTTAGAATCCAAAATATCTTATCCCTAATCAGATCATGGATAATTTTGATTATATATGAAGAGGACTTAGCCTAAGAGCATATCGAATCCTATAACCTTTATCAACTAGTATACATAATTTGAATCATGATCTTAGATTTATACTACTTGGGGGTGAACTCATGACTTTTGATAGTGATTCTTCTAAATCGACTAGTGACAAGACTCTTGATAGTGATGTAACATCCCATTATAGCATTTTTGATGAGCTTACTAACATATAATTATTTGATTCAAATTCCATTTTGACCATAACACCCCTTTATTCCCTATGCCTTTGCCAACCCTAACTCATTGATTGGGACTAGCAAAATTTGATCATACACCTTAATGAATTCCAGAATCAAGAATCAATTATAGAATATATGGGCTTTAGAGATGGATTGCCAATTGGTGATCATAAATAAGGATTTGATTTTTCTCTACATTCTTCTACCTGCTTTGGAGAGTAGGTAAACTTTTTTGGTCATGAAGAAGATAAAACATCAAGATCTTCAGGTAAAAACCTCTTTGAGGAACTCATTAGTCAAGGAAAAAGTAAAGAAAAAGATAAGCCCTTGAATGTAAACCTATTTTAGGCACTCTTAGATGGGAAAGTTTGTTCATCCCCCAAAAATGAACAAGGTCCATCAAGTCATAGCTCTATAGCCATTACTAGCATCAGATTAGAACAACAAGTCTTTGAGTGTCTTGTTCTTGACTTTCCTAAATTTTTTACTATTTGGCTATTAACTAATTTGGTGGATTTAGATTCATCACATTATCTAGAGATTTATCAAGAACAAAAAGAAATTGTAATAGAATAAGAAGATCATGATCACACATTGCTTACTATTTTTGAAGATGGTTCTACACTTCTTATAGACAACACTATTGAAGTGAGCCTAGAAACATCTGATGATCCCAAAATTATTTACCTTGGATCTTACCTTACTAAAGTAGAGTGAGAACACATTATATCAATTTTTATGTATTTTATTAATATTTTTGTATGGGTATATTCTGACATGCCAGACTTAGACCTTGTCTTGGTTATGTATCACCTTATTGTTTATCCATATGCCAAGCCAGTCAAATAGAAATTGAGAAATATTCATCCATGCATCACTCTATTGGTAAAATCTAAATTGGATAAGTTATTAGGACAAGGCTTCATCAGACCATTGGATTATTCCAAATGGATATCAAACATAGTTCTAGTTAGTAAAAAGCCATAGGGTATATGCCTTTATACAAATTTCATAGATATCAATAAATCATGCCCCAAAGATGATTTTCCTCTGCCCAAAATTGACATAATTATCAATTCTACTATTGGGTACTATATGCAATAAAAAATGCATCATGTCTATAAATTAATCCTAGCTTGATTAATTTAAAACATACCTACACTTCTGATTGGGAATACATTTGTTAAGTGGGAGCATGAACAATAAACAAATTTGATATAATAGATTAGGGGATCACTTATCATAATACACCATGCCAAGAAGGGTTCTAAATCCTATAGTTTAACACAATCATGCAACAACCCTAAAAGATTCTTAGGTTTAATGTTCATTCTATTCTAATAAACAAGAAAGTAAATCTAATCTAGTGCACACCAAAGCTTATGGAAAAAATAAATGGGTTAAAAATTAAAAAAACTAAACAAAACATACATAGAAGACATATACTCACATCAATGTATATGTAATATTAATGTATGGGAGATAAGCATAACTATATTATCTATCTACTCTTATAAAGGATAAATAAAGTTAGGAATACTTACCTTAAAGATGAACCCACTGAGCCTCAATCTCTCCTTTGGCCAAGGTGTTTCACAAGAGATTATTGTGGTATGTAAGGATAACAGATACAAATAATCTCTAGGATACACAACCTATCTATGCATCCAAAATATTTCTCCACAAGATAAGATCCATATCTCCAAATAAAGTATGGAACCCTAAGCTTTATTATTAAATTTGAATAGTCAATAAATAGATGTTTATTCACACTTATTCTTCTTTTCTTATCTCTTATCAAATAGTTGGAAATGAACTTGTATATATAAGTGGATCTTTCCTAAATATTTTCAAATATGTTGACTTTATAGGGTTGACCCAATCGATCTTGTATGTTTTTAAGAGATAAATCACTAGGTCTTGAGCTAGGTCAGTCAAAGGGCTAAGAAAATTCCAAGTGAAAAATACCCTTAAATAGTATAGGGTTGACCTAGTTGACCTTATACAATAATTAGAGGCTGAAAACTATACAAGGTCGACCTAGTTGACCTAGTATAGTCAACTGGAAAAAGGGGGTCATGGAAAGAATAAAGAGGATAAACATGACAAATGTTTAGAATGGGTATAATAGAGACTAATAAGCTTAGGATAAATGGTTTTAGGAGATAAGTGTGTAGATGGAAAGTGGAAAAAGGGACAAAAATCTTATGAACCACTAATGGCTTACCCACCCCTTTCTCGGTGCACCCTTTAGGGCATGCACTCAGAGAGATAAAGACTCGATGGGTTATTGCAAGATATAAAGTGTCAGTAAGTGATAAAAGTTTTAAAATCTATGTGTATACATATTCCCCACTTGAAGCTCATCACATGTCACGTAAGTGCAACATGAGATGGTGCTTCAAGAAATAGAACTTGATAACACACAAAACTAATGCTAAGTATGGTGTAGTAAGCAACAAATAAGATAAATAAAATGATGTAATAAAAAAACACATACCTTTACTTACCTTAGTGTTGTAGATAAATAAGTAGAATGTAAGATAAAGTGAAGGCATCTAATGTGAATAACACTAGGTGAGCCTATAGAAGTTAGTGCAAAAAATAGCCAAAAAATCAATTTTTTTGGAAGATAAGAATATGGTAGTGAAAAATGAGTTAAGGCAAATATATGAAGGATTTAGGAAAATTAGAAAATTAGGATTGTTAAGGCAAGGATAAAATATTAAAGGAAAATGAATGACAAAAGGATGGTAAAATAATGAAAAATGATGGCAAATGAATGAAAAATGAGTGTAAATAAATGACAAATGATTGTAGAACACATTAAATTATGTTGGAAAACATGTAAAATAGAAATGGAAAAAATGAATGTAGAACATACTAAATCACATTAGGAAGAATGTAAAACATGAATGATAAAAGGATGGTAAAAGAATGACAAATGATGGCAAATGAATGACAAATGAGTGTAAATATATGACAAATGATTGTAGAACACATTAAATTATGTTGGAAAACATGTAAAACATAAATGACAAAAAGGAATGTAGAACATATTAAATCACATTAGGAAGAATGTAAAACATGAATGACAAATGACATATCAATGAAAGAAAACTTGAACAAAGATATGTAAGAAAGTGAAAAATAAGCTCATGTAAGATAAGCAAAAATAAAAACATGAAAGATGGAAAATGAAATGTAATTGAAGATGTGAGAAAAACATGAAGAAAGCATACATAAAGAGAAACATGTAATAATTACAAATGTCATATATAAGATAAGTTATGTCCACAAAAATCAAATAAGAACATGATGGAGAGATGAAAATAAAAAATATCTAAAGGATGAAATTTAAAACTTAGTGCTTGTTCTAAGATGTAATATAAGAAAACACAACCACCTAATGTCATGACTAGGATAACAATGATATGTTGTGGTAAATAAATGGTGTAAGGGTGTAATCCATAGTTTCTCAAACATGTTGTTTTCCTTTAAGGATAGATAAAATTGAAACAAAGTAATACTAGAATATTTTTAAGAGGTGAATAAGAAGGAATAATAGAAGAGAGAAAAATAGATTTAGAATCACAATTTGTTTTTCAAGAGGGTAGGAACTCTTTATCGAAGTTAAGATACTCAAATTAGATTTGTCAAAACAAGAAGAATTTAGACCTTAAGGACCATGAAGAACTTCTCTTAGCCACAAAAGTCTTAGGTCAACAATTGAAGCATATAAATCATCCCATGAAGGCTGTATGCATGAATATTAAAATAGACCTACCTAATAATAAAATTTTCCCCATTCTTCAAGACCCCTTACATAGCTGTTAGTATACTATGAAGATTGGGTACTTGCATGAGAAATTAGGTAGAACCATAGAGTTTGTTAAATTCCCCTATTCTAATCTACTAGCCTACTACACCCCAAAGGACCTTAGATTTGTGTGAGTCCAACTGTGGAGTTTGATCTTTGACTAGGAATAGGATATGTGCTTGGAATAACATATTTTGGTGTGATTTGTCTTTTGAGATTTGTATGTTTATTTTTACATATCATTACCTTTTTTTTTAAATGATTTGGATTTTAAATTTCTTGATGGATTTGGAAAACCAAACATGGGTGCTAAATATGACTCTCATTTAAATACTTGGGACTTGGTTTCTAAGAGAGAGAAACACAAAGAGCATGGGGTCTAAGAGTATGATAAATCTAGGTGAAATAAAAGTGATATCTTGACTTCAACCTTATTTTATCCAATGTGGAGTGAAATAAAGGGGAAATCAAAAGAATTGACACATGGAACAATTTTAATTTCTTTAAATCATAAAACAAGTGACAAAGGTGTAAAAAGAGGGATACAATGGCAATAAAGCATGATTCCTTATCATAATAATAAGGGAAATAAAGGAAAACATGCTAACATAGATTGCTGTACAAATTCCATCTAACAAAAGAAGCAAAAGATAAATTTTGAGAAAAAGGATGTAAAAAGATGAAAAGATGGTAATTTTATGAGGAGGGTTGGGTACTTATCTGTAGTCTTACACTACAAATTCATAAAAGAGGAACCCAAAGGGTGTCAACAAGTATATAAAAGATAAAGTGAGATAAGCAAAAAGATGATATTTTTGTAAGGAATATCAGGTCCTATCTATGATCTTATGAATCAAATCACAAAATAAATACCTAAGGGGTGATAAAACAAGAGAAAATACAAGAAGATAAACAAGACTATGGTACATCGAGAAACCAAAAGACTAAAAATGGAGGAATAAATGTTTGTGAAAGGAAAGAACTTGCTATAAGGGGAAAGACAAATGTAAGTAACCTAAAAAATGTGTTAGATAGATGTAGATAGAAAGCATGAAAAGAAGGAAATGATCCTACACTAATGTCTATATCAAGGGTGATCATATGAGAGATAAGCATGTGTCTCAAAATTTTTCTTGAAGTTGAATTATTTTGGTAGTATGTAATAGAGAGTAAGGGTGGGCATCGCCAGATGTCCGAAAGGGTAAGTGGATGTAGGGATGGGCATGACAAGATGCCTTAAAGTTTGAAATGATATATGGGTGGGCATTGAAATATTATCCAAAGGATAGATAAATATGTGGATGGGTATAGCAAGATGCCCCATAAGTTGAAAAGAGTAAGAAAAGATAAGAAGAGACAAGAAGGAAAGAACATCCAATATAGTTTTTAAATGGATTCAAGTTATCCACAAAGATTATGATAGGGGATATGATGACTAAGGAAATAAAAAAGATGATAATAAAGAAAAATAATAGAAAAAGACAAATAATGAAGTTAGGTAGATAGAGAACTAAGTCAGACATATAGGGAAAGTAGAAAACTATGCAGGGTTGATTGGGTCAACCTAGCATAGAAAATAGGGCTTAAAAACAATACAATTTCAATTGAGTCAACCTAGTACATTGAAAAGAGGTTGGAAAAATAGTGAATAAGGTTTGAAAATAGTATAGGGTTGATTGGATCAATCTAGTACAATGAACAGAGGCTATAAAAATGTATAGGTTCGACTAGGTCAACCTAGTACATCAGATAGGGAAAATTAGAAATCCTATAACAAATTGTGAATTAAAACAAGATAATTTTTGAAATTAATTTGAAAATTAAGAAAATTATGGAAAATATATGATAAAAAAATGAAATAAGTGAACAAATCATACAAGGGTTAGTTCACATCAGGTTCACCAGAATGTATGCAATAAAAAGTGCATCATATCTATAAATCAATCCTAGCTCGAAAAAGATAGAGCATACCTACACTTTCAATTAGGAATAAATTTATTAAGTGGAATCATGACCAATATAGGGATCCACTAGAACCAATTATGGGATCATTTATCACAATACACCATGCCAAGAAGGGTTCCAAATCCTTTAGTCTAACACAATCACATAACAACCCTAAAAGAGTCCTAGGTTTAATGTACTCTATTATAATAAAAAATAAAGTAAATCTAATATAGTGCACACAAAATATTGTGGCACAAAAAAACTAAAATAAATATGCATATAAGACATATACTCACATTAACGTATAAAAAATCCTAATGCATGGGAGAGAATCACAACTTCATTATCTATCTAATCTTATAAAGTAGAAATAAAGCTAGGAATACTTACCTTGAAGATGAAACCACCGAGCCTCAATATATCCCTTGAATAAATTACATCATAAGATATTATTGTGGTATGTAAGGATAACAAAGACAAATCAACTCTAGGATACATAACTTATCTATGCATCCAAAATACTTCTCCACAAGACAAGATTCATATCTCCAAAGAAAGAATGGAACCCTAAGCTTTATTCCTCAAGTAGAATAGTCAATAAGTAGATGTTTATTCACAATTATTATTCTTAAATTCTCTATTCTCAAATGGTTGGAAAATAACTTGTATATATAGGTAGATATTTCCCTAAATCCTTTTAAATATATCGGTAATATAGGGTTGACCTAGTTGACCCTATATGTTTTCAAGAGATAAATCACTAGGCCTTGAGCTAGGTCAACTGAAGGGATAACAAAAATCTAAGTGAAAAATACCCTTAAATATAATAGGGTTTACCTATTTGACCCTATACAATAATTATAGGCTAAAAAATATATAGGGTCAACCTAATTGACCTAGTACAATAACTAGTGAAAGGGGGTAAAGGCAAGAATAAGGAGCATAAAGCATGACAAATGTTTAGAATGGGTACAATAGAGAAGAATAAGCTTAGGGTAAATGGTTTTAGGAGACAAGTGTGTAGATGGAAAGTGGAAAAAGGGACAAAAATCTTATGAAGCACTAATGGTCTACCCACCCCTTTCTCGGTGTACCTTTTAGGGTGTGCACTTAGAGAGATTGAGACTGGACAAGTTCTTATAAGATACAAAGTGTCAGTAAGTGATAAAAGTTTGAAAATATTATATGTATATAGGTACATGATTCTATCCCTAATGGATGGATTTTTTAGATACAATCAAATAAAGATAGCCTAAGAAGACCATCACAAGACTACATTCACTACTTTATGGGGAACATTCTGTTATCAAATCATGCCATTTGGCTTGAAGCCCACTAGAGCCACTTATTATCATGCCATAATTATCATCCTACATGACATGATGCATAATATTTTTGAATAACATGTTGATGACATCCTATAAAAAAAAATAACATGTGTTGAACATCTTGACGTTCTACGTAGAATCTTTGAGAGACTTCATGAATACAAGGTCTGCATAAATCCTAAGAATTGTGTCTTTGGCATCACTTCAAAAAAATTACTAGGGTTTATTATATCATAAAAAGGGATTGAATTCAACCTTGATAAGTTCAAGGCCATTATTGAAATGCTTCCACCTTCAAATCTTAAACAACTCTAAATATTACAAGGAAAGATCGAGTCTATTCACAGGTTCGTTTCTTAATTGGTAGATAAGTGCCACCCATTTACACATATCTTGAGAAAAGGTGTCAAATTTCAATGGGATTAAGAGTGTCAATTAGTATTTGTGAATCTCATAACATATTTGGCCAACCCACCAGTTTTGAGATTGACAACACTTGGATAACCACTACTTCTTTACATTTCAATGATTGAGAGTGCAATGGGGGCATTTTTGGCCCAACATGATGATCATGGAAAGGAACATATAGTATATTATTTAAGATGCACATTGGTGGCTTATGAATATAATTATATTCCTATTAATAATGTATGTTTAGCTATGGTGTTTTATTCCCAAAATTTGTGACATTATATGCTGAACAATAAAATAATTATTATTGCTAAGGTGGATCCTCTCAAATTTTTATTATCCAAAGAAACTATCATAGGATGTATGGTCAAATGGGTCATGATATTAAGTGAGTTTGATGTTGAGTATTAGAATAAAAAATCTATCAAGGGGTAGGTTATTGTTGATCAACTTATAGAAGCTCTTATTATAGACACTCAACCACTCAGATTTGACTTTCTAGATGATTTTATTATGATAATATAAGAAGTATAGTAAGAACCTGAACAATGGAAACTATATTTTGATGGTTCCTTTACTTTTCATAGATCTAGATCTAACATATTGTTGATTACATTTTAAGGGGATTTTATTCCCAAGGAATTTCATATCAATTTTCATTGTACCAACAATATGGATGAGTATGAAGCACTTGTTGTAGGACTTCATCTTGCAGTGTAGTGGCATATCCAACATGTAACGGTCCATGGTGATTCACAATTGATTATAAATCAAACCACTAATCAATATCAAACTAGAGATGAGAATATTGTACCCTATAAGTATATTGTGTATAATCTCAAAGCTCATTTTAAATCTCTATAGTTTGAACAAGTACCAAGGGACACCAACAGATCAGCTGATGCAATGGAAATAATTGGGTCCATGATACAGATTGAAATTAATGCTAAAGAGTATCACATTTACAATGAAAACCTACTACAACCTGCACATGTCTTTCTATATTTAGAAATGGTATATTCCATTGCTGGTACAAATCCCCCACCTAAATTACCTTGGTATCAATAATTTTATAATTATTTTCATGATCATGTTTTCCACCTGACCTTCCCAATAATCATCATAAAATTTTCCTTCACTACATATCCTATTATACCCTCCTTGGAAACATGCTTTATCACAAAAGCTATGATGGAACACTACTTCATTATTTATCTTCGAGAGAATCTAATTTAGTGCTTAATGAGGTGTAGTCTTATCTAAAAATATCCTTAGAGTAGGTTACTATTGGCATAAAATGGAGACAGATGATTACAATTATGTAAGGAAGTGTGTTCCTTATCAACAACTTGGAAATTTGATACACACACCTTCCTTGCCACTACAACCGATCACTACACCATGGTCATTTTATACTTGGGGCCTCAATATCATCAAGAAAATAAACCTAACATATTTAGATGGACATAAACATATTCTCAGTACTATTGAGTATTTTACTAAGTGGATTGATGCCATTACTCTCACTTACATCATCGGTAGGTAGATTGCAAATTTTATACATTACCATATCATCTATCGATATGACATCCCAACATAAATTATATATGATAATGGTTGATCATTTGTAAATAGAGATGTTAAATAAATTTATGCAAAATTCAAAATCAAGCACAATAAATCCACACCATATAATCCTCAAGGCAATGGATAAACTTAGGTATCAAACAAAACCATTATACCATATTGAAGAAGATTGTCAATGACACTGGCCATAATTAGCACTTGCAAATTTTTCCTACCCTTTGGTTTTATTATACTAGTCATTAAACCCCCACAAGAGCCACTCCATAATCCCTTGTTTATGGAATAGAAGCTATTATCTTGATTAAGATAAATTTGCCTTCATTGCAAGTTTATTTGGATAATATTGAGTATAACAAATATTATAGAATATCCAAGTTGAAAGAACTAGAAATTCTTGATGGTAAGAGTTTGGTTACCCTAGAGAACTTACAAAACTATCAGAACATATTATGGAGAAGCTACAAAAAGTTCATTCTCCCTCAAGAGTTTGAAATTTGTGATTTGGTCTTGAAAGAGAACCAAAAGAGCATAAATGTTGAACATAAGAAAAATGGTAAGTTCCATCCCAATTGGCTTGGACCCTATGTCATCAAAAAAAATTATGGATCAGGGGCATATCAAATGGATAATCTAGGTGGCAAATAACTTTTAGAGCCCATGAACATTGTGTATCTCAAATAGTTTTATGCTTGACAACTTTTGAACCATTATCTACGAGAGCCCTTACTTGGGGAGAACTTGTGTTGAAGTTATTTTATCCTATAATTATATCCTGGAACATCCTATATTAGACCATATTCATTGTGTTTTAACCTACCATAGACCATTATTACAAAAACCATATTCTTTTATGACTCTGGACGGTTGAAGTTTTAGACCATTTGCACTCTAGATCATTTATATTCCATCTTGACTCAATTTATCCCACCCTAGACTATCCTCTTTTTGACCATATTCATTTTAGACCATTCTATTTATATCCACATTCTTTTCATATCCTGAGCTATTGTAACTTAGACATATTTTATCCCTTGACCAATTATGATCCTGATTATGACTCATATGCATTTTGAATACATTCAACATTAGTTCTACAAAGCAGTTTAGCCTAGATAGTATTTTTTAGCTTCTTATATAGATAAGTGAACATAGATACATATTTAGCTTCAGATTTCCTACTGGATGGTTTTTCAGAGTTATCTCATGTTGCATAATATTCTATTATTATTATTTTACTATTTAGTAGGCATTGTTACCTTAGCAGGACCTTACTCTTGCTAATTTATGAGTGTGGACCATTGTAGCTGGTTTAGCTATTGTTTGAAATATTACCTTTGGATGTACATCTCCTCAAATAGGTAGTTCATTAGACCTTTTGTATATATTTCATTTCTATTACTTATCCCGTAAACACAAAACATTAAAAAATGATTGACAAAAAAACAAAAAAATTGTCTTGCATTTTTGTATATCCTAATCTCCATACTCTTGCCATTTTACAAGTAATAATCCCACACTCTCACTATTTTGGGAACCCATTTTATTTATTTAATATATAACATTAATCATGTTTTCTTATCATCACTTTTCTTCATATCCCATCTCCCAGGAGAACTACACTTGTCCTGAAGTCCATGTTGGACCTCTTATCCATGGAACTATGTATGTAGTGTCCACTTGTCTTGTACATTTGGGATCAACTCAGCCACCCCCTTTCATTTTCTCTTTTCCCCCATTTTTATTCAATGTTATTTCCCTATCACATAGAGGAAAATTTGTGTCCTTGTTCTTTCTATGCTATTATATAAAGTAATGCCTCTACTCCACATACATGAATAAATATTTTTCAACTACACTAACATTGTGACTAACTCTTGTTTGTGTGTTTTTATTTGATTTTTTATTGGTGCTTAATTTTGGTTTTTTCTCTCTTAATTTCTTCTTTTATATTACTTTGTTTCTTGTTGGTATTTTGTTTCACCATTTAGCCTTGTTGTTTCTTTTGTTTTTCCAATAACATCTTGGTAGTTTACATGGATCTGGATTCTTCATATCTTGCTTCATGTTATTTATTAAGTTGTTATTGCTTTCATTTTATGCATTTTTTTCCTACTTAAATCTTGATTTTCCATATCTTGATTTTAATTTAGGTACATTTGTGTATTCTTTTTATTTTTCTTTGTTTGTTTTTATTGAAATGTAAATAGTTATAACTCTAGTATTGGTCATTTTTATCATTATCCTTAATTGTAAATATTCACATTTGAACCAGCTCAGTGCAATTTAAATCCAATGTAATTATAATTCACTCATACTTATGATGCATAATTTCATTTTGATATAGCAAGTACCAAGTGTTTTGGATCCAAGTCTCAAAATCAATGCACCTCTGAAGATCAGATCTTAAGTGCACCAATGAAAATAGGTACCAATGGCTTATCCCACACCTGACTCTATACAAGATGTGCATCTCTTGGCATACATCATAAGTATAATCAAGAATTAGTCTATTTTTATTCTATTATTCATTCCTCATTCTATTTTCTTCTACTTCTAGGTGAACTACATTAGCTTGAGGTCCATTTGGACTATGTAGGTAGTACTTAGATACATGACATATCTTAGGTCAGCTCAAACACCTTTATTCTTCTTTTCATCTCTTTTATCACTTTGTGCATCCTCGTATGTTTAGTTTTTGTGACTATTTTATTCATTAGACAATCACATCTACATTTACACCCACTCATATTTAATCTATGCATTAGGTTATGACCTTGAGTTATGATTTCCAATTTACCCTATTAGGGCACAACATTTGAACTAGTCACAAATCTAAATCAGCCCTACTGGGGCACAACCAATTATCAATAATCAAAATCTTCCCTATTGGGGAAAAATTACTTTATCAATTGATCAAATCTACTCTAATAGGGCACATTATTATTTCCTTTCTCTAGAGAAACATTCTCTTTTTTATTCTAATCCCAATCTCTATAGATTTTTGCCCTCATTCTGACAATATTTTAGTATGTAACTTGTCTAGAGATTGATCAATTCCTAAGCATGCAACTTACACCCTAGATTTGGGTGTGTTCAAAGTGTGTCACTTATATTTTTGAATTGTATCCTTCCCATTCCCCCAAATTTTAGGCCCATTATATTCTAATTATATTTTGATCATTGAGAATCAAGTTGTGAAAGTATTACCTCATCTAGATTTAATCTTTCCCATGGGTTAAGTTCACTTTCTCTCTCTTTTCGAGAGCCCATCCTTCTTTTTCATCCTTGTATGTCCTCTCAAGGGGGAATCATGGGTCATTCACTTCCAACTTAGTCTTGACAACTATTTTATTTGAAACTATGTTTCTACACCTAAATGTCTCACCATGCCTTCTCAAATAGGGTCAAAATGTAGACATCGAATTCCTAACACCATTGTGTTTAAATTGTCAGTCTTACCCAAAAATTGTGAAAACACACAAATAAGGCCAAAACCACTTAAACACACTAAATGGTTTGAGCTTATAATTTATAAGAAACAATTTAGGATAATGTATACCTAAATAAGGGAATGTATTTTATGTGATTATTAACTTTTCTTAAATCATTTCAAGTCAAAATGATGAAAGTGCATTTTGGTGCTCTAGATCACTCTTTTCTTATAATTTGAAAGCACATGAAATGTGTATGTGTTATTTTGTGTTGGTAATGTCATAAATGGGGTATTAGTATATATGCAACTAACATCACCTTCTAATTCCACTCTAGTTAAATTTTGACCCAATAATATGACATTCTGACTAGTTTGATTAATAGTGTGCAACTAATTTCCAAAGAATTGTATAAAATTTGATTAATCTCACTTAGATAAATTAATCCAAATTAAGAGATTAAGTAGAAAATCCATGGAATTTATTTAATATCTTTTAATTAGAAATTTATTCTTAATATCTACATTATTAAATGACATCATTTGTGGGGTGGCATCCAAAAGCCATAAATTCAACAAATATTAAGTTAAGGGCCTTTCTTGCCTCTTTAATGCCCATTACTTTCAAATATTTATGAGGGTATTTATGGTTTATTTCTCCAAAATTGAATTAATTCATGCCCACAAATCTTGATCTCAATATGGATGATCATGGTTGATTTTGATCAACCTCAAAAATCTATAAATAGGAAGGCTAAGACCATCATTTTTAAGCTTCATTTGTGTAAACTTATTATGCAAAATTATTTCCACATGCCATTTGTGTGTAGTGTTATAATGCTTAATTTTCAATAGGATAGTTTAAAGATAGGCATAACATTGATTCAAATATCATGAGCGTAGTTTCATTGGTGCATAATTATATCATTGCTAAAGACTTGAGCATCAAATCAAGGGGAAAATCATGTTTTGAGCCACTTTTGGATGATGGGATGCTCTTGGGAAGGTATTATGTATATGAGTTATTTTAATATCTCTTAATTTTCATTTTCAAAACCCCATCGAAAGCATTGGCTTAGCTAGTTATGTTCTCATGCATTTCTTGAGTTTTCTTGACTAATGATTGATTTAACTATCTTTAGATTCCATCTCTACATAGGTGACTATACCTTCTAATATTCAGACATATCAGTATAATAAACATTTTGAGGTAGAGTATAAAATCTATAACTACCGGTATTGCATGAATCTTATGCCTAAGTCAGGTAGAGAAAAATCTAAAAAGAGAAAAGCTATTGAATCAAGCATAGAAGCTAATTATATTGACCCAAACAAATTATCCTCCACCTTATCCATGCCTCCACTATAATTTTCAAACCATTTCGATATCATTGACAAAGGTCTTGGATAATATAGAATCCATAATGCATTCCATATTGCCAAATTGCCTAAAAATCCTAAAGCTTATAGGAGAGCTAAGGCCAAGACTACTTGTATGGAGTAGGACACCAAAGAAAAATATTAGTTTAACAATCCCATTATTTTTAATTCATCCCTTAGCCTAGAATAGGATGCCTTAGAAAAAGATGATCCATGGTTCTACATTGATGAATTGGTTGACTATTACCAAAGCATGAAGTATCCTATTCCCAACTGAATTATGGACCGCCTAGATTATGAAGGTAGAGGCCTCAAGCTACATCAACAAGGCATGATTGAACCAACCTCAATGAATAAGTATAAGGGAACCCATGGTATCATATTTAAACCATTTAGGGGTGATACTACATACCTTATTCACATTCTAACACCAATGACTAATGATGACAATGCTAGTAGTGATGCAGGGTCCAATTATAACATCTATGATGACCTTGTAACTATGAATTTGATTAAACCCATGCCATTTACACTATTATCCCTATTTATCAACCTTCACATTTAAACTTTTATCATCCATAATTGACATACTAGGACCAACAAGGGTCAACAATTCCATTATATGAGTTAAAAAATGATGAGGTCATATATGACTTTCTAAGATTGAGGAGTCACATAAATCTTGGGGACCACAAGTAGGGTTTTGATATTAGATTGGATCTTGCTACCTAATTTGGAGAATGAGTGATATTCCCTAGCCAAAAAAAATAAATCAAACATTGAGGTCTAAAATTGAAATCCTCTTTGGGGTGCTTTCTGACCAGGAAAAAATTAAAAAGAAAGGCAATTCTCTTAGTGAAAACTAGTTTCCAATGCCATTAGATGGATATTTTCACCCCTATTATTATGAATCACATGAGACCTATATCTCACATTCTATTTATGAATTAGATATTATTACTGAGGAGTGATAGGCCTTTACAAAGATTATTCAAGAGTGCCTTGAGGTATTTATATCATGGTCGATGCCAACATTAGGAGATTCTGATTCATGAATAATTAGATGAGATAGTCTAGCTAGAGGAATTTACCATTACTAATTAGTTCAACTCCTTGCCAACTATTTTAGATGATGGTTTTACACTCCTTGTGGAAGACACTTCATAGGTGAATATTGGGACTCTAGATGACCCAAAGTGGATTAAACTAGGTGTACCCCTCACTAATGAGGAATGTGAAGATTTTAAAGCCATTTTGAGGGAATTTGTTGACATATTTGCATGGGCCTATTTAGACTTGTCAGTTTTGGACCCTACTTTGGTTGTACACCATCTCATTATACATCTTGATGCTAATCCTATTAAATAGAATTTTCATAAGATTCATTCTTGTATTGCTATGTTAATAAAGAAAGAGAGAAAAACTATTAGACATAAAATGTATCAGGCTAATCAACTATTTAGAATGAATTTTAAACATTGTGCCAATGAGAAAAAAACTAGAAGGTATTAAGATCTATAATAATTTTAGAGATATCAACAAAGTATGCTTGAAATATGACTTCCCTTTTCCTAGTATTGACATGATAGTCAAATCAATGGATAGCTTTTTTAGGCTATAATCACATAAACATTGCACTAGAAGACTAGTATAAGAAAATGTTCAATCTTTGTGAAGAATATTTTGTTATCACATAATGTAATTTGGAATTAAGAATGCTAGAGCCACTTACCAAAGAGATATGAAAATTATTTTTCATGACATGATGCATGACATTATTGAAGACTATGTTGATGATAACTTGGATAAATCAAATAACCATGTTGATTACCCATCTATGCTATGAAGAATCTTTGAGAGACTTCATAAGTATAATGTTAGAATTAATATAAAGAAATGTGTATTTGTCATCACTTAGGGAAAACTATTAAGTTTCATTATCTCTTGTAGGGGCATTGGAGTTATCCTAGCTAAAGTTCATGCAATTATAAAAATCCCACCATCATCTACCTTGAAGTAACTCCATAGTTTTCAGGGTAAAATTCAATTTGTTAGACACTTCATCTCAAAATTAATTGATAAATGCCATCTATTTATGCACTTACTAAAAAAATGTGTTACATTCTCTTAGAATGAAGATTTTCAAAAAAAATTTGATCAACTTAAAGAATATCTTGATAACCCACCTATTTTGTTACCACTAATGCCAAATAAGCCATTACTTCTTTACTTGTCAGTAATAGAGAATACCCTAGGGTCATTTTGATATAACATGACAAATAGGTAAAGGATCATGCCATGTATTATTTGAGTTAAACATTAGTCACATATGAACATAATTATTCACTAATTGAAAAGCCTTATTAAGCAATGGTGCATAGATCAAGGTTGCATCATTATATGCTAAACAATAAGACCACTGTTATCACCAATGTTGATCTAATAAAGTATCTACTTTATAAATCATCTTTATAGATATGTATGGTAAAATGGATCATGTTATTGAGTGAGTTTAAAATTGAATATGCTAAATAGAAAGTCATTAAGGGGAAATTAATCTAAGATTAGCTTTCTGAAGCTCCTCCTCAAAATACTCAAACTTTTACATTTGGATTCATAGATGAGGCCATCATGAATATTGAAGAAGTAGATGCACCTCTTGAGGTTACATGATAGAAGATGTGCTTTGATGGATCATTCAAAACTTAGGGATCATGGGATAAAATATTATTTTTAATCCACAAGGGGATCTCATTCTTAGGTCCTCTTATATTGGATTTCCTTGTACCAATAACATGGTCAAATACAAAGTGTTCATTATAGGGATTCATTAAGCAGTATAGTGGAAAATTTAAGATTTACTGGTATATGGTTATTCTTAGCTACTCATCAATTAAGCCAAAGATCATTACTAGACCAAGGATGAGAAGTTGGTAACCTATAAGGAGATTATTGATACTATCAAGCAATAGTTTACCAACATCCAATTTAAGAGAATACCTCAAGCCAACAATAGAATAGATGATGATATGGCCACTATTAGTTTCATGATTCATATCACTAACAGAGTTAGGGATTATCATTTTCTTATTGAACATATCTTAGTGTCAGTACATGAACAATTAAATGTCAAGATGGTTTATGACATTGTTAGTCCCATGTCTCCATGGTACTTAGATATATATACCTATCCTCAAAACCAAACTATGCCTCTTGATTTATCACATAAAAAATAAAAATCCTTCACCCACAAATCCTCTTACTATACCCTACTTATACCAACCTTGTATTTTAGAAGCTATGATATAAATTTGCTTTGTTATTTACCTTCGATAGAATCTAGACTAGTATTGAGGGAAGTCCATGAAGGGATGTGTGGATCCCACACCAACAGGGTAATCTTAGCTAAAAATTTAATGTGTACTAGTTATTATTAGCTAATAATGGAAGTAGATGCTACTATATATGTAAAGATGTGTGTCAAGTGTCAGAATCATGCCAATATAATTCATGCTCCCACCAAGATACTTAAACCATTGACAACACTGTATACACATAATATTTTCAAAGTTTATCAATTACTAGTGCTTTCTTACATGAACCTATCAAGTCTCAATCTCTCTCAATGCATGATTTAAGGGGTGCATTGAGAAAGGGGTGGGCAGACCATTGGTGATTCACATGATTGTTATCCCTTTACTACCAATTTCTATAAATTCACCCATCTCCTATAAATATTCACCTAAGCTTTGACTCCTCTTTTTCACCTTCCTCTAGTCATTTTATACATTTATTATCCCTTTTCTAAGCCTAAAACCCTTCTAAATGGTTTATACTACACTATCAACCCTATCAACCTTGTACTCTAATTGATAAAAATCATTAAGGGTATATGTTGACCCCTAATCAACCTAGACCAATACCTAATTTGATTTTATCAATAATGATACAGAGTCAATTAGGCCAACCCTATGGGCTAAACTTTAAGAAGGTTTAGGGTGAGATTCAACTATATACACATTCATTCCACCATTCTTAGAGAGACAAAAAGAGTTAATTATTCATTTGTGATTCTTTAAAATATTCTCTTCCACCATTCTACTTGAGGAGTTATAGCTTAGGGTTTATACTTAGAGAAGCATATTATCATTTGGAAAAGTCTTGGATGCTTTAACCTTTCTTAGTAATCCTTACAAACCACAATAACCTCTTGTGAAACACTTTTGGCCATGGGAGAGATTGAGTCTTGATGGATTCATCTTCAAGGTAAGTATCTCTAAATTTACTCTATTTTAGTAGATAAAAGTAGCATAAGTAATGGATTTTGAATATATTGATCTCTTTATACATTAGGGTTTTACCGATACATAACTAAATTAGGATTCTCTTATGCATGTTTAATTATATGTTTACTAACACCCATTTTGTGCCATAAGATTTGGTGAGCATTAGATTAGGATTTTACTTTACTTGTCATTATACTCTTTGTGAATATGAAAACATATGACCTAGTTAGGGTTATTTCATAGTTTTACTTGACTGGAGGCTTTGGAACCCTCCCTAGTGATTTTATTATGGTAATAGATCCCTTGGCTAGGTATAGTGGATCTATCTTGGTTATGACCCAAAATATCAAATGTATCAACAATAAAAAGTATAAGTAGGATTTATATTCTTTGAGTTATGATTGATTAATAGATCACTTGTATTTCCCTTTGTATACATTCTATTAAACTTGACATGAATCTAACCCTTGCTAGTTTTCTTTCACACCATAAATTTTTTCATCATATCATATTTTTATATATTTGTAGCACTGTATCAAAACAATTGGTATAATTCTAACTTTTTATGTGTAGATTTAACATACAGTTAGTTCAAAACAATTCTATTTTATCTGTGTAAGTCTTCACCAAATATAGTTTAATGGATTGATCTATTTGGAATAATATTATTCTTTAGTTATATATTGGCATAAATAATTGAACTAGTCGACTCTATTTGTTATTCTCTATTATCAAAATATAAGTCTGCAAACATAGTTGAATTAGTTGAATTTGTTCACTATTTCTCTATTAACATACAAGGTTTTGTAAACTTGGTCGAGCTAGTCAACTCAGTTAGCAAGATTTTGAAGAAAAATTTAAACATAATAACATAAAAATTTATAGTCTAAAACATATTCCATCCCATCAAGGTTCCTTACTTTCTCTCTCTATAATTTTAGTTCTTCTTTCAACACTATTTTTCATAAGTTTTCAGTCTGTACAATTGTATCCTTACAACCAATTGGGTCGACCTATTTTTCATAGTTATGTAGTCTATATTTTATCTAGAATACATAGTCAACCTATTTGACTATGTTATTATAGACATTGCTTCTAAAAAATAGTAGTGACCTAGTCAACTCTATTCTATACTGTTTGCATATAGTATCACCTGAATTGACTCTATACTATTCTTAATCAAGGAATTAACCTCTATTTGCTAGTAATTAATTCAAATTTCTTTTTTAGTTATTTTCATGATTAGAGCAACTCATATAGATTAAATAGGTGGATTTTAAATTTACCATTTTAGTCACAATATTTTTATTTTTACACACACTACCAAACCACTTTACATTCAAAAAACATTAAACATTTATTTTCTCAAGGCCTACCTACTTGGATTTCATCACCAAGGGGGGAGCCAACTTGGTTTTTTGGCCAAGTATAAATACGTGGTTGATGATATATATTGAAAAATCACTTGATACCCTTATCACTATGGGATTATGAAGTGAAGGGGTGGGACCCAATACCAAGCTAGTACCATTACCAATACAGATCCATTTCAGCCCAAACATATTGAAACCAACCTTAGATTACGTTTTAGTTCCCTATTTTAGATAGCTTTCCTAACACATTAAAATAAAACTTTATTATAACTTAATAACACTTAGGATGACTAACTAGTTAGCATTTTAATTTCTAATTACTTATTTCTATTTGATCATTTTGTGTTGTATTGCAAAACTTTCATTAGCTAGCATTGGTGAAAGGTTTGTGTTGTGTGTTCTAATTGGGTCAGCCAAATTGATCCAATTGATTATGTGATTTATTTAATTTCTACTTCAAAATTATCTGGTAAAAATTTCCTATCTTAGAATATTATCATTTTGGTTGATGTAGTCTTTTATAGACTATTTAGCCTTTCTCTCTATAATACATAATCAACTTGTCTAACTATGTATTCATATTTTCCTATTTAGTTCGCTATTCAGTTGTACACTGTCGACCCATATCATTGTGTATTATTTTTATCCTAATTCAATTTCACATTTCCCAACACATAGTTGACTAGCTTGACTGTGTCCTCTTATATATTTGTTCTATGATTATTCCTTCCATAACTTTGTTCACCCAATCAACTCTATACTTGTTGGTCGACTCTTGTCAAAATATTCTTGGACAACCTAAATAAATTTAGACACTATATGGGGTGTTATTTTCTTTCTTTATTTATTTTTCAAGAAGATCCTCAATCTTGGAGTACTTCTTATACTCCTTCATCTCTAGATTGAAACATGGTTCAAATAACACTACAAGATGATATTGGTGGATCAGATCCATTTCATACCTATCAAGACAATTCCCATTTTCAAACATCTCACCACAATGTGGGGGTAATTGACACAAGTCTACCAATAACCCCACAATCAATCCATCACCTATCAACCATTCCCCTACTACTAACTCAGGGAGTCCTCCTAAAACATCAATCCACAAATTGATACAACTGATATTCTTTCATAGATAATACAACAAATAAACATATTTCAAATATCTAACACCTCCTAAATGATGCAATTATATCATCATTTGATCAACATGGCTAATCATCCTCCCATTACTATTACTCAAAACAATCAAAATTTTATTCCTCCACCTCTTATAAATGTTGAGGGGAATGTTATCCCCAAACCTATCATGAATAATAAGATGATCCAACACATCCAAAATAATAATTTATCCCCCTTCATTGTCTGTATTGATATTGGTAATATCTCTCTAACTATTAAATATGATGGTACTAAAGACCTTGCATCTTTACTTAAGGTATTTGGGAATCTTTATAAGGACTGGATCCAAACTAATACTTTCACCACAAATAAACTCTTAGTTAAAAATTTCACTATTGATGTATTGGAATGGTATAATCAACTTACTCAACATTCTATCTATAAACTAGAGGATTTAGTCAATCCTCTAGTTAAAGAGTTTCAACACAATGATCTTCCTGAGAATTGCCTTAGCCATTTTATCAATGCTAATCAATATCCCATATTTTGAACTCATGATTTTATCAAATTATGGAAATATTTGGTTCAAAAATCCAATCATAACATGAATGATGATAATTTGTTTAAATTCTTTATAACTACATTAACTCCTTCACTTTAGTATAAGGTTCAGAATTTTACTCCTCAAATGCTGAATGAAGCTCTTGACCAAGCTAAGAATAAATAATTATTTATGAATAAATCTAAACCTAATACCAAAATAATTAAAATATATTTTTAACATTAAATTAATGTCACAACCAAAAATCCTCCTCAACCCAAACTAGGAGTTGCCAAAGCTGACAATCCCCAATATTCTCATACACCATTAACTATGTAGCAAATGAAACAATTTTTATCACCCTCTAAACCATTCACTTATCTAAATAATACTCCCAAATGGTATGAACCTAATCAATTTTTTTGGTTTTATGCTAATATTGGTCAATCCCATGAAACATGTAGAGGGCTTACCAAATTTTATGTCTCATAAATGATTGGTGATTCTTTTAATCATGAAGCCACAATTCAAATCCATCATCAAGATTATGTTAACACTTCTAAAAAATGACAAGATACTAAAGATTCTTCTTATAATAACCAAAAATATTTTTCCACATCTAACACTCAACAAGCCAAAAAGGATATTTATTCCATTAACATTGACTATGATCAATATAACAACAATTATCAATATGTCAATGTGGCTAAGGTTAATTATCACCATAAACTAGCTCATAAAGATCCTATTACTAAACCTAAGAAACCATATTTGGAAGATTAAATCCTCAAAGACACTACAACTACTCACTTAGCTTTACAAACCAATAAAGAACCATCCCTTCCTTTTGAACCCCCAACCATTTCTCTTCTTCCTATAATGATTTTACCTTCTGAATCTTGTGTTTGTTCTTATTTCAAACCCCGTTAGAACTTCTTAAAAGAACTCAACTCCATGCCTTGTAAAATTCCTCTTATAGAGTTAGTTCATACCTATCCTTATCACCATAAGTTATTCATGCAATAAATTCAATAAATTGAAGATCCATCTTATTTAGACAAAGAACCACATTCTTATGAGCCTAAACCAACTAAAGTGCATACCATTGGATCCATTTATCCTTCTTTGAAACCCTCCATCAAGTTCCTTGAAGAAGACATAATAACTGATTAGATCTTATTTTGAGCCGATGATCCACCCCTCTTCATTAAAATATTCATTAATACCACCCTCATTCATAAGGTATTAGTAAACAAAGGGTTTGGTATTAATATGACATATTTATGGCTCATCCAACAACTTGGACATATCAAATATCATCTTTAAAAAACTTGCTTGACATGTCATGGATTTGACAAAACTAATCAAAATCCACTTGGTTATATTTGTCTCCTTTTTATGATTATACCTAAGACTATATGAACTAAAATCATGGTCCTTGATTTATCCTTATCTTAAAACATACTCCTAGGATTCCCATGGACTCATAGAATGAGGGCTATTAACTCTTTAGTCAACCATTGTATAAAGTTCTTTCATAATGGTAAAAGGTATAAACACAAGGCCAATATTAGTCCTTGGAGAATTCATCATCTAAACCCCAAATCTCAATATTAGATTCCCACTATTCTAAAGATTAATAGTGATACTTTACCTAAATTCATCAACATGAATATGGATTTACATGTCACTCTTGCTGATTCTGATGATCATGAGCCTAATGACTCAAAAAATACTTGTAATACTACTAAGCTACCTCCTTAAATATTAGAGTGGCTCCTTCCCTTTTTATTACCTTGTGTTTTTTCCATCCATCTCATCATTGAGATCACTAATTTCTCCCCTCCATGTAATTCTCAAAAATCATCTTACTCAGAAGATGACTTCATGCACAATGATTATGGAGTAACTAAATTATTACAAGATCCTTTAATCATGTCTCCACATAAATTCAACAATTTAAGTATCTCCCCTTCTGAAGTTCCTCTTGAATCTAAAGTATGTATAATTTCTCCAACTTATGATGATAAATACATCATGTCCCAAGCTCAATCACGAGACTTGGATGTTAAACATTATCAAAAAATTCTTGCTCAAATACATTCTTTCAATCATGATGTTCATACTATTTTCATATATTTTGAGTTAGCACCTAAATTTATGTACCTCCTACTAATTCTACACTTCTAGATACCCCTTAGGTAGTGGAACAAATCTTACTCTTTGAACCTCTCAAACTTTCAAAATCTTATACACCTCCTACTAAACTAGTCATTCTATTAAATGCTCTCCCTATCAATTTTATTAATGATAAACCAATAAAATTGGATCAAATTTCTTCCCCTATTCCACCTACTCCTAAGATTACACTAGATGCTAAGGTTATAGATGTACATCATATACATTCTAAATATGACTTCCATGGTAACAAAATTATTGATCTCAAAGTATATGTGGAGTATTATGGTCCTTTTCCAAATTTTGCCTAGTGATGAAGCCATTCTTGAATTGATCCATGCCCAAGAACCTCAACTCCATCGACAACATCATAAAATTGGAAATATTAGGCAAAACACCCTTAATTTTAACAACTTCATTTCTAGAAATTACCTTAAAACAAATCCCATTTCCTTTTTACGTAATGTGCCATATAATTTCCAAGATGAAATGATATGTGTTGTCACTTGAAATTCCACCCCTTGAGGAGATGAAAAGTCTATACTCATTCAATTGGCACAATAGAACCACCTAAGGGCTGTAGGTGACCCAAGTTTGAGGTGGATCTCTAGATTAGGGCTAGCTCCCTTGATGTACCACTATAGATCAAACCTATGACTAACTTTTTTGGAGGTGAAAAAGGAGAAGAATAAATTTAAAAAAATCTATTCTAGGGTAGGTGATATACTAAATAGATATTATACTCACACCACTTAAAATGCACTTAAAACCAAAGAGAAGCTCACACATACACTTCATTCAACTATACACTCTTCTTCTACATCAATGTTTCAAGCATGGGGTCCTAAAGAGAGATTAGGCTAGGAGGACTTAAACAATAGGTCTTCTAAAAACACTAATGAATAAGATACTCACTATACATGCAATCCACATTAGACACTTCTTGCTGACCTATAAAAGAGAGCTTTCAATCCACACAAGGTAATAAGAAGAGTAACATGTGAAGGTAAGCAAAATACACTTGCATAAGACCAAAAACCATAACATTCACTTAGTGAAATATTGAATGAGTTTAAAAAAAAATTATTTATTAGTTCAAGGAAAAAAATTTGGTAGGGATTTTCCATATCCAGGTGGAGAGATCCATATAATAGCCAAAAAGGCTAAAATATATAGCAATTATGAGAAGAGAGAGAGAAAGGGAAACTTAAGAGTCACTAAGACACTTGTCAAAAAAAGAGAATGAGCTAAAGCTCAATGGAATCTAGCATGAGATAGGTCCTAAAATGAAATTAAGGATAAAAATATTTTAATCTTGTCTAACTCCTCCATATGTGGTGTAGATGCTGTTATGCTTGCATAAGAAACTATTTTCATGATTTCCCCTCATTAAACTACTTCACCACTAAGTAGGTTCAAGTATGATGATTTATCTGAAGGGGAGGGGTTACAAAAAATCCCTCACATGCATTTGATTAGTCCTCAATCATTTATATTCCTCTGACTATGAGCAATCATTCATGACAGTCACAAATAACTCCATCCCATGCACCTCTCACACTTGGCATTCAAAATCATTCCAATTCTACAATCTAATCCATGCATAAGGAGGGATGACACATGTAAAGAGTTTCCATGTCATTATGTTCATGAAACAAGCCTTAAAAGGCTTCCCAATTAGATCTTTCACTATTTTCACTAAGTGTTCACTATCTACCCACTAGACTAGATGAGATGAAAGAGATAATAAGTATGTTTAGGAGATTAAAACCTCAATAAATGATCATGGAGACTTATAAAAAGTCTCATACTATCTCCAAAAAGGGATTTCATCCTTTGAAACTCCTCCACACCTATAAAACACACAAGTCTATCAAAGAAAGCTCTGTTGTATCTCTTCCATATAGGTAGGGTACACCTCAGTCACATGGAAAGGAGACTTGGAGAGTCCTCTATCATCTCTAATCATTTTCATGGCCTTTATACTACATTTGGATGCTCCATTTTCAATATCTCCTCCATCAAGTTTGGGAGAGAGTTTTGTGAGGGTTTTTTATCTTTTCAAGTCTTAGGCTCTTAACTAATTCCTCTAAGAGAATCTTAGGGACCCTCCCTAACACCTCCAAACACCTTAGGCCACCATGAAAAGTATTATGAAAGCTCTATGAATTTTAAAATGGTCACTCAGGTCATCTCTATGAATTTTTAGGGTCTTAGTGCCTTCGAGCCAAAAAATGGCCTTTTGATGAACTTATTTGCAAAAAAAGGCTCAAAATCCTCTGGATATACTCCAAGAATGTGATCCAATAGGTCTTTATGTTTTATATATGATAAAAGTCTAGAAGGCTTCTCACTTGGAAACCATGCCTTGTTTTGCATTCCAGGTCTACCTAAAACTGAGGCTCAACTTGACCCCCTAATGGATTACCCTAACTTATGATGGTTAAAAAACATCCATTATACTTCTCCAAACATGAATCAATTAATTGGGAAACTTTTTCAAGCTTGGGAATGAATATGTTTCCCCCTTTGGTTCTTAGGCCTTAACTCTGCCTATTAGGTTTGAATGCAACCCTTGTAATTTAGAGTACCTTGCCTATATTTAGTCTTTATAGGTTGGTTTCCCATATTTTACTAGGTGCGTTACAACTCTTAAGACTCTCCTTGACTTTTGGCCCATGATTCATCCTCATTTTATAATTTTGTAGGGTTTATGTAAGGTAAAAGTACCCCATATCTGAGACAAAATAGGGGGAACTTCCCCTATATACATCAAAAAAATAAATATTTTTTAGTATTATAAAAATTAACATTGTGACATCCAAAAAATATCAGCCCATGATTCAATTTGTTGGCCCTCCATCTCTCTCAAATTCCAAAACTAGCTTTTGAAGGCAAAATGTGGGGAGCTTTTTAGGAAATTGATTGAGTTTTCATCATTTAGGCCCCCTCTTTTGATTTTTTCTCCATTTATTTCATGATAAAAATGTCACAAAAACTTTCATGGTATTTATATATGTGGCTTCATCTTTTATCCATTAAACAAGTGCACCTCTTACTTTGACCTTCAACCATGCTCAACACTACACAAGGACTATTGTAGGTGTATTTTAAGGTTTAAAGGGTATGTATAAGTTATTTAACACTAATTATGAACTATGGGGATCCTATTTACCATATTGAAGTTTATAATAAGATTAATCCATCACTTTGACCCCTCAAGTCTCCCAAAAACCCTTTATGCCCTTGAAAACACAAGACTAGGTTCACAAAACCCTATATGTAGGTTGCTTGACAGACCTCTATATGTGGCTATTTAGCATGGTTAGACCTTAAGTGTGATATAATTGAACTCATAAATCTCCTTAAGGAAATTTTTTTCTTAATTTTGACTCCTTTTTTTCATTATCTTCCATTTCCCATACTCTAAACACTTCCTTCCAAACTGGGACCTACCTTGAAAATGACTATGTTTTCTTATTTGGACCCTTCTATAGGCTTGTTTGTTATGAAGAAAGACAAGAATAGTGTTTTATAACATATAAAGAGTACCTTGAGGTCATTTTACACTTTTTACATGCCAAAATCCACCAATATAATCTCTTTTAACACCAAGAAAACCTTAATCTTAACTCCCTACTTGTATCTCTATCTCCATATACAGGTTTGTAGATGGTGTTACGGATTTATTAAGCTATATAAGCTTAGAATGCATTTATAAGGGTGCATATAATCCTTTAGTATCAAATATAATTGGTTTGAAACTCCCTACCTCATCTTTATCACTTACCATCACTCCACCATATTCAAACTGACTCACTGGTATGCCTAACTGTAGATGAGCATTTGGCACTATGTATAGATAGGGTGAGCATGGGAAGTCACAAACACAAACTACCATCTTCTCATTGATGATATTTATATGATATATATGCATTTTGAATCATTTAAAATAATCTAAGAATAGCAGTAAGGTCAAGTTGTATCCTTGGTGAAGAAGGTCTCCTTTTGAGCCTAAGACTATAGATATCATTGTTTGCTCACATTGTACAAAAGTGGTTTTTTATACTCTTCAATGGCTATCTTACATTAATTTTTTACTCTTAAAATTTTTTAGGGGTGTTGTATTATGCCTTGAGTCTCTTGCCAAATATGTTTTGTGTCATCTTGAAAAATCTCCTTACCCTATGTTTGGTCAATTTAGGGATTGGTTCCCAAAACTCAGACTCTTTGTTTAGTAAATTATCTCAACACCATACTTGGATATAAAGGGTCTTAAACCTACTCCCCAAGCTATCAACTTATTTCATATTCATCATGGAGATTTAACCGTATCAATTTACTTCTGTACAAACCTCTGTAGCTCTACAAATGACACCTAAAGATATGCATTTGACTGTATGTAGGCAAAAAAGATGAAAATAAGCAAGAAAAAGTTTATTAAAAGCTTCCTAACACTCAAAATTAATTTTAAAACCCTCAAATAGATAAAATCCATCAATAATACTTGAAATAAACTTCGGAACACCTTTATCTTTATGGGAATCACCTATATGTCTGTGAAAAGAGCAGACAATGGCAAACACAAACAAGCCTATAAGGGGATTATTGAGTTATTGAGATATAAAAAACCAAGAAGATGATGAGTAAACCTATGGAAATGTCTTGAGACACATAAAAACAATAAAATCCATCTAACCAAAGTAAATTATTTTAAAACTAACTCAAAAAAGAGACCCCTCATAGATGAAGAAGCATAGAAAGCTGCCTAGATTATTAATGATGATTCATAAAGGATAATACATGAAACTAAAACTTGTTTCCATTAATTTTAAGTATACTAATGCCTCT
Source organism: Torreya grandis (assembly GCA_037957365.1). Taxonomy (NCBI): domain Eukaryota; kingdom Viridiplantae; phylum Streptophyta; class Pinopsida; order Cupressales; family Taxaceae; genus Torreya; species Torreya grandis. The sequence continues at coordinate 3,266,638 of JARHVA010000848.1, read as the reverse complement.
TTCAACCCCCAAGATCAATCCTCCCAACTTCACCTATACAGTTTGTACTAAGCATGCGAAGTTGACACTTCTTGGCTTGTGAAGGCAAGAAAGAAGAAAAAGAAGTAAAAAATGATTAATATGATGAAATATATACACAAAATAAATGTTAAATTAGGGAGATGAAGAGGCACATTCCCATGTTATTAAGTGAAGGTGGACTTCCTAAGTCCATACAAGTGCCATTAAGGGCCTATTTTAAGGGATAACTACCTCTTTCTACATGAAACTACTTCTTGAACTAAATTTGAATACCTAATAACATATATTGACCTATTACACATTTAAATCTTCCTTGGTGACAAATTTGCTTCCTTGACAAGCTATACAAGTCATTAAATGAGATAATGTGACCAAAAGGCTCTTTTTGCACATGAAACATGGTGAAGGACAAATTTATGACCTAAGAAAACCTGAAAAAATCTAAATGACCAAATTATGAAAATTTTAAGATGATTTAAACCTTTTATCATGTTTGACTAGGGTTGACTAGAGTTGACTTTGGTTGACTAGATAAGTATAAGGAAGCTAGGCTTAGACCAAGGCTAGAGCAGGGATAGGTAAGGTATTTAGAAAAAAAGGAGACCCTATTAGACATATGAGAACTTTTTAAAAGTGTAAATATGTAAGGGTTGACCCATTTTTACTAAAATTCAAATTTGGTCAACTCTTTTTGCAATTCCTAGGGGTAACATGCTTGCCTATGTTAAGGACCAATAGCCTTATCTCATTCACTAGGAAAAGGGAGTTATATGTACCTAAAACAATAGGATAAGACCTTGAATTAATTAAAAATATAGATGATTGACATCAAAACACACAAGGGAAAGACAACACACAACAATACAAAGCAAACACATAAAGCAAAGGCACACTTGTGCTACTAAGCACTTAAGGAACACAAGACACAGTAGAAAGGAAACTAATTATGTACATCTAAACAAAAGTACCTACCTTCCTAGATCAAAATGAAAGTACCTTGAATCTCCTTATTTATTATATGAATGAGGATGCCAAGCATACTTGCTTTTGGATGTGGTATTATATGACTCATGTTTCTTTCTTGCTCCTTGGCTTGGCATGTCCTTTGATGGAATCATCTCAAAAAAGTCTCCAAAGTATATAAATTCTTCTTGAATTTATAAACATGCCTCATATTAGTATCCATTTGTCTCATAATGGCAAATTTTTATCTCTATGAATGGGACAGCTTGTTGAAAGTCTATATCTTCTTGAAAGGCCTCATTTCTCTTCTCATTTGTTACAACCTCTTCAAATCCTTCAAAAAGTGTTATTTTATAGATATCTAGTAATTTTTCTTGTTCAAAATCCTTCTTAGTGTTGGTAGGGGTAGATTCACATGTGATTTTAGAACCAATCTTTAAGTCATCCTCAAAAGACTCATATTCATCATAAATTACTCTATCATGGTTTGAAATCTCTTAATGGTGATGCCTCTCAACACATACTTACTATTCAACATCTTGGGATTGTATTATTAGGAGTTTTTTCTTCTCACAATCCTCATATTATTTAAACATTTTCATATATATGTGCCACATGTCTTCCTCTTGAAACATAACATCTTGCTTACCATGTCTTGTAGTCAGCTCCAAAGGAATTGTAGGCTCTTTGGGGCTTTCAAGTTCATTGAAAATGTCCTCAAATATCTATCACAAGTCATCATTCTCTTTTTGGTCATAATGATGAATGTGAAAAACAAGAAAAACTCCTTCCTATTTGGAATCCAAAATAACATCTTGTAAACCTCCTTAAACAAAAGGAATGTCATCTTCCCCATCATCATAATCTAAATTCTCCTCATAAGGAGTCAACTCTTCCTCATCATCAACCCAATCTAAAATTTCAATTTCCTTCTCCTTCTTAGTGATTCTAATAATTGGCATCTCAAAACTAGGAACTTCAATCCAAGAAGGATTCCAAGGAGTAATGTGTTCCTTAACATTAGAATCTGATCTCTCTTCATTTAGTTGATCCACATTAGATCCCCATGCTATAAGCCCTTTGGGATATAAGGTGATGGAAGAAGGGTAGAATGGGTCAAGGATGGGTTTAATGGTTTCATTGACTTCAAAATTCTCTAATATAGATGAGAGCTTCTCCCTTTTGACTTCCAACTCCTTAATTTGTTTGGTAAGGCTCTCTTGGCATAGTTTTTCTTGAGGGGAAATAGGATATTCATTAGGAAAGGGAGTAAAATAAATTTGGGATGAAGGGTACAAGGATTCTTGAGGATGGGTAGAAAGGAGTTGAGCAGGTTTAGTCTTCTCTTTAATTCTAACTTCTCCACTTAGACATCATTTTTCTTTCTTTCCACAAGCTGCCACTACTTCCTTCCATCTTGGGAAACTAGACTTAGAAGACTCTTCATGAGGATGAGATGAAAATGAAGGAATGCCACACTTATAACCCTCATTTTCTAATGCCATGATGGATTTATTTAGATGTTGGTTTGAAAACTCAACCTCTTTGTAAAGATGAGCCTCCAACATTAACCTTCTTCTCTTAAAATCTTCTCCAGTAGTGGTATCCCTCTTCCTTTGGCTATTCTCTTGGATGGACCTTCAAGAAGGAAAAATTTGGGGAATGTATGAAGGATTTGGGTAATTTTTAAACATGATTAGATTGTAATTTTGAGAAATCATATTTGAGACACTTAAAGGTTTATATGGGGCATATTGGGGCTGCCAAGACTGAGCTAGTTCGTAAGCTTTCAACCTCTCCTCTATGTGGAAAATTAAACCACAAACATCAAGAATTTAACCCATAAGGCCTTGCCAATTATCCCTCTCAATGGGCATCTATTCTCCCTTGACTAGTTATAAGGCATTCCTCATACTCTTGATACAATAATTAGGGATATCTTGACCACAACCATTTCTATTATCAAGGTCTAACACATAGTCTTTATAGCTAATGAGAGTCTTCTTGAAACTTGTAATGGACTGAATTGGAGAGGAACTAGGTGGAATAGGTGAACCATAAGCTTGATAGGGCTGATTATAGGCAACATAAGATTGATGGGGATCATGTAAGGGTTAAATATGGTCATATTGAGATTGATAAGACTAATTAAGGACTTGTTCATATTGAGCGTGAATGGGCAAAGAGAGATATGTCTCACCAACTTATGTTAAAACAAAGTCAACATCAAAGTAATCCATGAATAATTCATGAAAAGTGTATATAATAAGAAAATGACTTTAATTAGAGTACCTAGACTACTTATTAGTATATTTATGCTTGGATTCGCCATTAGTGCTTAGTGAAATTACCTCCAAAGGTTGATATCTTGAGGAGAATACCAAAAATCCTCAAGGAATGGACTATTTAGTCCCACCAATCATACCAAAAACTATTATCACTTGAACATGCACCCCTTGAGGAGATGATAAGTCTCTCCTCATTTAAGTGGCACAATGGAACCACCTCAGGGATGTGGGTGACCCAAATTTGAGGTGGATCTCTAGATTATGGCTAGCTCCCTTGATGTACCACTATAGATCAAACCTACTACTAAATTTTTTGGGGTGAAAATGGAAAATGATAATTGAAAACAAATATAATATAGGGGAGGTGATACACCAAATAGATATTCTACTCACACCACTTACAATGCACTTGAAACTAAAGAGAATCCCACACATACACTTCATTCAACTAAACACTCCTCTTCTACATCAATGTTTCAAGCATGGGGTCCTAAAAAGAGCTTAGGCTAGGAGGACTTAGAAAATATGTCTTATAGAAACCCTAATGAATGAGCTACTCATTATACCTACAATTTACATTAGAAACTTCCTGCTGGCTTGCAAAAGAGAGATTTCAATCCACACAAGGCACCGGGAAGAGTAACATGTGAAGGTAAGAAAAATACACTTGCACAAGACCAAAAACCATAACATTCACTTAATGAAATATTGAATGAGGTAAAACAACATTCTTTATAAGTTCAAGGCAAAAAATTTGGTAGGGATTCACCATACCCAGGTGGAGAGATCCATACAACAACCAAAAAGACTAGAATATATAGCCATTGTGAGAGGAGAGAGATAAAGGGAAGATCAAGAGTCACTAAGACACTTGTCAAGAAAAGAGAATGAGTTTCAACATCAATGGAATCTAGTATGAGATAGGTCTTAAAAGGAAAGTAAGGAAAAATGTCTCTTAAACTTGTCTAACTCCTCCATATGTGGTGTAGATGCTCTTGTGCTTGCATAGTAAATTATTTTCATGATTTACCATCATTAAACTACTTCACCACCAAGTTAGGTCAGGTATGATGATTTATCTAAAGGAGAAGGGTCACTAACAAGCCCTCACATGCATTGGATTGGTCCTCAATCATTCATATTCCTTTGATCATAAGCAATCATTCTTGATAGTCCCAAGGATAACTTCCATTTACCTTCTATATATTCCATATGTACACACATAATATTTTTAACTTTTATTGATTATTTACACTTTGTATCTTGTAGTAACCCATCGAGTCCCAATATCTCTAAGTGCATGCATTAAGGGGTGCACCTAGAAAGGGGTGAGTAGACCATTAGTGCTTCATAATATGTTGTCCCTTTTACCACTTTACATATACACACTCATCTCATAAAAAAATTTACCCTAAGCTTATTCTTCTTATCTTTACCCATTCCAAACATTTGATCATTTATCCTCCTTATTTTATCCTTGACCCCCTTTCAACTAGTTAACTATACTAGGTCAACTGGATCAAACTTGTATAGTTTTCAACTTCTAATTACTATACAGGGTTAACTATATTGATGCTATACTATTTAGGGTTATTTTTCATTAAGAGATTTATTATCCCTTTGAATGACCAAGCTCAGGACCTAGTGATTTATCTCCTAAAAACATATAGGATCAACTGGGTTGACCCTGTATAGTTGACATATTTGTAAGGATTTAGGGAAAGATCTACCTATATATACAATTTTATTTCTAACCATTTTTAAGAAGAGAAGTGAAGAAGAATAAGTGTGAATGAACATGTGCTTATTGACCATTCTACTATAGAAATAAAGCTTAGGGTTCCATACTTTCTTTAGAGATATAGATCTTATCTTATGAAGAAGTCTTTTGTATACATAGATAGGTTGTGTAGCCTAGATATGATTTGTATTTGTTATCCTTACATACCATAAAAATATCTTGTAAATAACCTTGGCTAAGGGAGAAATTGAAGCTCAGTGGGTTCATCTTCAAAGGTAAGTATTCCTAACTTTATTTCTCCTTTATAAGAATAGATAGATAATGCAGTTTTTCTTCTTTCCCATGCATTAGGATTCCATATACATTGACATGAGTATATATCTTCTATGCATGTTTAGTTTAGTTTGTTTTTTTTCTAACCCCCATATTGTGCCACAAGCTTTGGTGTGCACTAGATTAGATTGACTTTCTTTTTTATTAGATATAGAATAAAGATTAAACCTAGGACTCTTTTAGGGTTGTTGTGTGATTATTTTAAACTGTAGGCTTTATAACCCTTCCTAACATGGTGTATTGTGAAAAGTGATCCCCTAATTGGGTCATGTAGATCCCCATATTGGTCATGCTCTCACTTAATAAATATATTCCCAATCAGAAGTATAGGTATGCTCTATCTTCTTCAAGCCAAGATTGATTTATAGACATGATACATTTCTAATTGCATACATTCTAGTAAACCCAATGTGAAATAAACCTTGTAGGATTTGTTCATCTTATTTCATTTATTATGGTTTCTCAGTATTATTTTTATCATATATTTTCAATACTGGATCAACTCTATCAACCCAATATCTAACTTTATGTGCATAGGATCTCAGGTACATCCAGTCTATACTACTAGGTCAACCCAGTTGACCTTGTACTTTTTTAGACATCAAGTTTAACATACTAGGTCAACCCAATTAACCCTATATATTTTTAAGCACTCAGTAACAAGTTTATGTCAAGATTGATTAACCCAATCAACCTAGTTAGCAAAATTTTCAAGCATATATCAAGGTTATTAAACAATAATTTTCATTCTCTACATCTTTGATCCACTAAGGTTCCTTTATATCTCTCTATCTCTTTATTTATAGTCTTTCCTTTCACAATTTTAAATCTTCAAAATTACCCTTGCACAATTAACTAGATCGACTATATCGACCCAATTTTGTGTTCTATGTGCTATCTAGATAACTAGGTCAACTATCGACCTTGTTCATTTTTAGACCTTACTTTTGTAGTATAGGATTAACCCTATTGACCCTATTATCTATTATTTGCATACACTGTTGACCATATCAATGTTGTACCTTTTTTCCAATTTAGAATTAACCTTATATGCTAGTAATTAATTCACACTTTCTTTTCTTATTACTTGAATGCTTAGAATATATCACATAGATTAATTAGTGGGTTTTTTAATTAACTATTTATTTTACCTATTTTATATTTTATGTACACATGATAAAATCATAAAATATAAATAAGTATTTAAACATTTTTCTACCCAAGGACAACCTACTTGGATTTCATCACCAAGGGGGAAGTTAACTTGATACTCTGGTCAGGTATAAAGCATGGTTAATAGTATATTCAGGATAATCACCTAGCACCCTTATCACTATGATGTGTGAAGTGAGGGGGTAGGCCCCAATACCAAGCCTATATCATTTCCACTATAGTCCCTTTCAGCATAAATTACTTAAAACCATCCTTAGATTTCCATTCTAGTTCCTTGCTTACAACCAACTTCCTATCACATTTAAAAACATATCTTAATAATCTAATAAACATTCAGGTTGACCAATTAGTTATCTCTTTACTTTCCAAGTTTATTTCTTGCTCTTTTCTCAATTGTATTTCAAAAACTTGAATTAACCAACATTTGTATAAGGTTTTATGTTGTGTGCCTCAATTGGATTGGTCAACATTAATCCAATTAACTATTTTTTTCCTTTTAGTTATTTATTTTCAAATTACTTGTAAAATTTATCTTGTTTTAGTCCAAAATATATTATAGGATTCTTAGTTTTCATTCTCTACTATACTGGGTTGACCCAGCTGACCCTATACCTTTTTCCAACCTCTATTCACTATACTGGATCGACCTAGTAGACCCTATATAGTTTGCATACCCTATTTTTGTACTAGGTTAACCCAGTCAACCCTGTACTATTTCCTTAATTTTTTGTTTATTTGTTTTCTCATCTCCCTTTCTTTTCCTTCATCATAGAATTTATTCTTGATGACAATATTGAGTTGTAGTCAACAGACATGATGATTTTTTCTAACCCTTATAGGGTCTACCATAGAGAGATTAGGGATCCTCTCTTAGATGCTAGTAATGTTCATATTTATACTCACAAAATGAACAATGAGACCCTCCTAATACCTCTTCATAATGTAATCCTCTCTTCTCATTAGAAGACCAAGACAAAATAGAGTATACCCCAAAAATGCTTTTATTTATATCTAAATTTCCTCAACATCAAGGAAAATATCCTTCTACTATTTACAATCTTATGATTAGTGGTTAAGTTTAATAATCTCATTCACCTACTCCTACATTCTCAACTGTATTTTGGGGTACCAATTTATTTTATTCTCATCCTATTCTTTTGATTGTGACCCCTTCTAATACTATGACCTCTTCTTTTCTAAATTCTTCCACCTCCATGCCTAGTATATCCACTAACATGGCAGGTTCTACATCTAGTGGGCCTCTCATAAGATCCATTATCCTTAATCATTTTACTAGTGCTTCATTTAATACCCATGGTAATCATGCTACTAGTGCTTCTTCTTCTCAACCATTTACTAGTCCATATTTTACCACACAAGCAAATTTTTCCACTAATGCCTCACATTCTCATAGTTCATCTCAAGATCCTATCAACACAAATAGTGGTACCCAAGACACTAATACCAACTCTAATGCTTCTAATAATTCTAATCAAAAACATCAATTATTGTTATAAAAACTTAATCAAATGAATAAATTTCAAGCTCATAACACAAATCAAATGATGAGAATGCAAAACCACCTTCTTCATCTTTAATCTCATCCTCAACCAATAGCTTGGGACACACATAACCAAAATGTTCCCCCTCCTCCTCTTTGATATTCTCAAGGAAATCTCATTCCTCAACCTCCTTTGGTCAACAAAACCATTAAGCATCTCCAAAATGAGCCTCCTACTACTCAAATTTATAACATTGATACCTACAATTTATTATATTGGATCAATTAATCCCACCCTTCATCTTAAAACATTTATAAATATTTATAAGGATTGGGTCAAATTGAACACCTTTTATACTCCCAAAATCTTATCCAAAACCCTCATAAGAGATGCCTTGGATTGGTACAACCAACTTAAAACTCTTTCCATTACTATTTTGGAGGGTTTAGTGAATGCTTTAGTTCAAGAATTCCAAACTAGTGATCTTCCTGAAAACACTTTGGTCCACTTCATAAATTTAAAATAACTTGAAAACAAAATTACTCAAGCCTTTGTTAAAAGGTGGAATTTTTTTTCAAACAAATGTGAAAATAACTTGGTCAATGATAATCTTTTCCATCTCTTTACCAATGCCCTTTTTCCTAAACTTTAATATCAAGTCTACACTCTCTCTCCATGTACATTGGAGGAGGCTATTGACCAAGATAAATGATAATATTTACTTATGCATCAATTTGAGCCACCCCAACCTTTTGTAGGTCCTTATCTCTTACTTAAGAATAAAAATCATAAAGTTACCAATGATAGTGTTACTGATTCTTATGACACCATTCACAATGTTCAAGCTATCATTCCTACCCCTTCATCAAAACTAGATCCCCCTTCTCAACAATATACCAATCCTCACTTATATTCACCAAACAACATTAATGTTTATAAAACTCTATCCTTAGTTGAATTTCTTAAGAGTCTACCTAGGCCTCCTCCACAAGATCTTGACCCTACCCATCCTATGAAATCATAATATGATCTTAACAAGTTTTATTGGTTTCATGCTAGTTGGGGACATTCTCATGAGACCTATAGACAAATTCATAATTTAGCTATGGAATTTATTCTTGGTCATAGTTTTGATCATGATTCTATCATTTGAAAATGTTGACAAGATTATGGAATTGCTTTTAAAGATTGTAAATTACATGATAAATCTCAAGCCTTGAACCAAGCCAATGCTCATTTGGATATCTACAAAGATGCTCTTCCTAATCATCAACCTATACAAGATAATCAAGACAAAGCCACCCCTTCCACTAATAATGTAGAAAGTCTTGTTTAACCAACTTCTGAAGAAAATGTGGTTAACATGACTAATATGTGAAGGGTGGTTGATTTTATCAATTCCAAACCTATTTACACTCCATCTAGAACATATTTTGTTATCTAAGATTCTTATCCAACTCACTTAAATGAGTTTGGGCAAGATGACCTTATTAATTTTGACAATCCAATTTATGATTTTCCCTTATATAATACTTCATTTTATATTTCAACCACTCTTCTATCATCTTTTAATACTAATGATACTCAAATTTATACTAACACTTCTTATATCAATTCTCAAAATCAACTTAAATTAACTACTTCATCATCACAACATGATTTTCAACCTTATTCTAAACATTCTTCTTCTTATCAACATAAATTTAAATGCACTTAAGCTCCTCTTTCTGAGGACATCCTTAATCATTATGCACCTATATCTAACAACCTTCTTATGGGTTAAGATGAGTGGGATACCATTATAGAACTCACTAATCTCCCATCCCAGATTATGTTCCTTGAGCTTATGAGGACTTCTCCACATCATAGAAACCATATTACGAAACTATTATTCGAAATGAATGTCCCTCATCATCCCATAGTAGGATGAGAGGTAGCCTTATCTGGATCCAAGGATATTATATTACAATAATGTGAAGAGATGTCTATCAATGTTGATGAAACTATATACACTTCTCTTTCCTTAAAATTTCCTATAGCTTCTTTGATTCATGATGAGATTATGCTTCATGCAGATGATCCTTCCTTATTTATTAGTGTTTGAATAGGCAAATCCAAGTTAAATGTTCATTAATTGATGAGGGTTATGACACCTAAATTACATCTCTTGACTTCATTAAAACCCTTGGATATTCAAAATGCAATCTCAAGTATACATATAGTACCTACCAAGGATATTATAGAATTCAAATGCCTCCTCTAGGTTGTGTGTGGATTCCCATTATCATCCCACCTATCACCATTCACATGAAGGTGATGATCTTTAGCTTTCCCCTTTCTTATAACATCTTTCTTGGTAGGCCATGGACTCACTATATGAAAGTTATCGCTTCTTCCACTTGCTAAAGAATTAAATTCCTTGATAATGGAGCCATTTATAGGATTTAAGGTGAGACTAACCCTTGGAATTTTGAATAATTCCAAGACTGTGTTGTCTTCAAGATTCCTAATCTTGAACCTTTTCCCAATGTTCCATTCTATGAGTCACAACATCTTAATTTTATCATTAATTCAACCTAAGGTTATAATGGATATCCCAAAATCATAGGGAAATTTACCCCTAAACTCTTAGATTATGATGATGATGATGAGCCCAATTATATTAACCTAAAGATTAAAAATTTTGACCTCTCACTTCACCTAATCTCACAACTTCCTACTTCCTTATAGCCTCACTCTCACAAGCATCCTTGTGATGATATTCTTGTAGTCTTAACTAAGACTTAGCATTATATTCACCACACTTCTTTGGATGACAAGGTTATCCCTAATTGTGTCATTAATATTCATACCCTAGATTATGATGATGGTTATTCCTTAGATGATCCATTCTTAGGTGGTATTATACAAGCCTGTGATGCTAAGATTATCCATGATCATACTTATTTACATGAGTCTTTTCATGTATCTTCCTGTATTCCTTCATTTATAGTTCCTATTTTTAGTATTTTTCCTCTTTGTCATAGGGTAGAGATGGTGCTAATACCTTCACTTTATAAGGATCCTCATAAGAGTATGTTCATGGATCATGCTATGACTGGGTCTTATAATTTTACTAGGTACTCTGATCATCATAATTGGTTTACTCATGATACTAGTGAGACCCTCATTAGACCTTATGTATATCCTGATCCTCCCTTAGTATAACCCTTATTATAGCCCATTCCCATTCCCACTATAGCTGAGCCCATTCTTACTCCCTTTATAGTTGAGCCTATTCTTGCTCCTATTCTTAGTGAGCCTACCCTTGTTTCTCATCCCATTGCTCCTTCCATTGAGCTTAGTTTTATTCCTCCTCCATCACCACCTTCTCTTAGTGATGGTTCAATTTCCTTGCCTAAGATGGATATATTCCCACTAAATAGGTTGATGAGTCATCTCTAACTTATTACACTCTTATTATAGCTCCTTCTGTGAGTTTTTCTCCTAAGACAACTCATAAGCATATCTATTGCTTTCATGGGATAGATAATAATTCTTTTACCCATTATCACAAGTTATGATAGTATATTAATAATTTGCATCCTTATTCTTCTACCTCAAACAAAGACACACCTACCTCAAAGATTTTACATAAATATATACCTAAGTATGGTGAGGTATATTATATATGGTACCAATGTGGCACCCATCACAATGATCATTGTGGCATCCTTCAACAACATCTTAAGGATCACCTTTTAGCTATTCCTAGACCTTTTTTCATTCCTCCCATAGGCATTCCTACAAGAAGGCTTCTCATTCTTCTCCTATGGATCCACCTCTAGTGGTTCCATCCCCTCTTATGGTCCCTTCATCACCTTCTATGTCTCTATCTAGATTCCTTCACCTGTGGACCTTTCCTTACCTGTGGATTCTTCTCCACATGTGAGTTCTTCACTCGTGAATCCTTTTTCACTGGTGATTCCTACATCTCCTATATATCCCACTCCAATGAATTTTATCAATCATCCCTTGCCTAATTTACCTCCTCAGCATGATCCATTGAGTATTCCTACTTTTTTAGTTGAGGAGATTAGAAGAGAAGTATTTTCCTAGTTTTCATTGAATATTGATGAGACATTAGTAGTAGTTTGTATCCAGCTTCATAGAGATTTATATGATGTCTTGGATAATGTGTGTGGGAATATTTATCAATGATTATGAGTACATTGATGGTGCATTTACATTTACATTTTGATTGGATGTGTGCCACACTTTTATTTTTATCTATCTGTTATATCATTTGATGTTATGTCAAATGCATATTTTTCTTATATGGTGATTATTTACTTTTTGGTATTATATCTTGCTTATATTATAATTTAACTTTGCATATGATTGTATTTCTTTAACATTTTTTTCTCTTTATTTTTTTAGTTTTTCTCAAAACTCTCTTCTTGTTTCTTCATGATTTTTTACTTTCTTATCTCTATTTTCCACAGATAATTATCATTGTGACTTGGTTACACAAACCCTATTCCCTTTGGTTCTTGTCTCCTATTACCATGTGATCATTTATCAAACAATGCATATCATTATACTTTAATTTTATTGGTCCACTTTGGATATCCTTTTTCCCTTCTTCCTTTTTTTCAAACTAAGCACATACATGATTGAGACTTGAGATCACATGCTAGTTCATTGTTAAGCATAAGTGTCCTAGTCAGTCTTTGTCTTTCGATACTTAGCTTCCATTAGCCCTAGCCTAAATCTCATTCATGTGTATCAATAAATATCTCATGATTGGTCATTACAAAACTATATGGAGGAGGAATATTAAAAATCCATAAAAGGTTAAAAGCTAAATCATTTTACAAAAGACAATGATAAAAAAATATTCTTAAAAGTTAAATCAAAATAAAAGATGTGATTCAAAGCACATCTCCTTATTCTAGTTTAAGTTAAAATTCCATAGTTTTACTCATGCTATAACTGAGATCCTTTGGGGTGCAGTAGGCTAGTAGATTAGAAAAAGAGTATACAAAAATTATTTTAGTGCTACCTGCTTTCTCATGCAAGTACCCAATCTTTGTAGTAGATTGATGGCTCTGTAAGGGGTCATCAATAATGATGAACATATTGTGGGGAGGTAGGTTCATTTTACCTTTTATTTTACTAATATACCTTCATGATTTGATCATAGTAGCACACTTATTTGCCTATAAATTTTATGTCTGTAGCAAATAGGTTTCCTTTGTACATCGATGGTCATTAGTCACTTAGTGTCTTCTCATGTCCTTAGTATGCCTCTTGTCTCCTAAGGTCTTCTCATAAGATGCCCAAGTATTGTTTTTTACATTCCCTATATCCCTCATATTTTTTCTTGAGAAATATTAATTTGTTTACTGATCACTCCCCTTGGGATCTCATTTGTGAGTTTCATTGTAAGACTATAGATAGGACCCAAAATTCCTCATAAATTACCACCTTTTTCTTTTTTATTACCCACATCCTTTATTTCCTGATTGTCCTAATTTTTTCACCCAAGTGGTCTTCTCTTTGTGAGTTAAAATTTAATACCATGGAGAGGACCTAACATTCCTCATAAAATTCTCTAATAATACAAGTCACAAACAAAATTACATGTATCAAATATGAGATAAGATGTGATTGATTATGAAGTTACACATCATTGACATGCTTCCCAACTTGATTTAGTGTGTTTTATGCTTACTTCATTTCCCCTTTGATTTTATCTTCTTATTTTTTGAGTGCATGTAAGAATATAACCTTTTTCTTAAATTTTTCATACTTCCTAGCTTGAATTAGTGTGATAAATTTAAGATCAATTTTTTGCCAATTTTGTTTTTCTCTTATACTTACCAACACGATTTAGTACAATTTATTGACTTAATTTAATTTATTTTTATACCATTTGTGCTCTTTTACATACCTTCCATTTTATTACATCATTTTCATACTTCCCAACATGATTTAGTATGATTTTACTTGTTTTAATTTGGTGAAAAAATCTTTCACTTTGATTTTAAGAATAAATTACTTGTTACCATCTTGTTTTATCATCCCTTGGTTCTTTATACTTAGTAATTTTCTTGTTATTACACATATACCAACTTGAAATAGTGTGTAGTACATTTTTTGATTGATTATATTTTACCAAGTCTTTTTGCCTAGTTTTTTTAACCATGCATATGTTCTACATAATGTTAGAAAACAAACCACATCTCATATATTTTTTATAGCATATACAACAATAGATAAATACACATGATATAAATAAATATATCCAAAGTATCCACAACCACAACCATAATGATGATAACATAAAATATCAACATCAATATGCCAAACTGATACATCACACACACACACACACACACACACACACACACACACACACACACACACACACACACACACATATATCTCATGATTTTTGATACAACAATTACAACCATATATATAATGCTCTAGCTCTATGGCTGGGCTCCATCCTATCTATCTCGTGGCATATCCATGCTACTTATTGAGGTCTTAGTATAAGTCCTCCAAATAGTATGCTATAAGGAGGCCATCTAAGATCTCATTCCTTATACCTATCCCTATAGGCGAACTACTTGCACCTATACTTATGCCAACTGGGTCTAGGTCACTGTATGTGTTTATGTTAGCTACATCACTATATCTAGATGTATAGCTATCTCCTCTACCAAGGCCTACCATGATCGTATCTTGCCTACACCCATATCTAATGGTGGTTATATCCTCTCTCTATGATTGTATCTACCTTGTTACCTTCCCTGCTAATCTAAACTAGATTGCCTGAGTTGGGGTAGATGTTACACTGGGGTTCTCTAATATAGTAGGGTTATATAGCTACAAAGCCTCATCTAGGATGTCATGGAGTGATCCCATCATAAGGAACCCCCATATCTCATCCTCATCCTTAGTTATGCCAATAAAATCACACCCAAATAGATATTAGATCACTATCATATCCTATAATATCTATATACCTCTAGTCTCTATTCCATAATAAAAACTTAAGTAATAATTTAATCATTGTTATTACCTGTCTATATCTTGGCCACTATAGTCTCTGCATCTGTGTGATCACCTAGCACAATCTCTCCATCCATGTAGCCTCAAAGTACCTCCTTTATAAGTCACCTCCTCAACTCAAATCTAATTATCATGGCTTGCATCCACCTCAGCTTGCACATGAGTGGCCTCTCTATCATCTATCTCTCCTCTAGTTCACTTATTGAGTCATCAGGGATGGTGATAATCTCTAATCTCTCTTGCTCATCTTGCTTTCATCAATAATGTGTCCTTAGTGTTCATATCTCATCTCATTGTAGAGTTAGTGGTGGTATTTATAGTTCCACTACCTCTGCATCCATCTCCTCATGATCTTCTCCCTATTATGCTCATCTAGTCTATAGCCACTCTTGATGTGGTCTAAGTGTTAACCTCATCACTAGTGGCCCTAGTCCCCTCTTCCCCCATGGATATCTCACATACCAATAACACTACTTAGGCATCAATATTGGTGCTGATGGATGAGGTAATCCCATATATCTTGGTACTTATGCCATCAGATGTGGCTCTCTCTACCAAGTATAGTGTCAAATCACCTCTATCCTCATTATAGATAGTACACCTATGTACTAGCTTGGCCATGTAGTTACTATGTGCCCATGTGGCTACCACACTATATCTATGCATCTCACCATCTACATTATTGGTACATGGGGCATGAACCATGCTACTTTATCCTCTCTCCATCTCTGCACTTGAGTCAACCTATCATTGACTACATGGGGCAACCTAAATGGTTGATATATGGGAAACCTCTCATAGATCTAAGCCATCAATAAGATGATTGGTCTTATTGACTTCTACCCTCTAACTATAACCTCATATATATCATGTATGAGCTAGACCTAGATGATAGAGCTGAGATCATATAGTACACCCTCCTTTAAGATCATCTTGCTCAAGGCTACTATGAATAGTGGTACCTTATTGTTTGACTTGTGACATAACACTTGCTACATTACAAGTCATATCATAGCCTTTAGATATCCATAATTTATGATGTATATATATCAAACATACTAACTTGCCTACTTGTTAATATCATATATGAGCCTGTATCCCACATGGATAAGGCTCTCCTCTCCTCCAAGATGTCTAGTATGCTTGTAGTCATCGATGATCCTACTACTAGTAGCCCTAGGATGGCATACACATCCTTTAGAGTGATAAATATCTCCAACACATCCTCATCCACCTCCAATCTAAAGGTGTTAGTCAATAATTCTTAGCATCTAAAGAACATGACTAACAAATCTATACTCAAGGGAATCCTATACATGTCAGCTATCCCTCCTAGGTCTAAAACTACTAGCCTATCTCTATCTCGTATCATTAGATGCTCTAGTAGATCTAGTAGCCAAGACATGTCTACCAATCTCCAGAACCTAGGTTATCCCTGCAATTAAGAAATAACAAAAGATGTATTAGATCCTCTATGTCATGTACAATCAAAATACATTATTTTTATAATTTTAATAAAAAAAATACTAAACTACTTTAATTCATTCATTTTTACCTATCTTTAGCCTACTTGGTCCTTTTTTTGCTTGGTCATTTTGGGCTATTCTAGCCTTCTTTCAACTTTTTGCATGCATTTCTATACCACTCTGGTTCTTTGGTCAACCTAGTTTGATCAAAATTTCCCTATTTTTGTCTTTGTTGATTTAAAAATTGAAGTCAACCCTCTTATTTCCCCCTCCTTAGTACTACATTATCATTCTAGACTTTTTGGATCAGTTGGCAAACCGTACTAGGTCAACCGTTTATAAAATACATAAGGTCGACACACACCTACTAGGTCGGTAGTGTGGATTTTGCCTATTTTTAGCCTACTAGGTCAACCTAATTGTTTTAAGCTACCAACCCCTTGAATTTTCCTAAAAACGTGCCTTTTTATAACTTTATTCCCAATTCCTTCAAACCTATTTGCCTAATTAGTTTTTCCTACATATAAATCTAATTTGGCTTCATTATGACATCTAAAAATGTTAACAATTATATTTTTCTAAAAATACACTTAATTCAACAAAATTTATAAAAAATAGGCTTAAGATTCATAGTTGCATACCTATAGTGCACCTATTGCTGCTCTTAGAGCCCCTCCTCATCTAGCCTATCATCTCCTCTCCATCCTAGCTCATTTGATCTCTAGATCTCTTTTTCTCTCCTCACAAAGTCAAAATAACAAAATGACTTCTCTTTCCCCCTATTTAAAAACATTTCAAAATTTAAATTCTTCAGTTATTTTCCCCTAGATTCCTTATTTTGCTTATATATTTGTTTTTATTCATCCATTTTGTAAATTATAAAATGCATTAGATTCATGATGATATAGAAAATATTTTTCACTATTATATGCCTATATTCCAAATTTTTTTATTTATGGATATGTTTTTGCACTAACTTTTATAGGTTCACCTAACATTTTTCACATTGGATGATTTCATTCCTCTTGTAGTCTACTTATTTATCTACAATACTAAAGTAAGTAAAGGTATGTGTTTTTCAATTCTATCTTTTCATTTATCTTATTTGATGCTTACTATACTTTACTTAGCATCATCATGATATGTTATCATGTTCTATCTCGAAGCATCATCTCGTGTTGGACTTACATGACACATGATGAACTTTGAATGGGGAATATGTATACACATAATATTTTTAAGTTTTATTGATTACTTACACTTTTTATCTTGTAGGAACCCATCGAATCTCAATCTCTCTAATTGTATGTCTTAAAGGGTGCACTGGGAAAGGGTGGGCAGACCATTGTTGCTTCAAAGATTGTTTTCCCTTTTGCCACTTGCCATTTACATATTCATCCCATAAAAAAATTTACCCTAAGCTTATTATTCTCAACCTTACCCATTCCAAACATTTGTCATCATTTATCCTCCTTGCTCTTTCCTTGACCTCCGTTCAACTAATTAACTATAATAGGTCGATTGGGTCAACCTTGTATAATTTTTAGCCTCTAATTACTATAGAGGGTCAATTGGGTTGAACCTATAATATTTATGGGTATTTTCATTAATAACTTTGTTATCCCTTCAACCAACCTAACTTAGGACCTAGTGATTTATCTTTCAAAAACATATAGGGTCAACTAGGTCAACCCTGTATAAATAACATATTCAAAAATATTTAGGGTAAGATTTGCCTATATATACAAGTTCATTTACAACCATTTGTAAGAAGAAAAGTGAAGAAGAATACGTGAAAACAAACATTTGCTTATTGAACATTCTACTTGAGGAATAAAGATTAGGGTTCCATACTTTTTTTAGAGATACAGATCTTGTCTTATAGAGAAGTCTTTTGGATACATAGATAGGTTGTGTAGCCTAGAGCTTATTTTTCTTTGTCATCCTTACATACCACAATAATTTCTTGCAAATAACCTTGGCCAAGGGAGAGGTTGAAGCTCGGTAAGTTCATCTTCAAAGGTAATTATTCCTAGCTTTATTTCTCCTTTGTAAGAGTAGATAGATAATGCATTTGTGTTTCTTTCCCATGCATTAGGATTCCTTATAAATTGATGTGAGTATATGCCTTATATGCATGTTTAGTTTAGTTTGTTTTGTTTTTAACCCCCACTTTCTACCACAAGCTTTGGTCTACACTAGATTAGATTTAATTTCTTGTTTATTAGATATAAAGTGAGCATTAAACCTATGACTCTTTTAGGGTTGTTGTGTGATTATGTTAGATTGTAAGATTTAGAACCCTTCCTAACATGGTGTATTATGAAAAGTGATCCCCTAATAAAGTTTAATAGATCCTCATATTGGTCATACTCCCACTTAATAAATGTATTCCCAATCAGAAGTGTAGGTATGATCTATCTTCTTTGAGCTAGGATTGATTTATAAACATGATGAATTTTTGATTGCATAAACCATAATTGATTCCACTATTGGCTATGAAATGTTATTATTTATAGATGGTTTCTTGGGTTATAATCAAGTTCACATTGCCCCCAAAGATCAACATAAGACAACTTTTACCATGAAATGGGGTACCTATTATTAAATTAAAATTCCCTTTGGCCTCAAAATTTCTAGAGTTACCTATTAATGGGTTATGACACACATTTTCTATGACCTTATCCATAATATTATATAAACCTATGTGGATGACCTCATTTCCAAGTCTAAAATCCAAAAAACTCATCTTTCTAATCTTGCTCTCATCTTCGATTACCTCATCAAATATAAAGTTAGACTAAATCCCTTCAAATGTATCTTTGGAATCACATCAGAAAAATTGCTTGGGTTCTTAGTCTCTCATTTTAGTATTGATGCTGATCTTGCTAAGATCAATGCTATTTTCAACATTCCCATCCCTTATTCCATTCAAGATATTCACACTTACCTTGTCAAGTTTGAGGCAATAAGATGATTTATCCCTAAAATGGCTCATCACATCTATTCTATTAATTATCTTATAAATAAAGGTAATGCTCTTGAATGGATAGATCCTTGTCAGAAAGCATTTGATAATATGAAATAAAATTTGCTTCATCCACCCACCCTTCACCCACCTTATAATGATTATCCTTTATTCTCATATACTTCTTCCACACCCATATCAATTGGGGTAATGCTTATACAAAAAGATGACACTAGAAGAGAGTATGTCATCCATTATATTAGTCATAGCCTCATTGACTATAAAAAATATTATAAAAAAGTAGAACATGACTACCTATCTATATATTTTATAGCCAAAAATCTCTATCATTATATGCTTTATACAACTTACATTATCATTCATTCTGATCAACTCTATCACTTCTTTTATAAATACTTTCTTCCTAGAGATAAAATCAACAAGTGGATGGTCATTCTCATATAATTTTATCTCTACATTATTATGCAAAAATCTATCAAAGGGAAAATCATTATTGACCAACTTGTCATAAATCCCATACCTAGTATCGACCTCCTTTAAGATAATCTCCAAAATGAAAATATATTCTATATTTAAGGTCTTAATAAATATATAAATCTTAAATATTACTTCCATAATTTCACTGATGATCTTGAAGTAATTAATATATAGGAGTCCTCTATCCTTCTTGATATGACTAAATCTAAAGTAGTCATTGAAGAACTTCTTGAAATCAACATCAATTTTCATAAAGATACTTGGACCCTTAATTTTGATGGCACTAAATGAATTCAAAGAGTTATGGAAGTTTGTATCCTCACTAATCCTCTTGATAAAATCATCCCTTTGGAATTTTGCCTTACATTTGATGTTACTAACAACATGGCAAAATACGAAGCATTAATCCTAAGCATGGGAGTGGCACTTGATTTAGACACTACATATATGCATGATTTAGGTGACTCCAAAATAGTTTGATGATAGGTTAATGGTGATTATCAATACAAAAGTGAAAATATCATTGATTATCATAAAATATCCACTACCCTTACCAGATAATTCATTTATTTTACCATTGAACCCATCCCTCAAGATCAAAATTTTATCATTGATTCACTTGTTTCCTCAACATCTCTTTTTCATCTGCACCAAGTTATTACTAATTCTACCTTTATTATTCAAATAATAAAGTCCCAATCTTCCATTCAAACACTAGTTTCACTTATCTTTGATATTGAGGTTGTCACCATTTGATAAAACCCATGGTATAAAGACATCATTTAAATCCTTGAGCATTAAACTTATCCTCTAAACATAGATTCTCACAAAGACTCAAATTCACAAAAAAGATTTCAAAAATGTCTTTTAATATAGCATCCTTTATTATCATAACACTAAAGGTACCTTAGTCTATTGTGTTATGAAAGAAGAGATTCCTCCTCTTATTGTATAAGCACATGGGGAAATTTACAATGGTCATTGTATAGGACATGCTACAACACACAAATGCTTATGTATGGGTTACTTTTGACATACTCTTGGAAAATATGCCATTAAACTCACTAAAAAGTGTAGTCCCTACTAAATTCATGATGATCTAATCCATTCACTTCCCACTGAGCTTTAAACTATGGAGTTTCCCAGGCCATTCTCAATGTAGGGATTAAATCTCATAGGCAAACTACCTAGATCATAAAATGGACATGTATTTATCGTCATGACTATCAATTATTTTACCAAATAGGTCAAAGCCATACCTCTCGATAATTTCACCAGAACCACCAGTTATAAATACATCCTCAATCAAATAATTAGTCACTTTGGCATTCCTCATACTATTATTTTTGATAATGGTGGTAATTTTAAAAATAAAGATGTCAAACATCTTTATGTTAAATTCAAAATCAACCACAAATTTTCTACACCCTACCACCATAACACAATGGCCAAGCTAAGACCAATAATAAAATTCTTAATGCAATTATTCAAAATGGATTATCATATTCATTTGTATCCCACTCTTTTGTCCTACTACACTAGTATACACATTGTCACTGGGGTAACCCCATTTTCACTAGTCTATGGTTATGAATCATTCCTCTCATTAGAAGGTGAGATTACCTCTCTTTGTATATCTCTTTATGATGCCATACCTAATGAATATTTACTTGAAGCTCACCTTCATGCTCTTGATCTTCTTAATGAACATCATATTTATAATCTACAACACAATCACCAATATAAGGCTTGCATCGCCAAACAACATAAAAAATGGGTTAAAGTTTGCACTTTTAATGTTGGTGATCTTGTCCTTAAATTAGACTATACTCATGATAAATAAGGAAAATACACCCAAAAATGGTGTAGACCTTATTTAGTAAAATAATCCTTGTTTTAATCACCTATTGCCTTCAGACTAATGAAGGCCATATTTTCAAAGAGCCCACCAATGCATAATTTTTAAAGAAGCATTTTGCCTAGATCTTATCTTTTTATGATGCTTTCTATTTGTTATCATTCTAACACTTTTTTTTAGGATATCTACATGGGTCTCACCCTCTATAATAGTTTCTCTTTTCATAAACCTTAGTCCCTTATTTTGGTCCTTTAGTTTTATTTTTCTCATGAGTTGCATTGTAAAACCATGGATATGACTTGGTATTCCTCATAATTTCATTTTGTTCTAATTGTTTCTTTACTTTCCAATATTTTTTTCACCCCTTGGGTTTTTATTTTGTGAGTTATAGTGTAAGACAATAAATAGTACCTATCTTTACTCATAAATACCATCTTTATCATTATTTTTCACATGCTTTATGCACCCTCTGGGGTTTCTCTTTTGTGATTTACATTGTAAGACCATGGATTGGACTAGGCCTTCCTCATAAAATCACCATCTTTAATTCAATGTTATTTTTATATAATGTGTTCACAATAGTTACAAGTTTAAGATCCCTTGCTCTCAACTTAATATTTTTCTTCTTTTGTAGATAAAACCTACACAATAATAACATGTTAGCATGTTTTCTTACACTTCCCTTATTCCTATGATAATGAATCACACTTCACTATCATTGTATCAATTTTTCACCCTTTATCACATTTTTTGTGATTTGAAGTAATTCAAATTATTTCATGTTTCATTCCTCTTAATTTACTCTCCTTTAAATCCACATTGGATAAATCAAGGTCGAAGTTAAGATAATACTATTATTTCACTTGGATTAATAAGACTCTTAGACACCATGCTCTATAAGTTTTCTTTATTAATAACCAAGTCCATAGTCTTGAAATGATAGTCATAATTAGCACCCATGTTTAGTTGGTTCTTTGAATTTTTATGAAAGAGGAATATAAAAATCCATCAAAAAATTTAAAATTCAAATTAGTTGAAACAAAAGACAATGATATAAAAGGTAACCTACAAGTTAAAAGTCAAAATCACACCAAAGGACATGATTAATAACACATCTCCTTTTTCTAATCAAAGATTAAAATCCACATTTGGCCTCATGATATAGCTGAGGTCCATTTGGGTATGGTAGGCCAATAGATTAGAATAGGATAATTAAAAAAACTCTATGGTGCTACCTACTTTCTCATGTAAGTACCCAATCTTCACAATATATTGACAACTCTATAAGGGGTTCTAAGGAACAGGGAACATGTTGTGGGAAGGTAGCTCCATTTTAATTTTCATGAATATAGTCTTCATGGGGTGATCTTCATACTTCACTTTTTGACATGATATTTGTGTGGCTAAGAGAAGTTTTTTAGAGTCCTTAATGTCTAAATTCTTTTTATTTTGACAAACCTAATTTGAGTGTCTTAACTTCGATAAAGATTTTCTCTACCTTGATTTTTCCTTCTTTTCCCCTTCATCCATTTCATTTCCCCCCTTAATAGGAAAGTTTGATTCTAAATTTATTTTTTCATTTCTTCTATATTTCTTTTTCTTCACATCTTAAAACATGCTAGCACTTCTTTGTCTTAGTTTTATCTATCCTTAGAAAAAAAAACATGTTTGAATGACTATGGAATATTTTTTTAATACCATGGATTTACATTTATAAACTTGATTTGATTTATTTTACCATTTTCCATTATTTTACTATAGTTTTTTAGACACCTGAGTCCATTTCTACTTTCATGTTCTTTTTCCATTATTGAGTGAGGTTGGCTTGTTACTTCTCACTCACCAATGTTGTTTTTCCTTTCATGCACTTTTTCCATTAATGATTGAGTAGGGATTGTTACTGCTCACTCCTCAATGTTATTTTACCATTTTATTGTCTATATTTTTTTAGTTAAGGATTGTTATTGCTTTTACATTGATGTTTGATTACCATTTTTGACATGTATGCTTAATTTGACTTGGTGAGTTTGCCTTTCTTACATAAGATTTACTTGTTTGAGTTTTTTGATCTTTAGTAGCCTTGGATTTTTGGTTACTTGATTTACTCAAAATTTTGACTTGGACATTTTGTCCTAACTTAGAATTTGTCACCCAAGATTGCTAAATTCCCAAGTATATTTCATCTACACTGCATCAGTTATATTGGCTTTCCTATGTTTGTTTGTTTTTGCTCTTTAATTTTGTATCTTTAGGTTTGTTGAATGCAGTCTCTATTCCCTCTATAATAAAAAACACAAAGACAATAGATAACCATATAGTGATAAAGGTAAGTCAAGTTATGCATACATTAATTTTATGTTTCAGTTATTTTCTTTTTATTCATTTACTTTCATTTATTTTATGAATTAAAATATTGCAAGCACTTGAGTGACACATGATGAGATTTGAGTGGGGCATATATATAGACATAATATTTTAAATATTTATTAACTATTAATGATTTATCTCTTGTAGGAACCTATTATGTCTCAATCTCTCTAAGTGCATGCCTTAAGGGGTGCATTGGGAAAGGGGTGGGAAGACCATTGGTGATTTGCAGGATTGTTGTCCCTTTACTACCACTTGATACCAATCCAACCATTTTCTAAAAACACTCCCCTAAGCTTTGCCTCCTCTATTTTACCCTCCTCTAGTCATTTTCCACCTTCATTAGACCTTCTTTAAGCCTAAAACCCTATTCAATAGTTCATGTTACATTTATATTCTAGGTTGGCCATTGGTCGACCTAGACCAAGACCTAATTTGATTTTATCAATAATGATATATATTCAATTAGGTCAACCCTATCAGATAAACTTTTAGAAAATTTCAAGTTTTAATTTAACTATATATACACATTCATTTTTCCATTCTAAGAGAGACAACAAGAGTTAATTATTCATTTGTGCTTCTTTATAATCTACTCTTTTGTCATTCTACACGAGGAGTTATAGCTTAGGGTTTATACTTGGATAAGAATCTTATCTTGTGAAAAAATATTAGATGATTTGGGATTTCTTAGTGATCCTTACAAACCAAACAAACCTCTTGAAAAGCATCTTTGGCCAAGGGAGAGATTGAGTATTGATGGGTTCATCTTCAAGGTAAGTATCTCTAACTTTATTCCTCTATTTTAATAGATAAAAATAGTATAAATAAAAACTTTTGAATATATTGCTCTCTCCATGAATTAGATTTTTACCTATACATAGCTTAATTAGGATTCTCTTATGCATGTTTAATTTTATTTTTAATAACACCCATTTTGTGTCATAAGATTTGGTGAACACTAGATTAGGCTTTTACTTTACCTATCATTATACTCTTTGTGTATATGTAAACATAGGACCTAGTTAAGGCTATTACATAGTTTTGCTTGAATGGAGGCTTTGTAAGCTTCCCTAGTGATTTTATTATGGTGAGAGATCCCTTGGCTAGGTTTAGTTGATCCATCTTGATCATGACCCTAAATATATAATGTATCAATAGTCAAACGTGTAAGTAGGATTTATATTCTTTGAGATAAGATTGATTAATAGATCAATTGCATTTCTATTTACATATAAACACCATGTCCATTCTCAAAATGGGGACTCAAAATCATTGGGAAGATCAATCCCACATATTTTTTTTTCCATAAACATGTCTTGATTGCTATCAAATACTTCAATAAATGGGTTGAATCCATTTCCATCACTTACATCACTAGTATGTAGATCTCTAAGTTCATATTCAACCATCTCATTTATCGCTATGGCATCCACTCAAACATTATATTTGATAATGATAGATAATTAAATAACAAGGATGTGAAATCACTTTATTTTCAATACCACATCAAACAACATTTCTCTATGACCTACTATCAGTAAGGAAACAACCAAGCTGGGGCTTCTAATAAAACCATTATCAATATTCTGAAGAAGATTATTAATGATGCTAGTCATAATTGACACTTACAGTTATTTAATGCCCTATAGAAATACCATACCACATTTAATACTCTAATATGAGTGAAAAATTATTCACATTTTATAAAACTAAATCCATTATTATTATTGAGGTCATGTTTCTTTCTCTCTGAATTTCATTGCTACACATCATCAACAACAAAAACTATAGAGTGGCTCACTTTTAGGAGCTAGACCTACTTGATGGTAAATGCTTGTCTACCTTGAATAATCTATAGTATTATTATAACTAATTAAAAGGAAAATACAATAGATGTGTTAATCATCATGAATTCATGTTTGGTGACCTAGTACTAAAAGAGAATCAGAAGAATTTTGATGCTAAGTCCAATAAAAACTAAAGTTCCAACCAAACTAGTTAGGGTCCTATGCAGTTGTTTCCAACTATGGTTATGGATCACATAGGCTCACTAAATTAAATGGATATTAAATTTATGAACTTGATGAACCAATGAACAAAATGCATATCAAACATTTCTATGCTTGAGGGATTGAGATTATTATCTATAAGGATCATCTAAGTTATGCCACATTATACCTAATCTTTGTACTAAGCCTTTTCTATTCTACCATACCCTTAACCATTTTCCATCCAATTATTTTTTACATAACCCATATATCACATTTGGATATGGTTCTAATTCATTTTTACTTTAGACATGTTTAGTGGTTGATGACAAAATTTAGTTCCATTAGTTGTCTCAAAATCAAACATTTTAATGGCAGTATGACAATGGTCCTAGAAATTGCATCCTTAATTTATTATTATGTTCTCACCTTGTGATAATACTTATAAATTCCTATGGGAAAATTAGTAAAACTGACCCTTTACCATTATTTCCTAATTATAACCACCTATGGGCAAATTAGGGACAACACCTTTACCATGTATTTTCACATCACTTTGTCATTTTTGTTATCATTTGACTTCCATTTGTCTTTACCTAAACTTACTAGTACTTAATTAGATGCATTTTGTGTAAGTAGAAATACAATGACTTGAGGTCTTACATGACTATGTAGGCAACATTTGATTCATGTTGAGGTCAGCGTAATCACCCCTTTGCCATGCTCTCACCATTTTGTGAGCAATTTTAAGTTGAATTCTATTGCCATTTTACAAGCAACCTAAGCCACACTCTCACTATTTTATGATTTAGACCATTCCACATCTCATTATTACTAATCAAGTTGATATATTTATAAAATTCCAAAAATATTTTTAACAGTTTCAAAACCCCTAAACATTTGCAAAGATCTATAAAATCCTACAAATCACAAAATCATGAAAATTGGCTTGGAATTTCCATGCGAGATATAAACCATCAAAATTTTCTATGATGGGCCATCTTATCTATTCAGTTTATTTATAGACCACCTTGTTCTTTTTCTTCCTATTTATTGGAGAACTACATTGGCCTGATGTTTGCACAAACTATGTAGATAACACTTGGATACATGGGGTATCTTGGGTTACCTCGACTATACCTTACTTTATTTTTTGACCACTTATTTACCATAAGGATCTTGGGACTCTTAACTATCTCATGAGCAACCACTTGTCATTTAGTTTCCCCATCCTTATTGGCCTTAGTCATACACTCTCATCATTTTGTGAGACAATTTTGTGAGCATTGTGTATTTGACTTTGATACAATAATGACCATTTGGATTTTATTATTCTCTTGACATTTTATGAGCAACTACATCTTACACTCTTACCATTTTATGATCCCATTATCATTTCAAGGCTTAGATGTAGTAAAAACTATGAATTACCAATTCAATTCATTTTTGAATACTTATTTCTTGAGTTTTAGTGTGGTTTTAGCCTAAACCATAATCTCATGCTTGCACAACTTATTTGTGTTGACATTTTAATGATTGTGAATTATCATTAATTTTTTCTCATGGACTCACCATTTTTTGTGATCATTCTTATTTTCCTCTCCACATTAATCATTTTTTTATTATTCATTTTTTCTATCCCATAGTCTAGGAAAACTATATTTGGCCCAAAGTTCATATTGGATCTTGTGTTTATGGAACTATAGGTAGTGTCTACTTGCGTAGTGCATCTAGAATCAGCTTAGCTACCCATTTATTTTATTTTATTCCTACCATTTTGTTTGTTTTGTGTGTTATTGTCTGCTATTACCTATGAGAAATGTTTGTCATCTTATTTGTGTCCTTGTTTTCCTATTACCTAGGGGAAACTTTATGCCAATTGTCTTTATGTTGTTTTACCTATGTCATTACTACCTAGCTTGGGGGTCACCTTGTCACCAAGAGTAAACACCTATATTACACATAAATAAATAATTTATTTTTATGTTTATGCTAATATTATGATTAACCATTGTTTGTGTATTATTGTTTGTTTAGCTTAATTTTTTTATTTCTATGTTTAGAGTAGTTTGTTTACTACACTTTTCTTTGCTTTAGATTGTTTAGTTATTTTGATTATTTTTTTCACTTTGTTTATTTGTGTGTTTTGTTTATCTTGGTTTATTGGTGTTTTTTTGTTTATTTTAATTGGTATTTTGTTGTGTTTTATTTGTTTGTTTATATTTTTTATATTTTTATTTGATTGTTTGTTTTAATCTTTTTATTTGTTTTATTTTTGGCCTTTCTATTTCTTAGTTTCCATATGATTATTACATTTTGTTTACACTTCAGTCTTGATTATCCATATCATGAAATTTAGTTATGAATTTTTCTATTTAGTCTTACATTTGATTTATTTGTTATATTTTCATCTAGAATTTGATTATCCATATCTTTTTCCTAGGTTATTTATATTAACATTTAAATTAAGTTTTCCATGCTTAAAATATCTATTGACATTTTAGTTATCCATAACTACCATGCATAATTTCATAAGCTAAAGAAAAAACATGCTCACATAGAGTCTATTCAATTAATGCAATGGCAACATCTTTCTGATATATCCAAAACCAACCAATTACCCTAATGCATGCCTAAAATCCATGAGTAATAAACAAGAGAAACAACTAATTTATTATGTGTTTATATAGATGATCATCTCTAAATAAGCATCAATATGAGTCATATAACATAATCAACTTATAACTAATAAAACATCTCATAATATAAACCATCTTTTTGGGCCTCCCTTGAGGCTCGCTTAACAACATGATTTTTCAAATTATATCTTGTATTTATTTGAACGTACATATTCAAACTTGAATTTAGGATAAAAATGTGTTTTTATCCTTTGTTAGCTCATCATAAACCCATTTTATGGATTTTTCATATCCACTACCCTTGCCAATTTACCCCATTACAAAAAATTCTTTTTTTCTAGTCGTTCAATGATATATCTTTCCTTTTTAGGGCATTCCCATTTTAAATCATGTAAAAATGTAAATGATTATAAACACATTTGGGAAAATCACTATTTTTAACCACACCACCCACCCTTTCAAGGTAAATGCATGTTTCCTTGATTATAACTATCTTTAGGTAAATCAATGTTTTTTTATTTCATTTTTGATTATAATCACCTTTGAGAAAATTAGTACCCATTCCATCACCATACTAGGGCATATATCCATGTCATTAATTATAATTACCTTTGGGTAAAATAGTGTCATAACATTATTCTTGATTATAACTACCTTTGGGCAAATCAATGACTATACAACTATTATTATTTATAACCACCTTTGGGTAACCCGGTATTCCCACCCAAGTTACCATCTTGATCATGCTATTTTCTTCATTTTGAGGGAATGTTCAATGATTATATTTTTCTACCCACTCCCTCAAGGGGGTAATAAGGGATTATTAATCTCCATTTGGGGCATAAACCATTCAAATTAATGAATTTACATTTTTTCAAAAGACATTACTATGCTTATATCTTGTAACACCTTCTCAAACATGGTAAATTATAGACTCTTAGTTTTGGCCACTTTCATGCTTAAATTGGAGTTTAGTTCAATTTATAAAATATGAAACATTTTAATCTTACAAATTAGTTTAATTTTCCAAATTCATCTATGTAATGGATTTAATTACCCAAAAATGTGACAAGGCTAGCTTATTTGGTGTATTACCCTGTATGCACCATTAAACTAGTTTGGTTCTAAACCTATTCAAATTATGACCTAATAATTTGACACTTTTGGCATATTAAGCTATTAATTGGAAAAAATCTAATTTTTTTTACAAAATCTAAAAAGTACTAAGTAAGATTAATTACATTATAATTCCTAATTAACTTAAATAATTTTTTTAAATCAAATTAGTGAATTTCATTTACTAAAAAAGGATTTTTTAGCCAAATATGAATTCAAAAGGTCAAAAGAATTAATAAAGTGATTTATTATCTCTTAAATATTTAAAAATATGAGTCACACCTCATAAATATCTGAAGTGAGTTGTCATGCCTCATAAATATTTGAAATTTAGGTGTTAAGATTTTATTAGTGCCTTAACTCAACTAGAGTTAGACTGACTCAACTTAGGTTAATTTAGACTCAACCCAAATTAGAATTTAACCTAACCTCCTTAGGGTTAAGGTTAGTTATTTGAGATATAAATATAAGTGCCCACACCATATGCCAATAAGCTTTTATGTGTAAGGTTATTCTGCTAGAATACCTTCTTGAAGCCTTTGAGAGTAATGTTATAATGCCCCACTTATGCCAAGCTTCACACCAAGCCACAAGTGGAAATTGGAGAGATAATACCACCATAGAAGAGTATTGATAAAATAATCAAGTCATCATAGGATGATCACGAACATCCTTATTCCAACAAGTAAGCATCAAATTCGATAAAGGAGTAATAAATTTGTATTATCTTCATCTTTATTTTGTGATCTTGCTTATTGTGTTATGCTCTCCCTAGTTATTATGTAAGAGTGTTTATTCCTAGTGTATTGTTATACTTTATGTTTTATTATTTGGACTAAAAAGGGAATAATCTACATATTGTTTACTCTTCAAACATTTAAGATACACTACCATCAATGTTAGTGTCTAATTGTGATGTAGGTGTTTAATATAAAATAATGACCAGATCAAGATGTGACCAAATTAATTATTATAGGTTTTATATCACCTTTATATTGATGTATTCATATTTGAGATACAAGTTGTTATTTCTTGATTGATTAAACTCTATATCATCACCCTTATTCACCCTTAGAATGAGTTTGTTGAAAAATGGGTTAGTGATCTCACAATGTTGAGCTTCTCTAAAGACCCCTCTATCAATGGGAAATACTTTCATAGCAAATACTATAATGAGGGTATAATAATTATGTAGTTATCCCTTATGTGTGGAAAAATATTTGTACAAGGGTTTAATATACTATATGAATATGCATGTGGTGATCTAGCTTATAATTTGACAAATATCACTCATGGGCTTCTCTTTGAATGTTTTATACCTATAATGTGACTAATCTTATGTTTGATATGAAAATAAGGATGAATAAGGTATAATAGAGTGCTTGTGTAGTTAATTGATTTAACTTTAATAGGTGTTTGCTTAGTATTTTATAGATGAGGAATGGAAAGAATTAGACTTGTATTTATACCACACCTTTTAAAAATATCATGATAGAGTTTAATAAGGTAATCAAGATGACCCATGGGTTTTGATAATTTTATAATTTGGATAAATTTTAGATATTGGACACTAGATAAAGATGTGGACACTACCATCGATAGTAATGTTTCTCAATGGCTGATAGTGTCTAGGAAGCTAAAAAATAGGTATGGATCTAAAACTGCCAATGAATGATGTTTATCTAGTTTTAAGATTTCTATGTAGTGCAAGAGACTCAAGTCATTATAATGATATGGATCAGAATAAAAGATAAATAATTAGGCATAGTGAGATGGTGAATGTGAGCCTTTTGAAAATAGGAAGGTCTAGAATTGAAGGGTACATCTATGATTGATATTTTTCAATTGTATAATACTTAGATGCTATAAATATTTAGTTTTAGTATCTACATTTCCCCACCTTTTAATCTAGTAATGCATAAAGATGAAATTACTAGTTTAAATGAAATAAATTCATACTTAGGTATGTATAACACACCTTGAATTTGTTTGAGCCCACTTTGAGTGATTTTTTAGTGTATGAATTGTAACCAAAATCATGTTACAATATAAATCAATGCATATAATCTAAATTTTAAAATAATTAAAATACATGGGAAAAAGTGTATACACCCTAAATTGGTCAAGAAACAACACATATCATGTCTTTTCATAGTCCTCTTCATATGAGACTTTGATTAGAGAATACGAGCCTTGTTCACACTAGCTAGGTATTTGTTTTACTTGTCTTGGTCTTGTTTCTTGCTTTTATCACCTTTTCGTTATCTCAATTAATTGATCTATACATCTAAAGACCTCCAAAATTGGCTTGTGTTAGTCCCAACATATTTTTTTGAATCTTGGATAATATAATTTTAGTAGAATATAATGCTTGACACTCCTATCCTACTTGATGCTATTATTTAATGGTTATTTTTCCTTGCTTAATAGGTCTTGAACCATTCTTAACCCCTCCCTTAAGTTTTATTTATCTTTTTTGATGTTGACTAATGAGAATAAAGATCCCAAATTAAAAATAAAGAGTATCCTATATAGAATTATTTACCAAGGCATTTTATATCTAGCACTTACTACTTTAGCATACTAAATAATTAAAATTTGTCAATAGCATAGCTTAGAATTTTGCATCACACATAGATTTGCATGCTTGATCAAGGAAGCGCCTAGGCAAAAGTTCATTCTTGCATCTACAATACATGTTGATTATGCACATTCATTAAGGGAGAACTACATTTTATCTAAGACCCTAGCTTGAGGGTTAATATAGGTAGTAATCAAGACAATAGGGTTTCTAGATCGTGCGATCATACTCCCCTAACCTAGTTTTTCCATTTTGGCTTTTGATATATTTGTTGTTTTGTGTGCGTAGATAGACATAGGGTTTGAGAAGAAAATAGGTCATAAAATAGCACAAATAGGTGATTACAAAGAAACTAGGACACCTACAGGACCTTGAGATCAGACTGCACTAGAATCCAAAATCAAAAATTGAAACAAACAACAATGCTAGAAATGGAAAATAGTGATGGATGTTCTTGTCCAAACAACAATGACTGATGCTCCTATTTAGATGATAATGAAAGATGATCCCATTCAAACTCGATGCTCCTATCCTTTAACCAAACAAAATCTAGATTCAAGTTTGTGACACCTTCCTAGTCTTGCATAGCCATTTTCAATCTCTATATCAACCATCTCAATCTATTTTCTACCTAAGTTATATTTCTTCCTATTTATTACTATTTTTAGAAAGGTAAAAAAGACAAATAATTACAAAAATCATGACTATAATTATTTATGTATTCTATACTAATTTATTAATCTAGACCCTTAACTAAAATAGGAATAAAACTCCATTATTGCTAAAAAACTTAATTTTAACAGAGAGAAAGGAAGGAACACACCTATGTATCAATGCAACCATGTTGTCTCTTGATACTTTGACTTGGTAAAGATCCTTATTTATGAGGCATTGTAGTTGGATAAGGTTCATACCTAAACCTTGGATATTTGAAGAGGGAGATTGAAAGGTGTTATGCCCCCAATATAGTGCCAATATGAGTTGTTATATGGTTTGAGATCATTATATCTCAATCACACAACTCAAGTGTGAATATATGTAATTTAGTGAGGGGGAGTGATTTGATCAACTTGTCCTATACATCTAGTGAGATTGGATTATTTACTCATTCCAATATATAAATCTAGTAAAGTTAAATGATTTAATCACTTCAACCTATAAAATGAACCCATTATTTTAACATAAACGTATCAATAACAATACATCCTAATGTAATCAGTTTATCTTGGTGAGTAGTATAATTAGTAAGTTTTGTAATTTTGTGTGGAATAACATAGAATATTCACATTTAATATGTTTGATTTGATGTATATTTATCATAAATTTTAAACAGTATATCTCAAACCTATGTAAAATTGATGTAATATATAGGATTTTGACCCAAGTGTATATCTGAATCATGGAATTGAATTAGAGTTTGTGCAAGTGTTGATATTATATCATTATAACTTGCCCTCACTAACTTTTTGAGATACTATGTATGTGTATAAGTGTGGAGGTCATGTATTTGTGACATGTCCCCAATATATTTTAGAAAATGAGGTGTATAAGTGTGGAGTTCATGTTTTTATGACATAACTCCATTAAAATTTGGAAACTGTGAAACTATGGAGGTCATGCTTATATGACATGCACCCATTCTAAAGTGAGGGTAATAAAATATAGTATGTACCTTACCTCAAAAGGATAAGGTAAATATATAACCTATGTATGAATCAAGTAACATATTAGGATAACATGTCTAAGTAGATATATCAATTAGGCTCACAGTATGTGATCACATCAAGTCATGAAGATGCATGATATATATCATGGCCATGTCTAGAGAGTTGAAGTACAAGATCATCAAAAAATCAAGAAAAAACAAAAGAACACTCAATTTAATGCAAAGGAATGGTCTAAGGAGACTTCATTCAAGGGGCATCTTCAAATGCCATAGAGTTGAAAGTGAAGCCATATATCAACATAGAATGACATATTAAAATGTACAAACAACATATAATGGCACAAGGGTCAACATGAAAATAACATATTTAAATGTTCCATAAGCAAGACAATATAAAGTAATGTAATACACTTAAGGAAGTGACAAATAGATGAAACATAAGCATATTATATTAGTCTTTGTATGTATGTGTTAGTAAAAACATTATGTAGCATAGCATATCAAGTACACTATAAAAGACATGAACATAGATATACACATGTTTTAGTGATTAAAAAAAATATCAAACATGATAATTTGGAAATAATCATAAAGGATATGTAACCTGTATCAATCATGATCAAAGAAAGCAAATGTGCCCAATGTACTATATGACATGAGTAGAGGAAAGGTCCAACATCTGAAAGTGTATAGATCATGTGTAAGGGTATACTTGTATCATACTCAAATATGTGTGGAACATATGCACTACTCTACATATATAATAGGACTTTGTGGTTATGAAGAAACAATTAAAGAAGTAAGGGTTTGTGGAATCCATCATTTAGTACTTCATGGTTTATTTGGAGTAGTATTAATTGGAACATGTTTAATTTCTCTATGTAACTAAATATGCTATGTAGGATTAGATGAGGATTACATGGAATCCATTGCATATATCTTATGCAAAGGCCTCTCAAGCATGGGATAACTAGGAAAGGGGATTTCCTATTGCTTACCATTTCAAATATGATTAACCTTAGTAACTTTGATAATTAGATATTGTTGGGTGAATATTTTATCATCAACTAACTGTTGACAAAATGGGTATATCAACCACAATACAAGGAGATTCATGCCACAAAAAGTGTAGGTTTATCACATCTTAATGAGATGAATCTCTCCTCTCATCAAGGGGAGGTTCACTATGAATCACTTATACGCTATATACGTATATAAATAAATATAAAATAATACTCAGGGTAGTATAACACCATCCATCTCTCTTTTTTTAGAGATGATGTCCAAGGAACAAAAGAAGGATGTCTTGGTCGATGGCTAAAAGCATACCTCTTCTTTCAGGAATGGTATCTAGTGTAGAGTAAAAAATCTCCTGAAGTAGTAACAAGGTCCATAAGGAAACCCATGAAAGCACAAAGTATTTTGTTGCCTCCTTCACTGATTCAAAACACACGTAACAGTAGAGTGAAATAAATCCCAAAGTCTTCACCTAAAAATACAATAAATAAAAGGGTCACCAAGATAAAAGCAACTCAAAGTCTTTCTTTTATCCTTTAGAAATGTCTTTTGATAACTTCAATACACACACTTTACTTATTAAATTGATTAGATGAGAGATTATCAGGAAAGAGAATATAAGAAATATTTCCTAAGTAACATAAAATACTTCAACAAAAAGTCTAAAATTAACCTATTTCTCATTCATTTGACAAAATATGATTTAAAAATTGAGCACAAAGTCTCAAGAAGCGTCTCAATTTCAGTTTTGTTTTTGCTCTCAATTATCCTGAGATCTTTTACAAAAGAGGTTCCCTCTCTATATAGGGAGAAACCTTTAAAATTGGAAAAAGATTAAAATATTGAAAACCTAGTCAAAGATGAGTCATCATTGACTTTGGGATTCTTCTAGATTTTTTACATGTAATTACATATTACAAAAGTGCATGTACTTTTACATGACAAAAGTACATGAGAAGAAAGAAAGAAGAGAGAATGGAGGAATAATTCAACTCTTACCACTGGACTTCTTCAGATGAGCATCATACATGGCGATAGATGCCTAAATTCCTATACTATTTGATGCAATGATATTCTTGAAGATTATGCTGTGATTACTTTGGCATGACTAGTTAACTTGGTTCTTAGATTATCTAGAGTTAACTAAGTATCTAAAATATTATCCATAGAAGTCTTTGAAAATGCTTTCTCTTCAAAATCCCTTTGGATCATACCTTTGAATTCTTAAATCATCTCTTCTGCAGAAAGAAATCAATTATCTCTAGAGGTGAGTCTGCAAGGCAATTTCTCCAGTCTATTCAACAAGCTGGTGTCACTGTTCACACTAGCATCCTTGGAAGACTCAAGATCTTTGATCATCTCCTTAAGTACATGGATTTTGCATATCAGTGATTCTTTGATTTCAACATGGGAATCTTTGTTTGCAATGATGCCGATCGATACTAAGGTGCATTTCTTCAGATCCTTCATCTCTACCCACTTGCTAAGATATTTATTTTTACTGTCAATATCTTGAGAAATAAGAGAGATGAGGTCTTCTAAATCTATCCTTATTTTCTTCATCTTCTTCACCTTCTCAGCAACCTTTGTAAGAAAAGAAATTCCTTGTGTATGCATCTTTTCTATATAATCTTTAAGTACTTTCCCTTTCATGTAGATTTTATCTACTTTCTAGATAACAAGATCATCTATGGAAAAGGATTCTGGGGTCGCTGCTTTAAGAGCAAAAGTGAATCTCCTGACTACCGTGGTCAATTATTCTTCCTTTGCCTTGTAATAATCTTTCATCTCTTTCTCCCTGTCAAATTTTTGGACCATGATATCCATTGCTAACTGTAGGTCACTCTTCACACCCTTGTGAGTTACTTTCCCCAACTCAACATGAGAAATGGAATATTTTCTCATGTCAAAATCCTTTAGGGTTACATCTTGTGGAGGTTTGGCTATCTCTAGAAATTTTTGCACCTTTTCTTCAACCATGTTTGAAAGGATCCTTGGTTTCTTAAGGGTCTTAGCTTTCACTGGCACTATTTTGCTAAAATCAAAGTCATCTACAGAGATAGCTTGCTTCTTCCTTTTGGGTGTGAAAGTTGATAACCAAGGTGGGAGAGCAGAAGCACTTACCATGGTAACAATCCCTATAGCTAGTGTTACTAGGGTAACATCTACACTACTAGTGGGAATAGCGGGTGTAGCAGGTGAAACTGTATTGGCTACTAGCTAGTTGATGGTAGAACTGTCTCTGATATTGAAAGAAAAAGATGAGAGACTAGGGATAGATCCTTAGGATTGAAAGACATCTCTAGAAGCACCTTGAGGATCACCAAAAATAAATACAAAAGGAGAGGTGGCTCCATAAGAAGGAATTTTGATGGGAGAAAGAGGCAAAGGAGATGCCACATGGGATTGGGGTGGCAAAGAAGAAACCCCTACAAGTGGTTGTACCCCTTCTTGGGGAGATAGAGTTTTAGTTCTCTATTGCTTTGAAGGCCTGTCATTTGTCTCCATCTATTTCACTACCTGTTCCTAAGTGCTTTGTTCTCCAACCCCCATAGTTGTTGATTCTGGCTCCTTCTTAGCAACCTTAGATTTATTTGACACAAAGATGATCCTAGGCTTGTGAGGCTTAGAAAGAGAAGGAACATCACTTTTATTCTTATTTTTGTTCTCTGCTCTCTTCCTTGTTTCTTCTTGGAATTCAGCCTCTGATCTTATGATGAATTCCTTCAATGTGATTCCTTTGGCTGGTAGCCAATCATTGGTGTTAGCCAATATTAGTTCGAATCTCATCCTTAAATAAGTCAACTCCTTTTGAGACCACTAAATTAGAGGAGGAGGAGAGTTAGAAACTTTTTCAGCCAGGTATCTGCTATTAATTATATTTTATCATCAACTAAATTAGGGGGAATATCTACAAGCCATGATATTCAATTTGCTTCAAAGTCAATCTATTGTAGTCAATTCTTCTGATCTCTTCCACTATTCTCAAGTCTATCTAGATGTCCTCAATCATGGGCTCATAAAATTGAGTCTTTCTTCTGATCATATCCTTGACACCCCTATAATTAAAATTGGGCCTTTTTTTGAACTGCTTCATGGTGACCAATTGCATTTTTATCTCCATTACCCTTGCTTTGGCAACAGTCAAAATTGAGTATCTACCAATTTCTATTAGGAACCTGAAACTTGGCTTCTTAAGTTCCATTTTCTTAGTATGTACAACAATAATCTATCTACACAGCTCCATTAAGACTAATTTGTCAGAAGGAAATTTGGGGAGCATGTACGGATAGCCTTGGAAAAAGCCAACCTGTAGATAGAAAAAGGAGGGGAATTGTAAAAACATGTAGCCAAAATCATTGATGACCATCTAGGCTTCATATGATACTCTTTTTTGTTATAGCTGAGGATCAAAAATGCACAAACATACCATGAAGAAGGCATCATTTACCCTCCTAAAGTGATGGATTGATCCTTTTAGTGTCAGTTGAGGGTAATATGAATAAACAAGGGTGGTTCTTCTATCTCCTTCTGTTGTCAAACCTAGAAAGGTTTGCATTGAAGCCGTAATGTATACTAAGTATGAAGTCATATAAAAATTTGAAGTAGTAGACACCTTTGTCAATTGCTCATGAAGAGCATTGCTGATCTACTCACCCCAGAAGATGACTTGTTTCCCTTGTAGAATTATCTTAATAAAGGGATACATCTATTCATAGAATTGGAAAGAAGATGGTAGACCTCGTACTCTGCTGAGAAGATTAATTAAGTCACCAAATTCCTCTATAAAATCACTTCTCAAAAAATTATGTGGCCATCTAGACAAGTTAGCTCTAGGAGTCTTGAGCCATCTATTGTTCATCACCTTTTTTGCCCTCTCAAGATCTTTGTCATACTCTTTCTATGCCTCAATGAAGTTGATTTTTAACACTTCGGTAGTAGGAAGGCACATGAAAACTTTATTGATAAATTTGAGGTCCAGTCAAATTATCGTGTTGCCACTGGCGTCTGACACTATTATATTCTCTCTGTTATAGAACTGGGTGCATTGAAGGATGAACTCTGTGTGATGCGACACCACAGGGAAAGAGGAGACTAGATGGATGTTGCTCTCAATTATTCTTTTCATCTCTGAGCTCAGGTTTGTCACCTTAGTTCTTTCCATGAACTCAACTATATCCACGTGGCTGATCTCTGTGTCTCTAATGTCATAAACATTAGAAGTGACTGAGATGATTGGGAAAACACCTTGAAACTAGTACTTCATGGCCTTCAAATTTTTTAGAGAAGCTTCAATCATCAAGATGAGCCTTTGTTGAGAGCATGTTGACGAAGGAAGATCCTTAGGGGGAGCTACAATAAGAATCATGATCGTGCAATTAGGGAAAAATTGGTAATTTAGGGAAATTACATGTCAGGTGATCATGACCAAGGAAGGGCACTTGACAGGGCTGAGGTGCGAGTGGGTTGGAAAGCAAGAGAAAAATGGGGAGGAGGCATGAAAAATGGAAGGAATTAAAATTCTCTAGAGTTAGAGAAAAATGGAGAAAAAGAATGTAGGGGTGGCAAAATTTGCCACCCTGACATGTGGGATGGGTCTGCATGCCTAGGTGACAAAATTTATCACTTGTGCATATTAAGATGAAAAATGCATCGGTGGAAAAATTTGTTGCCTATGCATTTTGGAAAAAGAACGTGTAAGGGTAGCAAAATTTTCTGCCCTTGTAGGTAAGAAAAAAGGTGTAATAGTGGCAAATTTTGCCACCCCTACAACATGGTTGAGTCAAGTTGCATCGACAGTAAAATTTACCACTGGTATAAAATAAGAAAATGCAGTGTTAGGGTGGTGAAAATTGCCACCCTTACATGGGTAAGAGACTTAGGAAAAAAGGGAGGGTGGTGAAAATTGCCATCCTAACATGAAGGAAAAAGGATGAAAAGCTGAATGGGGAGGAAGTGAAGAGGAGGAAAAGAGTGCAGTGGAAGGAGAAAGGTGTCCCAAAGAGAGGAAGGGAAGAGGAGGAAAAAAGAAAACTAAAAGAAAACCTAAAAAGAGGAAAGAACATGAAATAAAATGACCTACTTATAAAATAATGCATGATGAGAACTTGAATCTGATGAAAAACACTTCTTCTCGCTTGCTAGATCATCCAGAGGCAGAGGGCAGGAGGAGGATTAGAAGAAATAAATAAAAATAACCAAAAAGAGATTAAATGGGGCAAAATTTGGCCCCAACCACTCAATGCATGCAGCTATAAATGTTGCACATAAAAAATGAGGCAGTGTAAGGGTGGTGAAATTTGCCACTCCTACACAGGAAGGAGAAAAATGTAGGGGCAAAAAATTTTACCGCTCCTACATTTCAGATGCAAGGGCAGAATTTTTTTTGCCTTTTCATAGAAAAGAGAAAAATGCATTGTCAGCAAAATTTGCTACTTTTGCATGAAAAAGCAAGAAAAAGACTAACCCTGGGAAATGAAAAATTTATCCCCTAGTCGCATCGAGACTGTAACGACTTTCACATTTTGGGGAAAATACAATAAGGATACATTATGAACTTCGAGCGATGCCAGTTGGGAAAATATGAGAACAAGAAAAACTCATCTCGAAAAATGAACTTAGAGAAAAATAGGTGAAACAGATAAGTTTTGTAGGGGTTGTTCCAAAAACAAGTGTAGCTAATTTTGAAAACAACTGCTGGCTCCTATTGGGGAGCTTTCATTGATCGAATCGATCGAAGAGAGTAGAAACCAATCTCTAAGTGCCTTCATCTAAGCCATTGGGCTACTGAGTCATGCTAAAAGAAAACAAACAAAACATAAAAACTATACAAATGTACAAGTGAATCCATCTAAACTTCAAGGATTGAAATGCTTCAAGTGTTTCCCACTGTGGGGTAATGAAAATGATGCTCCATCTTGATACTCTAGCAAGAAGCTATTCTCACCATAGAGTTGTCAAATGGTAAATGGACCTCTCCACAAAGAATCAAATTTGCCATGCATTCCCTTTAGTTCTCTCCTCTTTTCCCACAACAAGACTTGATCTCCAATTTGAAAATCATGAAACTTAGCCCTTTTGTCAAAAAGTTTTTTCACTTGATTCTGATGCACCGTAATTTGGTCCACTACCATGGTTCGTTGCTCATTCAATTTATTTAGACACATGATCCTTTTGTCAATTGAATTTTCAAAAGTTGAATATTTGATTGCTTTGTCTAACTTAAGTGCTGGTAATTCTAGAGTGATAGGTATCTTCGCATTCAAGCCGTATAGAGGTTGGAATGGTGACATGCCTATGGCCCTCTTGGGTGTAATCTTATCTGCCCATAAAGCATCAAATAGTGCTTTGTGCCAAGTTTTCTGATTGTCATCTACCAATTTCTTGATAATAGTAACTAGGTTTTTATTGGTCGATTCTGCTTGGCCATTCCCTTGTGGAAAATAATCTGAAGTATGGGATAGGGTAATTCCATAATAAAAGTAGAACTGAGTAATTTCATGTGAATAAAAATAGGCTACATTATCTGTTACAATTTTAAGTGGAACCCCAAATCGAGAGATGATATTTTCCTTAAGAAAATTGCACACCACTTTGGATGTAACGTGCTTGGTTGGGATGGCTTCCACCCATTTGGTAAAGTAATCAGTTGCTATGAGGACATAATTATGTCTGACACTCAAAGATGGGTTAACTACACCAATGAAGTCAATACCCCACTATTGAAAAATCTCTTTGATTATTACTGGCTTGAGGGGTAATGCAGCCAATTTAGGCTTCTCGATGAACTATTGACACAATTCACATCTACGCACCCATTTGTAGGCATCTTGAAACAATGTAGGCCAATAGTACCTTGCTCATATAATTTTATGCACTGTCACTAGTGCAAAAAAATGTCCTCCATAGGCCAAATTGTGGAAAGACTCTAAAAGTTTATCTTGTTGTACCTTATTGACACAATGAAGAAATACCCCATCCAAGCTTCTTTTATACAAACCATTATCCCACAAAACATAGCTAGCGGCTTTTAGTTTAACATTCTATTTTTCTTTATAGGAGAGATGAGCGGGACACTCACCATAGGTTAAAAAATGGGTGATGTTAGAATACCACTCATCAATAGTGGCAACAAAGAGGACCATAGGCATGTCTTCAACCTCCATTTCTTCATTTTTTGCTCCCTTGGGAATGTTGTCAGCAATCAACTGACAAAGACCCTTTCCCCACACAAGTTTGGTAGGTTTGATGTCTAGATCAAACTCTTGAATCTTGAAAATCCAATTACCCCTCTTTGTACCAAACTCCTATTGAGTCAAAATGGACTTCATTATTGTATCAGGCACAAAAACTTTAGTATGTGAATTTAAGATATAAAACCTGAAGTGCTTAACTGCTTTGACCACCGCATACACATGCTTCTCCATGCTTGAATATTTCAGCTCATGAGATTTGAGCGAAAAAATCATGAAAGAAATAGGAGATTCCATACCTTCTTGGTTCTATTGAACTAAAATAGCTGAGAGTGTATGTTCAAAAGCATAACTGTATATTTTGAAGTCTTTGGTGTAGTCTGGACAAACCAGAATTGGTGCGCGAGTGATTGCTTCTTTGATGTATTTGAATGCTAATTTTCCCTCTGCAGTCCACCTGAAGGTGGCTTTTCCTTTCATCATATTGACAATGTGGTGAGTTTTATCAATGAACTCGAGGATGAACCTTCAAAGAAAATTCACCTTTTCGAAGAAAGAGTGAATCATAGTTTTACTAGTAGGTAGAGTAAGCTCTTGGATGGACTTGACTCTTTCTAAGTCAAATTTTATACATTTTTGAGACATAATATGTCCAAAAAGTTTCCCTTCTATCAACCCAAAGATATATTTTTTGGGATTTAAAGAAATACCATTTTGACGACATCATTCCAGTATTCTTTGTAAATGGTGCTTTGAAAATACCATCAAATCATCCAGGTATACTACAATGAACTTACCCATTTCATCCTTGAAAGCGAGGTCCATCACTCTTTGAAATGTGGCACCTACATTTATCAGACCAAAAGACATTCTTTGATAAGCAAAGGTGCCCCATGATGTGGTGAAGGCAGTCTTATGCTGATCGGCTTTTCCAACTTCAACTTGATTGTACTTTGAAAAACTGTCTAACATTGATAACATATCTGAACCTATCACCATTTGTAGAACTTGATCCATGATAGGGAGAGGGTAGTTATCTTTTAAAGATAATTGATTCAAGTTCCTAAAATCCATGTAGAGTTGAATTTTGCCATTCTTCTTTCTCACAGGCACTATATTGGCAATCCATGTGGAGTGATGGATTGGGAAAATTATCCTGGCATCAAGTATTTTTTGCATCTCAGATAAAATGGTACCTGATATTTTTGGATTATATTGCATGGAATTTTGCTTGTAAGGCACTGAGTTAGCCTTATGAGGAATGTCATGGTGAATTTCATCAGGCCTAAGTGATTTCAAGTCATCATAGGAATATGCTAAGACATTTATATATTGGCAGAGTAGAGTAGCGAACTTGAATCTCTCCTTGGGAGTACAAAATTTCCAAATGTTCACCATCTTAGGATCTCTCTTAGTTCCCAGATTTACTTGATCAAAATCTTGAGAGGAGCTTTAATCCATTCACTATTGTTTGATAAATCTATCATGGTTATCAAACAATTTCTCTAGGGAAACCAGGCCTTTGGGAATCTTATTCCCTTTGAGTTGCAAGAACTCTTCACCTACGTCTGTATTTGATTCAGAAGTTTTCTCACATTTCTAAAGTTTACTGCCTTCAAAATGCAGCTATTCAAAGCTATCTTTTTGCTCCAAGAAGGCAATTATTTGATTGTCATTGTTGAATACTTGCCAATGAATGGCATTATCAAGTACACTTAGTCAAAAGACCAGTTTAATAGTGTACTTTTTTCCTTTAAAGTCTAGGTGGGGAACCAAGAGAGAAGGAAAAACAACCAATGTATCCACCCGGTCATTGAATTCTTTTAGAATGGCAGAGATGCTAAAAGCATCAAAGTTTTCAATTTAGTCCCAGACTAGATTGAGGTAGTGATGCAATCTTTCATTCTTAGTTTGATAGAGGTTTCTTACCTGACAAACCACCAATTCAGTGTCCCCATTAGCATGAAGGAGTTTAATGTCTTTTTCTCTAATAGCCTACAATCTAAGCCACAGGGATTCATACTCTGCTATGTTGTTAGTGTTACTAAACTACAACTTGTAGGATAAAAGAATAATATCTCCTTGAGGAGATACCAACACAACCCTAACTCTTGAACCGGTAGAGAAACAACTGCCATCAATTTCTAAAATTCATACCTCACTAGACATCACTTTTTATTTGAAAACTTCTTCATTTAGAGGAAAATATTCTTCCATGTGTTCATTTTGTTTCACCGATTCTCCTGTTGTGTCAACTGAATACATTTCCAAGTTATTACCTATAGAATTTTTGTCAGATGCCTCATGAACTTTGTCTATAGATAGGAAGTAGTTACCCATGCCTAAAGACTCAAATAAAATTTGAGCTCCTAGTGCTGATGATTGGGTGACTACATATTTTGCCTCTTTTTCAGGAAGCAACCTCTTCATAATACCTTGAATTTGGATCCTTGCCTCA
Organism: Torreya grandis; assembly: GCA_037957365.1. NCBI lineage: Eukaryota > Viridiplantae > Streptophyta > Pinopsida > Cupressales > Taxaceae > Torreya > Torreya grandis. The sequence goes on along the minus strand of JARHVA010000848.1, from coordinate 3,221,734 downwards.
GACAAGTCCATGCTTAGCTCACCACCAACATATTTGTAGAAATTCCACCCAAGAAGGATGTCGTAAGAGGCCAAAACATTGGCCACTAGAACCATCATTTTTATCCTCTTTTTTGGAAAAGCTATGAATGCAAATTGGGCATCTTTTATTTGACCAAGGAGTGGGACTTGCTTGTTTTCCATAGAAAAACACCTCCCAAAAGTTTTGTTCAAAGTTAGACCAAGGGAATCTACCACCTTGGCAGGCATAACATTATTAGAAGCTCCATAGTCTATTATGCAATTACTCAATTTATAACCATTTATCAGCAGGGAAACATAAAAAGGTTCTATTTTCCCAAGAGCAATAGGAGTCATGACAAGATTAATTTGGGTGGATTTATCCTTGGGGGAATCATGAGTTGCTTTTAAAAAATCTTGTCTTGTGGGAACTACTTTATTTTTTACATATTCTACCAACTTATCAAACTGTTCAGGATTGGCTCGCAAATACTCAATCTCAGTCATTTGAATCTTAGTCTTTTTGGCATGATCAATTATATCAAATAATTGAAATGAATTTGAGATAGAGGAAGAGGGCCCATCATCTTGATCTTTAGTGGGTGTGGCACTGGTCTGAGAAATAGAGGTGGAAGATATGGGACAGTTTGAGGTACTTACTTTTTTGTTAGTTCCCTGATCCTTTGGTTGGGAAGGCAATGGTGTCCCTCGTTTAGCGATGGAGACCACTGACTAAGATTCTTATTCTACTTTTCCTTTGTTAGTTTGTGGAGCTAACTAGTTTTGAGATCTGGTAAAAATAGCATAGGATCCATCAAAACCTTCTCCCTTACTTCCAACTTTGTCCTGATAATCTAAGAAACTAATATTAGAGTCACCAGCTAATTCTTCTTCCTACTCTTCAAAGAGATTAGCATCATCTTGTTGGTCCAACTCAAGTTGGAGTGAGAAATCATGTTCAACCTCTAGGTAACTGACTGCTGAATTGGCAGGTGCTGCTTCAATGGCAAGTTTTCCATGTGGGGGAGGCAGGCGATTTGGTTGCCCTTGGTTTCAGGCAGCATTGCCCTAATATTGATAATTTTAAAATGTTCTCCTTGGCATATCTCAATAAGTGGGGGTATACATACCTTGGGCCATTTGTCTTTTCAAAGCTATCAGTTTATTTGTCAACTTTTGCACCATAGGATATATAGTGCTTGTAGAATAACTTTCAACAGGTGAAGAAAATCTATTTTTACTAGAGTCTTTTCTGATCTTACCTGCCAAGATAAGATCATCCTCAATCTCAGTAGCCAAATTTTGAGCCATCGTGAGATCTATAGGGCCAACCCACCTCAACAAAAAACTTACTTTGAGAAGTTGTGAGTTGATGAAAAAGCACTTGAGATTCTCTAGCGTGGGCTGAGCAATGGTAGGAATCCGGTTCCTTAACTTATTGAATTTGGCTATGAAATCCCTCATGGGCTCATGGGGTTCCTTATTCATTTGTGTAAGTTGAGATAACAAGGCATACACATCTTTAGCAAGTTTAAACCTAGCTTCAAATTTAGATTTGAGTGTATTCTAGTCAGTTATAGTTTGAGCTTGAAGGTGATAAAACCAATCCACAATAGTGCCTTGCAGAGTTTCTACAAAAAGTCTCACTGCTATGTCTTTGAATTCCACATTAATTATGCTACATGATATAGAGAAGGCAATGATATGCTCATCAGGGTGAACCTTCTCATCACCAAAAAATTTGGGAAAATTATTTCTAGAACTATGAGGTAGTTCATGTAAAGGTGGGGTCAAATTAAGAGGGCCAAAAGAATTACCCCACAGAACTTGAGCCATTATGATAGGATGGTTAAATGGTGAGATAAGAAATCTTGGTGGGGTAAATAAAGATAAAGCCTTACCATTATTGAGACTAGAAGCTTCACCAGGTATGGGAGATCTAGCATTGGTAGGAGGGAAACTCCTAGTTCATTGAAGGCGAGATGGTGGAAGAGAAATCTCAAAATTAGTTTGTCACACTAACTCAAATACAGGATCAACAATACCTTGAGCTCTCTGGCCTCGTGTGTATGGTGGATCTACCATAGTGTCAAATGAAAAAGGAACTGAAGCTTCTTCAAGTTGAAGCTTGAGGCTTCAAAATGCACATTCGTGTCCCTAGTGGAGTCACCAAAAGCTATTGTGTGAGGTTGAGAAGAAAAAATTAATAATGGGAAAGCACTGGAGCAATTCATTCTTCCATATTGGAATGCATGGATAAGGTTATAATGATAATGGGTAAGACATAGGTGATGTTTCAATCTAAAACTTGAGGTTCCCAATTGCACAAAATTACTGTGTCCCCAATGGAGTCACCAAAAGCTATTGGATGAATATTTTGTCATCAACTAACTGATGACAAAATAGGTATATCAACAATAGTACAAGGAGATTCATGCCACAAAAAGTGTAGGTTTACCACATCTTAATGAGATGAATCTCTCCTCTCATCAAGGGGAGGTTCCCTTTGAGTCACTTATATGCTATATACATATATAAATAAACAAAAAATAATACTCAGGGTAGTATAACACCATCCATCTCTCTTTTTTTAGAGATGATGTCTAAGGAATAAAGGGAGGTCCTGGTCGATGGTTGAAAGCATTCCTCTTCTTTTAGGAATGGTATCCAGTGCAGAGCAGAAAATCCCCTGAAGTAGTAACAAGGTCCACAAGGAAACCCATGAAAGCATAAAGTCTTTTGTTGCCTCCTTTACTAATTCGGAACACATGTAACAGTAGAGTGAAATAAAGCCCAAAGTCTTCACCTAAGACTACAATGGATAAAAGGGTCACCAAGATAAAAGCAGCTCAAAGTCTTTCTTTTATCCTTTAGAAACGTCTTTAGATAACTTCAATACACACACTTTGCTTATTAAATTGAATAGATGAGAGATTATCAAGAAAGAGAACATAAGAATTATTTCCTAAGTAACACAAATTACTTCAACAAAAAGTCTGAAATTAACTTGTTTCTCATTCATTCGACAGAATATGATTTACAAATTAAGCACAAAGTCTCAAAAAGTGTCTCAATTTCAACAGAGTTTTTGCTCTCAATTATCCTGAGATCTTTTACAAAAGAGGTTCCCTCTATATATAGGGAGAAACCTTCAAAATTAGAAAAAGATTAAAATATTAGAAACTTAGTCAAAGATGAGTCATCATTGACTTTGGGATAATTCCAAATTTTTTACATGTAATTACATATTACAAAAGTTCATGTAATTTTACATGACAAAAGTACATGAGAAGAAAGAAAGAAGAGAGAATGGAGGAATAATTCAACTCTTACCACCGGACTTCTTCAGATGAGTATCATACATGGTAATAGATGCCTAAATTCCTATATTGTCTAGCACAATGGTATTCTTAAAGATTACTTTGGCTCTGATTGTAACGTCTTTCAATGCAGTGATTGCTTTGGCATGACTAGTTAACCTAGTTTTTAGATTATCCAGAGTTAACTAAGTATCTAAAATGTTATCCACAGAAGTCTTTAAAAATGATTTCTCTTCAAAATCCCTTTGGATCATACCTTTGAATTCTTGAATCATCTCTTCTGTTGAAAGAAGAAATCAATTATCTCTAGAGGTGAGTCCGCAAGGCAATTCCTCCAGTCTATTCAACATGTTGGTGTCACTTTTCACATTAGCATCCTTGGAAGACTCGAGATCTTTGATCAGCTCCTTAAGTACCTAGATTCTGTATATCAGTGATTCTTTGATTTCAACATAGGAATATTTGTTGGCAATAACACTGATTGATACTAAGATGTGTTTCTTCAGAGCCTTCATCTCTACCCACTTGCTAATATATTTATTTGTACTATCAATATATTGAGAAATAAGAGAGATGAGGTCTTCTAAATATGTCTTTATTTTTTTCATCTTCTTTGTATTCTCAGTAACCTCTGTAAGCAAGGAAATTCTTTGTGCATGCATATTTTCTATATAATCTTCAAGTACTTTACCTTTCACATAGGTTTTATCTACTTTCTGGATAATAGGATCATCTATGGAAAAGGCTTATAGAGTCACTGCTTCAAGAGTAAAAGTAAATCCCCTCACTACTGCAGTCAATTGTTCTGTCTTTGCCTTGTAATAATCTTTCATCTCTTTCTCCCTCTCAAATATTTGGATCATGATATCCATTACTGGCTGTAGGTCACTCTTCGCACCCTAGTGAGTTACTTTCCCCAACTCAACATGAGAAATAGAATAGTTGCTCATGTCAAAATCCTCTAAGGTTGCATCTTGTGGAGGTTTGGCTATCTCCAGAAAATTTTGACCATTTTTCTCAACCATTTTTGAAAGGATCCTTGGTTTTTTAGGGGTCTTAGCTTTCACTGGCACTATTTTTCCAAAATCAAAGTCATCTACAGAGATGGCTTGCTTCTTTCTTTTGGGTGTGAAAGTTGATAACCAAGGTGGGAGAGCAGAAGCACTTACCATGGAAACAATCCCTACAGCTGGTGTCACTGGGGTAAAATTTGCACTACTGGTGGATACAATAGGCGCAATGGGTGTAGCAGGTGAAATTGTATCAATTTCTAGCTGGTCGATGGTAGAACTATCTCTAATATTGAAAGAAGGAGATGAGAGACTAGGGATAGATCTTGAGGATCGAAGGATGTCTCCAGAAGTGCTTTGAGGATCACCAAAAATAAATCTAGAAGGAGAGGTGGCTCCAGAAGAAGGAATGCTGATGGGAGAAAGAGGTGAAGGAGATGCCATAGGGGATTGGGGTGGCGAAGAAAAAACCCCTGCAAGTGGTTGTGCCCCTTCTTGGGGAGATAGATTTTCAATTCTTTGTTGCTCTGAAGGCCTATCATCCATCTCCATCCATTATGCTACTTGTTCTTGAGTGCTTTGTTCTCTAGCCCCCATAGCTGTTGATTCTAGCTCCTTCTCAACAACCTTCAATTTATTTGACACAAAGATGATCCTAGGCTTGTGAGGCCTAGAAGGAGAAGGAACATCACCTTTATTCTTAGTTTTATTCTCTGCTCTCTTGTTTCTTCTTGAAATTTAGCCTCTGATCCCATGATGAATTCCTTCAATGTGATTCCTTTGGCTGCTAGCTAATAATTGGTGTTAGCCAATATTGGTTCAAATTTCATCCTTAAAGAAGTCAACTCATTTTGGGACCACTGAATTGGAGGAAGAAGAGAGTTAGTGACTTTTTCAACCAAGTATCTACTGTTAATTATATTTTTATCATCAACCAAATTAGGGGGAATATCTGCAAGCCCTAGATATTCAATCAGCTCTAGAGTCAGTCTGCTGTAGTCCATTCTTTTGATCTCTTCCATTATTCTCAAGTCTATCCAAATGTCCTTAATCATCGGCTCATGAAACTAAGTCTTTCTTTTGATCATATCCTTGACACCCCTGTAGTCAAAATTGGGCCTTCTTTTGAACTGATTCATGGTGACCAATTGCATTTTTGTCTCCATTACCCTTGCTTTGGCAGTAGTCAAAATTGAGTATCTACCAATTTCTATTGGGAACCTAAAACCTTGCTTCTTAAGTTCTATTTGCTTAGTGTGTATGATAATAATCTGTCTACACAACTCCATTAGGACTGATTTGTTAGATTGAAATTTGGGGAATATGTAGGGATATCCTTGGAAAAAGCCAACCTGTAGATAGCAAAAGGAGGGGAATTGTAAAAACATGCAGCCAAAATCATTGACAACCATTCAAGCTTCATCTAATACTCTTTTTTTTTCTAGCTAAGGATTGAAAAGGCATAAAAATATCATGAAGAAGGCATCATTTACCCTCCTAAAGTGATGATTTAATCCTTTTAGTGTTAGCTGAGGGTAATATGAATAAACAGGGGTGGTTTTTATGTCTCCTTCTATTGTCAAACCTGGAAAGGTTTGCATTGAAGCCACAATGTATACTAAGTATGAAGTCATATAGAACTTTGAAGTAGTAGACACCTTTGTCAATTGATCATGAAGAGTGTTGCTGATCTGTTCACCCCAGAAGATGACTTATTTCCCCTATAGAATTATCTTAATAAAGGGATACATCCATTCATGGAATTGGGAAGAAGATGGTAGACCTTGTACTCTGTTGAGAAGAGTAATTAAGTCACCAACTTCCTTTATAAAATCACTTCTCAAAAAATTCCATGGCTATCTAGACAAGTTGGCTCTGGGAGTCTTGAGCCATCTATTGTACCTTTTTCACCCTCTCAGGATCTTTGTCGTACTCTTTCTGTGCCTCAATGAAGTCAATTTTCAACACTTCAGTAGCAAGAGGGCACATGAAAACTTTATCAATAAATTTGGGGTCCAATCAAATTATTGTGTTGCCACTGGCATCTGACATTGTCCTGTTCTCTTTGTTATAGAACTGGGTGCATTGAAGGATGAACTCTATGTGATACACCACCACAAGGAAAGAGGAGACTAGATAGATGTTGATCTCAATTATTCTTTTAATCTCTGAGCTTGAGTTTGTCACCTTGGTTCTTTCTATGAACTTGGCCATATCCACGTGGACGACCTCTATGTCTCTAATGTCATCGACATTAGATGTGACCGAAGTGATTGGGAAAACACCTTGATATTGATACTTCATGGCCTTCAACTTCTTCGGAGAAGCTTCAGTCATCAGGATGAGCCTTTATTGAGAGCACGTCGATGAAGGAGGATCCTTAGGGGAAATTGCAATAAGAATCATGATCGTGTAATTAGGGAAAAATTGGTAATTTAGGAAAATTGCACGTTGGGTGATCATGACCAAGGAAGGGCACTTGACAGGGCCAAGGTGTGAGTGGGTTGGAAAGTGAGAGGAAAATGGGGAGGAGGCATGAAAAATGGAAGGAATGAAAATTCTCTAGAGTTAGATAAAAATAGAGAAAAAGAATGCAGGGGTGGAAAAATTTGCCGCCCTGGCATGTAGGATGGTTCGACATGCCTAGGCGACAAAATTTGACGCTTGTGTATATTAAGATGAAAAATGCATCAATGGTAAAATTTTCCACCTATGCATTTTGGAAAAAGAACATGTAAGGGTGGAAATTTTTTTTGCCCTTGTGGGTAGGAAAAAAAGGTGTAACGATGGCAAATTTTGTTGCCCCTACAACGTGGTCAAGTCAAGTTGCATCGGTGGAAAAATTTATCGCCAGTGTAAAAGAAGAAAATGTAGTGTTAGGGTGGAAAAAATCACCACCCTTACATGGGTAAGAGACTTAGGAAAAAAGGGAGGGCAAAGAAAATCACCATCCTAGCATGGAGGAAAAGGATGAAAAGCTGAATGGGGAGGAAGTGAAGAGGAGGAAAGGAGCGCGGTGGAAGGAGAAAGGTGTCCCGATAGGAGGAAGGGAAGAGGAGGAAAAATAAAACTAAAATAAAACCTAAAAAGAGGAAAGAACATGAAATAAAATGCAAAAACAAAGACCTACCTTGAAAATAACACTTGACAAGAACTTGAATCTGACAAAAAATGCTTCTTCCCGCTTGCTGGATCATCTATAGGTAGAGGGCAAGAAGAGGATTGGAAGAAATAAATCAAAAATAACCAAAAAGAGATTAAATGGGGCAAAAATTGGCCCCAACCACTTGACACATGCAGCCATAAATGCCACGCATGAAAAATGAGGTAGTGTAGGGGCAGTAAAATTTGCCACTCCTGCATGAGAAGGAGAAAAATGTAGGGGCGACAAATTTTGCCACTCCTGAATTTTAGATGCAAGGGTGGCAAATTTTATACCTTTGCATGGAAAAGATAAAAATACATTGTCAGCAAAATTTGCCACTTTTGCACGAAAAAGCAAGAAAAAGACTAACCCTAAGAAATGAGAAATTTGTCCCCTAGTCACATTGAGACTGTAATGACTTTCACATTTTAGGGAAAACGCAATAAAGAAATGTTATGAACTTCGAGCAATGCCAGTTGGGCAAACATGAGAACAAGAAAAACTCGTCTTGAAAAATGAACTTAGAGAAAAAGAGGTGAAATGGACAAGTTTTGTAGGGGTTGTTCCAAAAATGACTGTAGCTAATTTTGGGAACAATAGATATCTCAGAATAAACTTCTATTATTCAAGTGGAGTTAATATGGAATTATAGGAACTATGACTACCTTATTGGTATGAATGTATTTAATACACCCATGCACTGTAGAAGGTATTTCCTAGAGTTTGTGTATTTTTTCAAATAATTTACTTTTGTTCATGTAATATGTTTGTATAGTCATATAAAATGTCCAAATTAGTAGTTTGAGTGTGGCTTATTACACCTTATTCATAGATATTTTTTTGCATGCTCTTGTGATGCTTTTAGACATATTTTTGCTCATTACCAGTCATCTAAAACCTTCTAAACAATGATTCCACCTTAGTCAGACTATATTTACCAGGCCAATCCTCTTCCCCCAGGTCCTGATCTTGTAGGAAAAGAGTGCCATAGTTGGAATATAGCACTAGACCCTAGGGTGTCCCATTTTTGATGCTCTTTTCCAATTTCACTTTGAGCCCCAATAGTTATTTTCATCCATCCTTATCCTTAATTATGTTAGCCTAGTGTGAATACATCTGACCCATGACCAATTATTCCCTATAAAAACCCACTCAAAGCTCATTTACAAAGGAGGTGACAATTCTTATAAATCAAGAAATAATACAAACAAAGTACTAAGGCAAACTTCCCTATTTTCTATATACAGTCAACCAACACAGTTGCAAACATACTCACACCCTCATACTAGTCCTTAGCAACCTCAAACACTCTTAATTTATAATTTTTGCATCTATATCACACTATTTCACAAAACACATTAGGTGGGATAACTACACATGGCTTGATCCCTCTTTAGAGTATTGGAATATATGCAACGTGCCCATATAAGGGGTATGGATTGCACATTTAGTGCATCTTACACACTAACCCCCCCCTCTTTCTCAAGTGATTCAAATACCATTTTATCAAGCATAATGGAGGGTTATGTTTTGAAGACAAAATTAGATCTATAGTACGTTCTATCAATAATTAGTGGTCAATTTTTCATAGGGAGGATCATACAAACATAACATAAATATCTAGAAAGTTTTAGGGCTTTATGACCAGTTTGGACAATAGTGGTAGGAGCAGACAATAACACCAAACACAAAAGTGTCCTATTTTTAGTGCTCATTTATTTTAGATGAATGAAGGCTAGATCTAGGTTTTTGACACTTTCCTAATCTTGCACAACTAATTTCAACTTTTGTATCAATCGTCTCAATTTGGTTTTAATCTAAGTTATATTTCTCCTTATTTATTACTATTTTTAGAAAGGTAAAATAGACAAATAAATTTTACAAGTTAAGAATTTAATTATTTCCATATTCTAAATTGATTTATTAATCTAGACTTTTAGCTAAATTAGGAATAAAACTCCATTATTCCCAAAAAAGTGAAATAATTTGGTGAACCTGACTTACTTCATTTTCGTACAAAAACCCTAGAAACCCTAAGGAAAATTACTTTCTAATATTAGAAATATTTTTTTGATTTTTATTGCATATATAAATCATAATTTCACATTTAATTTTTAAAATTTACCATAGTAATTTTAAAAAATTATTTCTTTCAAACCCTAGTTGCCTATACTAGGTCCTAGTATTTTCAAACCCTATCCTAGGGTTTTGAAATTAAAATTCTATTTTTTTTCACATTGGGTTGAATATTCAAATTTTTTTAATCATGATTTACTTATGAAAAGTTTTATAGTTTCTCTTGCATGATTTTTTCCTTTCATTTGGCATGAATTTAAAATGACATAAATACATATGTGCATGCTATTTTAAGACCAATTCAAATATATTTCATATTTCATTACTTATTTAATGTGATATCTCTCTATTATGTGTAATTAAATTAATAATAAAATCCTTACATACTTATAAGATTCATTACATAAGCTAAAAACCACATGTCAAGTTTTAATGTCATATATTATGCACATGAAAGAATTTCCTTCTCCTCCTCTCCTCACAGAAGGTGATAACTACTTTCCCTTAAACCAAGTCCATGATATCACCCCTTAAAAAGGTTAGATATCCTATAATATTGTCCCTGATTCATACATTCATCCTATGTCTTCTTCAAACCCTCTTCAACATATGTGCTTACATGTTCAATCGGAAGCAACTAAGGTTTTCACTTGTGAGACTCTAAGGGATCAAATCACTAGTATGAGTAAGTCAATTTCAGATTTAAAAATGTAGAATCAGATATTACATTAAAATATCACAACATTGGAAAATTAGATTATAATACAAAATCTTCAAAGTCACCCTAGTGTCAATCATGTATATGCACCTTCACCTAGTCAATTGGTTGGAAGTAATGTTATATATAAAAACAAGAAATCATAATAAAGTAACTCTAAAAATAGAGATTCAAAAATAATTTAAAGATACAATAAGATTTCAAGTGAGGTACTAAGGGAAATGATTAAATCTAATTTGATCAAACTAGCTCCTCTACATCTAGTGAAAAGATCCAAATATTATTGTACATATCATAAAATGCATGGGCATCACATAGATTCATGTTTGGCATTGAAAACCATATACAATAGATATTAGATAATGAGGACCCTATACAAGGTAAATCCATCAAGAAATCAACAGTGATAGATGAACACATTCATAAAGGGTCAAATTTAGAAACAATACAAAAGTGGTTACCAAAGCATAACTCATAACAACAAAAAGATCAAAAAGTAAAATTAGAGAAAGAAATAGTACCACAAGAACATGTAAAGAACAAAAAAGATGTAAATATACCTCTCTAAAATGAGGCTCAAATTTCAAATAAGTATGGGTTTGGTCAAAAATATCTATAACACTTTGATTATCAAGGTCAAGGGTTGGGTAAAAATTCTCAAGGCATCACTACTCTTATTCTAGTAGGTGATAATGTTTGTCACCAAGGTTTGAGATTTATTGAACATCCTAAGGCAAATCATTCATAGACATAATTTATTAAAGGAAAAGATATATATTTAATAAAAGTCAACACTAGCATTTCTTTGGTTAAAAATTAAGATGATAATAATGATTGGAACAATATAGGTTATTTGATTTCCAAGATACCAATAATGAATCCAAATATTCAGAGTCATATTCGTATCCATTCCCTCATGCTTCATAATCACACATGATTCATTTTTTTGATATAGGACACCATGATAGGGAGTCTCTTTTGAGACTCATTGGTTAGTATCATTTCTTCTCAATCTTTTTTGTACATAATTTCTCAACTTTCTTATATATAGTTTATTTTTGCTTTCATATACATAGTTTCCTTATGATTAATTATACATAGCTTATGTCAAAACACCAAAAACAATGTAATATCTCAAAATACCAAAAACAATATAACATGTCAAAAAAAAAACAAAACATTCAAATAACTCAAAACACCAAAAAAATTTCAACTGTATGCATTATCCATGCTTTACATTTTTACTACCATGCTAGACTTACATTTTGTTGTTATATGCTATTGTTTTTTGATTTATCTACATTACCATGATTCAATTAATCTTCTTTGAGTGTGTGTAGTGACACCCAAATCCTTGATTGCTTCACTCTACCCATTAAGGGGGCATCCTACTTCTACATTCAAGACATACATCAACATATCTACCCATTGAAGGCATCTTCTACATGACTACACCATCCATGTTATGTCATTCCTACACCAAAAACTCTAGTTATCATATTGATGTACATTAATTACTAGCTTACATAGATTATTCTATCGATACTCACTAGTATATACCACTTGTGTATTTCTTAGCATCTACCTAGCCTTGTACTACATGTTTTGCATACTTTCACTTCTTGATTTGATTAGTTAGATGCAATAGTATTTATAGAATTTACATGCCTTCCTTTCTTGATTTGATTAGCTATATGTGATTGCATTTCTCAGTTACTATTTTGTTACCTATGTGTGCCTTAGGACATTTTCCAATGTCCTTTACTTGTACTCTTGTATGTGTTTGTGGCCCTCATGCCAATCTTTCTTGTTTACAATTGTATGTCTATGTGGGAATTTGAACATGCCTTGTATGCTTGTTTTTTCTAGTTTGAGTGACATGTGACCATGTCCATTTTTTGTTTGGCCCCTTGGTTTCTTTTTTATTCTTCTTGTTTTTTGTCTTATGTGCTTGTTTGCTTCTTATATGTTTGCAATGCCATGATCCATACCATGCATTGTATTGCCTTCTTAGATGCCATGATGGACATCATACTCCATCCCAACTTGAAAAATAACAACTAACTAGATTTCCACTTTTAGTTCAGTATATTGCACATGCTATTATATTGTTACATCTATCTAGGCATACTCCTGTTGATCTAACCATCTCCAATATAAAATATGCTATATCTTGAGACATATTTTAGATTATCATTACTATATCATGTATTTCATAGTATAACACACTTTTAGGGCTCTTTATTCTAATGGAAGTCATTTTAGGGTATTCATTTATACACTCAGAAGAGGGGGCACTAAACATGGTTTTTTCATAGAGATTAAAGCCTTCTACCAATCAAAAATTAGTTTTTAGAACACTTAGAACAACAATCAGAGCTCAAAATACGTAAAATATACAAGAAAAATAGTGATGAATATAGAATAGTCATCAAAAATAGTAAAAGACAAGAGCATCAAAAGTGGACAACAATAATGGACACCAAAGTGTCCCACTTTTGGTTCTCCTATCCAAACAACCAAAAATTTAGAATTTTTAGAAATAGATAGAAAGGTAAGATCAGTTAAAGTTTTGTTAGCTATAGTTCAATTTAGATTGAGTAGTTTTAGTACAATTTTACTCAGAGTATCTAGATATAGGGGGCATCATGCATGCCATGATGGCTCTTACTTCCAATTTTATATTGGGAAGTTGGTATAACTTCCAGATCAAAATCCATGTTATAGACACTAATGATTAGGAGAAATGTGAATGATACATTTGATTTCTTTTATTTCTAGTTCATTATATTACCTAGGTTTTCTCAAAAATTGCATGCCTTATTCCATCTGTAGGTGGTTGGCATGATTTTGGAGTGGCTTTCATATAAGCCTAGTTCTCACTTTCAGAGTGGATTTTATACAAGCCTAATCTCCACCTTTTAGAGTGGCCAAGATTAGCCTATTTCATAGTACACATTTGGCTATCCATGATGCATTGTTAGATTATAGATCATTCATAGGCTTCATGATCCATCTCATATGAAACACATTCATATTGGTATTAGTTCATAATTCACTACATAGTAGGTAACGATGGAGCCAAAAGACTAACTAGCCTTTGCATTCTTAAGCCACCTACTTAGAGGGATTTGACACATAGTCCAAACATTGATTAACACATGCATGATCATAATAGCTTCACTTAGTGGGTGATCATGGAGAAAAAGGGATAATCTTTGTATTCTTGAGCCACCCTTGAGGAATTGAGCAATCAACTCTATTTGTGATATTACTCTTGGTATAACACATACCCAACATCACTCAACATCATAATAGGTTTTGTGTTGATTCACATACTAGATGAGGTGTATTCATTCCTTTATCTTCCTCTCTCTCTTACCCAATCTTTGTAAATTCTTATTTTAGACATAGCATGTTTAGTAATAATTGATAAATTCCTTGTTTTCACTAGTATATTTATGCTTCATGTTGTGCTCTCTCTACGCATACTCAACATCACACATCTTCATGGGCTTCACCCTTATAGGTAAGCTTAGTTACACTTTATATTTTTCCTTTATCCTAATATTTCACTTTAATGCATCACTTGAATAAAGGGGGGGGGAATGTAGTCATATAAAATGTCCAAATTGGTAGTTTGAGTGTGATTTGTGACACCCTATCCATAGCTCCTTTTTACATGCTCTTGTAACCCTTTTAGAAATATTTTTTCTCACTACCAATGATCCAAAAAAAATTGAATGATGATTCCACCTCAACTATATTATATTTCCCAGGCCAATCTTATTCCCCTAAGTCTTGAGCTTGTAGGATAGGAGTGCCATAATTGGACTATAACACTAGACCCTAGGGTGTCTCATTTTTGGTGCTCCTATCTAATTTCACTTTGAGCCCCAATGATTATTTTCATCAGATCCCTATCCTTAATTATGTTAACCTAACATGAATACATCTAACCCATGCCTAATTGTTCCCTATAAAAGCCCACTCACATCTCATTTACAAAGGATGTGACAATTATTATCAAGCAAACAAGAATATAAATAAAGAACTAAGGCAAACTACCTTATTCTCTACATACAGTCACCCAACACAACTAAAAACATACTCAAACCCTCATACTAGTCCCTAGACACCCCAATCACTCTCAATTTGGCATTTTTGTATTTGAATCACACTATTACATAAAGCACATTAGGTGGGAGAGCTACATATGGTTTGATCCCTCTTCGGAGTATTGGTATGTAGGTAGTGTGTCCATATAAGAGGTGTATATTACATGTTCAATACTTATTACACACTAACCCCCCTCTTTCTCAAGTGATTCAAATACCATTTTATCAAGTATAATATAGGGTTAGGATTTGAAGACAAAATTAGCTCTATATCAAGTTCTATCGATAATCAATGTGTGCAAAAACCTAAAATGTTTCAAGTTTATATGACTAGTTTAGATAACACTAGTAGGAGTGGACAATAACACTAGACACCAAAGTGTCCTATTTTTGGCACTCTTGTCCTTTCACTAAATAAAGTCTAGATCTAGGTTTTTGACACTTTCTTAGTCTTACACAATCAATTTCAACTTCTGTATCAACCATCTTAGTCTGGTTTCAAGCTAAGTTGTATTTCTCCTTATTTATTGCTATTTTTTAAAACATAAAAAATACAAATAAATTATACAACTCAAGACTATAATTTTTTTTATATTCTACATTAATTATTAATCTATACCTTTAACTAAATTAGGAATAAAACTCCATTATTCCCAAAAAAGTTAAATCAATTTGAAATATGATATTTGCTTATGTGGTACAGTATTGATTTTTGTTACACTTAATTTGATTTAATGATAATTGAGGTAGTCATCATACATAATGGAATCCAATTAAAAATGAAAAAGTTTTACCATAATAATCAAGTGGTAGCTAGTTTTTTGCTTTTGGTTCTAACACTATAACTGTTGTATATGTAAAAGTATCAAGTTGTCTATCTAATTAGTATATATTCATGTTGGTTTTGGTATTCAAATATACTATGTAAATATGTGAGTAAAATCTATCAAGTTTGGCTCAATTCCTTGTCCATAGTCCCTTTAGTGATAAATTGATCAACTAATGGTTCCTTGGTAAGATTAGTTTTGGAAAGATTAGTTTAGTATAGGGTACACTAAGATAAAGACTTCTTCTAGTGGTTGACTTCTATGAAGGCTGATAGACCATATAGTCTTGAAAAGGAGTAGAAGGAGATATCTTAACCCTTTTATAATGAACTTTAGAAGAAGCATGATAAAGAGACCTTTATATGTCTTTTTAAACTTCAATAATACCTCAATCTATAAGTTATAAAATATTTTTCCTTAATGCAAAATAATTATTATCATGATGTCCATTAATACCATGGTAAGTGCAAAAGGGTTGTCCTTTTACCTTTTAAAATCTATGTGGTGGATGGTAATAATTTGGAGGAAGAATAATCAACCATTTACCCAATAATGCATGTAATATTTCATGTGGTCTATCTCTTTACTTATTAAACTAAAGTGGTTGCCTTTTAGTAGAGGTATAGGTTTTAACTATAGGAGGTATTATGTATGTATATTCCTTTCCTTTATGGAATTTTTTTACTATTTATTCCTTGATGTGTATTATTGATTTATAAGAAGGTATTTGAAGTGGCTTATGATGCTTCTTATTTTTCTATTTTATTTTGTAGGGATTGTTCATAACATGTTTGCCTTTAGGTGAAGTAGTAGGTGGTTCAATATTGGTATTTACTAAGGCACATGCATATTTATGCACATCCCAATTTAAAGTATCAAAATAAGTAAAGGGATTTTGAAATTCTCTTTATCTAAGTGGACAAAGAAAGCCCATACTAAATATGAATTGTACTTCTAAATCTAAGGGGGTGTAGTTCAAGGATTATAAGATATCCTTAAATCTAATAACATAGTATTGAATAAATTCATCCTCATTTTGAGTTAAGACTTTAAAATTATCCAATGAAAGATTTGGTAACTTATGCTTATGTAAATTAGAGAAGAATACATATTCAATTTTTTTAAAGGTCAGTAAGGAACCATTTGTAAGTATATAGGACTAATCTAGAGCTTCCCAAATTGAGATTCTATGGAAATCAATATGTAATAAGCATCCATATTTAGCCCAATGGTCAAAAGAGTATACACAATGTTTCAAGTGATTTGCATGGTCTCATTAACCATAAAATTAAAGTAACATAAACATAACAAAATTGGTAGCATAAGGATGCTCAAAAACATCTCATGTAATGGGTTGATATTCTAAGATAGTATCATTAAGAGTAACATCACGTGAAATTACTTGTAATTTAAGAATCATCATTTGTTTTTGAATATATATTATAGTATTAATAATAGATACCATGTCACTAGGAGAAAATTTTGGAGCATTTGAATATGTACTCATAGGTTATAATTTACCTCTTCACAACATAAGAATGATGGCATATGCACAACAATCATTTACATCTAATTTAGGATTATGACATGTTTGAAAAGTATTGGGTAAAGGAACATTCATTTCTAGAGAAGTGATTATATCATGTTGGATGTCAAGAAGGTTGATACAACTACCATTGCAATGAGATTGACTAATTTGAGTTTTATGACATGAAATAGGAGTAGAAGATGTGATTTCATTTTCTTTATCTAAAATTGGAACATGCCTTGGAGTAGAAAATCTGGAGGGATAAAGTAGAACATTTTTTAATTTATTTATAACATCATTATAGGAAGGGAAAATGCAATTTTCACTTTCATTTTTGAACTTAAATAAATAAGGTATAGAAGATGAAATGCTAATTTATATTTTTGGTACATTGTTATCATATGAGAAAGAAACATTTTTGTAACTTCATTATGATTTTTGAGATGCAAGATTATTAGTTTTGTCATGCAATGGAATATTGATTTTGTTTTTATGTTGTGCAATTTTGAAGAGAGATGTAGCAAATGTTTTTGATAATCTAGGCATATCATCGAACAAATGTATTTCCATATATAATTACTTTGGGAGTTATATTTTCATTTTATTCTTTCCAAACTACTAAGATAGGGGGAGAAGTGGTACATGTATGTGTAACGTTAATATCTCAATAAAGAGAGGTGATTTCACCATTTTCATTTGAGTGATCTAAAGAAGTAACATGATTTTCAAAATTATCAATATTATGTAAAGAAGGAAAACATCCATCCTTTATAACATATTCATCATTAATTAGAGATGAAATAAATTCAACTATGGGTTCATGTGTTTAATATGACAAGTTTCTCTTTTCAACATCATAAATGATAATTTCTCACATGTTAATTATATCATACTGAATGCTATGTAAAACAAATGGTATACTTGATTTTTTTTAAACAACTCATCATTAGATTCTAAATCATGTGATATAGTAGGATTTGAAGAATTAGGTTCCTCATAAAAATGATTAGAATCAAAATCATAATCATAATGGGATGTGAATTCATACTATGAGATTCAACATATTCATTAAAACTTACACTTTCATTATTGGTCTTTCCATTATCATATTTGTGAAAAAAATGAGATGTTTGGGAAAATTATTAGTTTTCCATAAGATCTTAATAAATAATGTATTGATCATCATAAATATTAAATAATAAATCAAAAGGATGAGACCTCCTAGGGCTTTCATGATGAGTAGATATTATAAGGGTATTAATCTTAAACACACCCAAGAAAATGAACACAAGGCATAGGGAAACAATGGGAACAAGCATTACTTAAACTATGCCCATGCAATAAATTATATGTTAAAAATAGATACAGTAAACTAAAGATATAAAATTTTTAGAAGGAAAAACCCTAAATAAATATAGGGTTTGAATATAATAAACACAGAGGCTAGGTTAACCATAATTTTTAACCCTAAACTAATTTAGAGGGGATGTGGTTAAGAATATACATAAGCTTAAGCACAAGGGTGATAAAATACTTTATAAAATGATAAGTAATATAAAAATTGAATAAATAATATTATAAAATTATACAATTGAGATTGCTAAAAATAGGAAAGCAAAACTATTGAAAGATATGGAAATAAATAAGAAAAAATGGTACTTAACTAGTTTATTATGTACATGCATATCTAGACTAAACAAAAATGTAAAATATGTAAGATCCATATTCTATATTAGTCATTAGATTCTATCAATTGCACTTATATGGTCACAAACACTATCATCATATCTAGACACTCTCATCTATGCTAATGTTTGACTATGATGTAGGTATCCATTACAAAATAATGACTAGATCAGGATGTGACCAACTTTAATGTTCTAGGTTTTCTATCACCTTTCTATTGATGTAATTAGATCTAGGATATAGGTTATCACTCTTTTCTAATTGATTAAACCCTAATTATTCACCCTTATTCACCCTTGGCATGAGTTTACTAAGAAATGGGTTAGTGGGATCATGGTGGCAAGCTACCTCAAATACCCCTCTATCAATGAACACTACCTACATAGCCAATAATCTAAGAAAGGAATAAGACTTATGTTGTTCTCCCATATGTGTGGGTAAGTGTGTGCATAAGGGTGAAATATAATATTTGAATATGCATGTAATGATCTAGCTTATAATTTGAAAAATATTTCTCATGAGTTGTTCTTTTAATCATTTAGACTTGTAATATAATTGCTCCTATGTTTGATATGAAAATAGGTATGAATAGGGAAGAATAGAGTGATTGTGCAGTTGATTGATTTAACTTTAGTATGTGTTTACTTGGTATTTCTTAGATGAGGAATGAGAAGGCTTGGACTTCTATTTATACCATATATTTAAAATAAATATCACAAAAGAGTTAAATAAGATAATTAGGCTGACCCATGGGTTTTCATATTGTTGTAATTTAGATGAATTTTGGTTACTAAAAACTAGATAAATATTTAAAAAATACTGTTAGTGGTACTATCCCTATATGGCCAATAGTATCTAGAAGGCTAGAAAAGAAATATGGATTTGAAACTACCAATGAATGACGTTTATCTAATTTTAAGTTTTCTAGGCAACAAAAGATACCTGAGTCATGAAAATGACATGAATTAGACTAAGAGATAAGTAATTAGGCACAATGAGATGGCAAATGTGAGCCTTTTGGTAGTAGGAAGGTATATAACTGAAGGGTAAATCCCTGATTGATATTTATCAAATGTACAAAAATGGAATGATAGAATATTTAATTTTAGTATCTACATAATATTTAGATGTTTATAAGGATTGTTATAATTATACAGAGTTAAGTTAGGAAACAATAATGCTTTTTTACTAAGTAGTGTAGTGCTTTTCTAGAGAGATTCAATGAATATTTAATGAGTAGCCTTGATGTGTTTTTATAGGAGAATATCTAGAATAATTTTTATAACCAATTTGAGAAGATGCACAAGAGATCTATTGTGTAATGTCAAAATTTGAAAAATGATTCTTGGAGTGTGGGGGACAAGGCCAAACTACATCCTTGTCTAGCTAGTGTAGACTTATCCTAGAAGACCAAAGATAAGGAGGATAGGTCTAGTAAGAGCCTATGGGATGAATAAGGATGTATGCATGATATTTTTAATGTTTATAAGATAGTTAAGGTTATCTTATAGATTATGAGTTAATGAAGTGGTAGATAGACCAAGTAAGGTAAAGATGCAAAGAATAAATATTGTCAAGAATTAATGATATATTTTATATGTCTACATTTTACCCTACTTTATTTTAGTGATGCACAAAGATAAATTACTAGAGTAAGTAGATGTGAACCTATGGGTGTATACACATTTTGTCTTCAGATTTAAATGTTGGTTATGAAAGGTGATTTAATGTAAGAAACCTATAACAACGTTAATGAATGTAATATTTTCTCATATTAAAAATTAAAAATTTGCTATTTATAATATGAAAAGAGAGTAAGAATATAAAATTACCATGGAGATGGTGAAGTGTATGCCCCTTGTGGGGACATTTGGAGAAGCACTAAACTATGGAAAATTGAGAGTGATCAAGTCTCAATTTGAAACCTTTGAATGATCTTTAGTTAGAAATATTGTATGATAAAACTCTCATTTGAGTTTATAGATTAATTTGTAAAATATTCGAAGGGGTAGAATTATGAATCATGGCCCTCTACATTTTGAAATTGCCATAGTAGAAATGTGAACATGAATGAATATCATGTCCCTATATTTTTAATGTATTTAAATTATAATTGAAACTTTTCACTTTAAAACTCTTGAATTTTAACCAATTGTGAAACCTTTTGAATTTTTTTCAACTTGTAATTTTCAATTGTAGTGATGAGTGCACATGCCCCCATCAATTGAAAATGTTGAATCATATTGTCACTTGAAAATTATAAATTTATGTAGACACTATTTATAAATTATATAGTACCTTAGTCTTGTACACTTGGTAAACTCAGACCTTGGTTGTTCCTCTTAGTTCTGAACCTTTCCCACTTTTAAAAGTATCACATATACTCTATCTTATGCCCCTTGGCCTATTTATTAGTCTGACCTAAACCTTATATCTTGCCTAGAATGGTAAAATTTTTCTTATCTTCCACTTCTACAAGTTCTAAGACTAAACCTAATTTCTTGCACCCTAAAAACTAACATCTAAGTTAAACACTTGTATTGATGGTAGTGTACTACTCCAAAACAAGTGTCAAGTTCCCTAAAGTCATTTAATTTTCAAATGAAACATAGGATAATGGTCAGCCTAAGTGATTTAATGTGCATTACTTCTCTAAATGGATTAATATAAATTCAAGATCAACCTTCATTCATTCCACACCTATAAAATACAAAAGAGACCAAGGTGACTTATCAAAGTATTATATCAAGCATTAAAATCATGAACCATGGCCCTCTAAATATTGAAAAAGTGTAGCCATAGATATCAAGTGTCACTAAACTTTAATTTGGTCTACTTGAAATTGAGATGAATGACACCATTATAGATAGACCTAGATTCTATTTGTAACTTTATAACATTTAAGGTTTGAAACTTGAAACTTGAGAATTTTGAAAATGCCATAGTAAAAACATGAACACGAATGAATATCATTCCCTTGTATTTGTAATATATTTAAATGATATTTGAAATTGTAATTGAAACTTTAAACTTTGAAACTCTTGAATTTTAAAAACTTGTGAAACCTTTTGAAACTTTTTTCAACTTGTAATTTATTGGATGACGAAGCCTGATCTTATTATAATGCCTAGTTCCTAACAGGGGGTGTGGGGAGGGCATTGTAATGCCCCTACTAAGGTTGTCATGGGGGTCTAGGGGGGAGGGGGTAGTGACCTACTTTGGAGCTCTCCCCTTGTAGGGGTTTTTGGGTATTGCTCTTGAAGCAAAATTTTGTGAAAAATAAATTATAAAATATTATAATTTCATAGTAAATTTGAATCATTTACTATTACATCATAGATATAATAGTATAAATTATGCTGGTACATTTTTAACCTAATATGTAACCCTTTTTTGATATGAAGGCATTATAATCATTATGGCACATTGTGTATGAGTAAAGAATATATTGTAGTGGATGTATTACTAGTTTTTTAATTCATTTATTGGACTAAATAAGAAAAGAATTGACTATTTCTATGTGGACATAGCCCATGTTGGGTGAACCACATTAAATATATGTCTCTATTATGTTGTGTTTTCTGCATTTTATTTCATTAACATTTCTCTACATTTTATATTTCTAATAATTGGTATCTAATTCAAATGTTTATTTGGTAGATAAACTCATAGGAAAAGAGGGTTCCTAGTTCAAGTGGGAGTAATGGTGGAAGAAGGAAAATTTAAGGTCAAGAAGCTCAATGGCCAAAACTACCATCTATGAAATATGAAAATAGAAGACTATCTATATCAAAAGCATCTTTTCATACAATTGGGTAGAATAGTAGAGAAGTTAGTGATTATGAAGGATGAAGACTGAGAGGTTGTTGAAAGAAAGACACTAGGAATAATATGGTTGTGCTTGGTAGAATTGGTGGCCTTCAATATTTCAAAAGAAAAGATAACAATAGAAGTGATAAAGAAATTAGATAGAGTGTATGAAAAACCCTTAGCCTCTAACATGGTATTTATTATGAAGCATTTATTTAATATGGAGATGTCAGAAGGTGGGTCTATTGTTGATCATTTAAATAAATTTAACATGGTCAAAAATTAGTTAAGATTTATAGGAGTAAAATTTGATGATGAGGTTAGGTCTCTTTTGATTCTATGCTCATTGATAGAAAACTAGAATGGCTTGGTCATGGTTGTGAGTAATTCTATCTCTAGTTCAAATACTTTAAATTTTGATGATGTTATTGGTGTTATTCTTATTAAAAAATATGATGAAAAAGAATAGGTGAGACATCAGGTAATGATTTAACTATGGATAATAAGGGAAGATAAAAGGATAGAGGAAAGGGCTCAAGATGGGAAGTCTAAAAAGGGTAGATCCAAATATAGAGGAACATTGGTGTGCTAGATTTGTGAGAAGAAAGGATACGTGAAGAAAGATTATTGTTTTCTAAAAGGAAAAAAGGAGATGGACAACAAGACAAAAATCAAGAAATAAAAGTAGCAGGTGATATGTTACAAATGTTTTAATCCTTTATTTAGATAATATTAATGATTCTTAAGTGTTAGATTTAGGTGATTCATTTCATACTACACCCCATAGAAAATATTTTCAAGACTATGTTCAAGGTGATTTTGGACAAGTTTATTTGGGTGATGGTGAACCTTGTAAAATTATTAGAAAGGGTAAGATAAAAGTAAAATTATAGAATGGAAAAAAATGGTTGCTAAAAG
Organism: Torreya grandis; assembly: GCA_037957365.1. Lineage (NCBI taxonomy): Eukaryota > Viridiplantae > Streptophyta > Pinopsida > Cupressales > Taxaceae > Torreya > Torreya grandis. The sequence continues at coordinate 3,198,579 of JARHVA010000848.1, read as the reverse complement.
AGGTGAGGTATGTTATTGAGTTGAGAAAAAATCTAATTTCAGTAGGGTAGTTGGGAAGTGAGGAATACATAGTTACATTTATAGAAAATTTGTGGAAGATCAATAAAGGATCATTGGTAATAGCAAAAGGAGAGAAGGTAGGTACATGATATTTATCTAGTGGTAATATTGAATCTTTTATTTATTTAGCTTTTACAAAAGTGGATACAAAATTATGACACCATAGACTTGGGCACATGAGTGAGAAGGGGATGCAAGTTCTCCACTCAAAGAATTTATTACCAGATTGAAGAAGGTGGATTTGGATTTCTATGAGCACTGTGTGTATGGAAAATAGAAGGGAGTTAAATTTATTAAAGTTAAGAAGACAAAGAAAGATGAAAAGCTAGATCTTGTGCATATAAATATATGGGTATTAGCTTTGGTATCATCCCTTGGTGGATCTTTTTATTATGTTACTTTTATTGATGATGTAACTAGAAAAACTTGGGTTTATTGCATATAGAAAAAAATTCATGTTTTTTATACTTTTAAGAAATGGAAAGCTTTGGTTGAGAATGAGATAGGAAATAAGTTGAAGCATGTTGGATCAGACAATGGAGGTGAATACTATAGCAAGGAGTTTGATAATTACTATTCATCCCATGGGATTCATAGAGATAAGATGGTTCTAAGAACACCACAATAAAATAGTGTGTCAGAAAGGATGAATAAGACAATCATGGAGCATGAGATTGCATGTAAGGTTAACCTTATAGCTTTGGGTAGATGTTGTGGATATTTTTATTTACTTAATAAATAGAGGGTCTTCAATTCCTTTGGATGGTGGCATTCTAGAGGAAGCATGGATGGGTAAAAAGGTAGACTATACCTTTTTAAAGACTTTTAGTTGTGAAGAATTTGTCCATATTGATAAATAAAATAGAACCAAACTTGAATCAAAATCTAAGAAATGTAATTTTATTGGAATGGAGTTAATGATTTTGGTTACCATTTATAGGATTTTGAAAATCACAAAATCATTAGGAGTAGATATGTGATCTTTAATGAGAAGGTCATATATAGAGATCAGTTGCAGAAAAAGAAACAAGAAAATCCAAATACAAAATATAAAATACTTGATGAAATCACTAGAAATGAAATTCCAAAAGTTTCAAAAAAATAGAATGTGCAACAATTAAAACAACAAAAAGTACCTCCAACTCCTAAAAGTGTAGTTAGAAGATCTACTAGAGTAAGACTCCTTGAATGATACTCTCCTTCACTTTATTATTTATTATTTACTTATGATGGTGAGATAGAAAAATATGAAAAAGCAATGCAGGTAGAAACCAGAAAGAAGTGGGAGCAAGGCATGAAAGAGGATATGAACTCTTTGGTACATAACCAAACTTAGGATTTGGTTTAGTTACCTGTAGGTAAAAGAGCATTGCATAATAATGGGGCTTATAGGTTGAAGGAAGAAGATGGAGGCAAAAAGAGGTATAAGGCCAGACTTGTTGTAAAGGGGTTTTCACAAAAGAGAGGTATAGATTTTGGTAAAATATTTTCTCCAGTTGTTAAAATGAAATCTAGAAGAATTGTTTTAAGTTTGGTAGTAATAGAATATTTTCACCTTGAATAGTTAGACATGAAGACTTCATTCCTTCATGGTGACTTTGAGGAGGAAATATATATGGATCAACTATAGGGATACAAATTCAAAGGTAAGGAGAAAATGGTGTGTAGGTTGAAGAAGAGTTTGTTTGGACTAAAACAAGCTCCAAGGTAGTGGTACTTGAAATTTGACATGTTTATGATAGAACAAGGTTATAGTAGATGTCATTCTAACCACTGTGTTTATTTTAAGAGGTTGGATAATGGAAAATATATTATCTTGTTATTGTATGTAGATGATATGCTTATTTTAGGGTCTAACATGTATGATATAAATGATTTTAAAAGAAAACTACCAGATTCATTTACAATGAAGGATTTTGGTGTTGCAAATAAAATCCTTATTATGAGAATAATAAAAGATAGGAAAAATAAAAAATTGACATTATCTCAAGAAGAGTACACCAATAAGGTGTTAGTCAGGTTCAATATGCAAGATGCAAAACTTGAGTACACCTTTGGGAGGGCACTTCAAATTGAGTAAGGAACAATGTCCTAAAATGTAGGAGGAAATTAATTACGTATATAAAGTACCCTATACTTCAACAGTTAGAAGTATAATTTATGCTATGGTTTGCACTAGAACAAACATTTCTCATACAGTGGGATTTGTCAACAAGTTTATGAATAATCTAGGAAAGGAGCACTGAGATGTAGTCAAGTAGATTCATGTACTTTAGAGGGACTACTGATAGATAATTATGTTATGAAAGATCTAATGTTACCTTACAAGGATATGTTGATGCAAACATGGTTGGAGATTTAGATGGCAGAAGGAGCACCATATTCTATGTATTAACTATTGGTGACATAATAGTTAGTTGGATTTAAAAATTTCAAAAGATAGTTGCTTTGTCAACTATAGAGATAGAATATGTTGCAGTTATAGAATCAATCAAGGAGATAATATAGATGTAATGGTTCATGGGAGAGTTGAGATAGAAGAATTAATATTGTAGGTTATATATTTATAGCTAGAGTATGATTTATTTATCAAAGAACTTAGGATTCCACTAAAAACCAAACATATATAACTTAGGTATCACTTCATTTGTTTAATTTTGGAGGATGGTCAATTGAAGTTGGAAAATATCCATATGAGTTAGAGTCCTACAGATATGCTAACAAAGTTAGTCCCAAAGAAGAATATGGAGATTTGGTCAACTTCAATAGGTCTTCAAGGATAAAAAAGAAGATGAGAAACATGTCAGGGTCAAAATTCAAAGAAAATTCCAAGGAAGAGTTGTAGCGGTGGAGTTATAACAATTAGTCTCCAAGTGAGAGATTATTGGATGGTAGAGCTCAATCTTATTAGAATTCCTAGTTCCTGATAGGTGGGGTGTGGGGGGGAACACCCTCCACTAAGGTATCTCACCCCCTAAAGAATTTTTTTGTAAAAAATACATTATACAATATTATAATTTCATATTAAATCTAGACCATTCACTATTACGTCATAGATCTAATGGTAGAAATTATGTTGGTGCATTTTTGCCCTAATATGTAACCCTCTTTTGATATAAGGGCATTATAATCATGATGACACAATGTGTGTGAGTGAATATGATATTATAGTGGATGTATTTTAAGTTTTTTAATTCATTTGTTGGATTGAATAAGAGAAGAATTGGTTGTTTCTATGTGGACGTAGCCCATGTTGGGTGAACCACGTTAAATATATGTCTCTATTATGTTATGTTTTTTGCATTTTATTTCCATCTTTATTTAATTAATATTGATCTATGTTATATATTCCTAACATAATTTTCAACTATAGTGATGAGTGCACATGCCCCCATAACTTGAAAATGTTGAATCTTTTGTCACTTGAAAATTGTAAATTTATGTAGACACTATTTTTGAATTATTTAGCACCTCAGTCTTGTACACTTGGTAAACTCAGACCTTGGTTGTTCCTCTTGGTTCTAGACCCTTCTCACTTTTATAAGTATTGCATATACTCTATCATATGTCCATTATCCTATTTCTTAGTCTTACCAGTATTATGTTGATGACCCAAACCTTTGATATTGCCTATAATGGTTAAAACTTGCTTATCTTCCACGTCTACAAGTTTTAAGTCTAAACTATTTTATTGATCCATAGACACTAACATCTAGGAAAAACACTTGTGTTAATGTGAGTGTCCTACTCCAACACAAGTGTTAGGTGCCCTAAAGTCATCTAATTTTCAAATGAAACATATCCTAATGGTCAACCTAAGTGATTTAATGTGAATTACTTCTCCTAAGGGATTAATATAAATTTAAGATCAAACCTCATTCATTCCACACCTATAAAAGACAAAAAATACCAAGGCAACTTATCAAAGCTTTCTATCAAGCATTAAAATCATGAACCGTGGCCCTATAAATATTGAAAAAGTGAAACCATAGATGTTGAGTGTCACTAAACTCTATCATGGTCCACTTAAAATTGAGATGAATCACACTACTATATATGGATCTATATTATATTTGTAACTTTATAACATTTAAATTTTGAAACTTGAAACTTGAGAATTTTGAAAATTCCATAGTAGAAATGTGAACATGAATTAATATCATGTCCCCTATATTTGTACTATTTATACATGATATTTGAAATTGTAATTGGAACTTTACACTTTGAAACTCTTGAATTTTAACCACTTGTGAAACCTTTTGAAGATTTTTAAATTTTAAATTTTCAATTGTAATGATAAGTGAACATGTCCCCATAACTTGAAAACACTGAATACTATTTCACTTAAAATTATAAATTTATGTAGACACTATTTCTAAATTATATAACACCTCAGTCTTATACACTTGGTAAACTCAAAAGTTGGTTGTTCCTCTTAGTTCTAGACCCTTCAAACTTTTAGAAGTATCACATCTACTCTATCTTGTGCCCCTTGGCCTATATCTTATTTTGATCAGTCTTATGTTGATGACCCAAACCTTCTATCTTGCCTAGAATGGTTAAAACCTACTTAGCTTCCACCTCTACAAGTTCTAAGTCTAAACCTATTATCTTACTCCCTAAACACTAACATCCAAGATAAATACCTATGTTAATGCTAGTGTATTTCTACAACACAAGTGTCACATGACCTAAAATCATCTAATTTTCAAAGGAAACATATCCTAATGGTCATCCTAAGTGATTTAATGTGAATCACTTCTCCAAAGGGATTAATATAAATTCAAGATCAACCCTCATTCGTTTCACACCTATAAAAGATAAAAGAGACCAAGACAACTTATGAAAGCATTATATCAAGCATTACAATTGAGTAAATCTTCCCTATTTTCTCTTATTTCCATATCAATGATAAGGACAACATATCTATAGGCCTAAATTACTGAAGGATTATTTTAAGGGTTATAGTTTCTAAGTTACAAGCTAGGTCATTATTGTACTTGCTTATCACATATTGCATGATTCACAACCAATCTAACATGTAGGGGAGAACTACATTGGCCTGAGGCCCTCTTGAAAATATTTGATATGTAGGTAGCTATCATTGATAGAGGGGTCTTTGGGTTAGCTCAAAACCATGTGCCTAGTAACCCATTTTCCCCCAAGTTCACTATAAAGATGAAGAATTAAGGTTTTATAAATTCATGAGTGATAGTTTATGCCCTAGATTTGAATGCACCTGAGAAAAGGTGAATTTAAACCTAGAATCATCTAGGTGGTCTCATCCTTTTTCAGTAGGTATTCTGTATAGGACACTTACGTCAGGTTTAAATAGTAACATCACCACAATTGTCCTAGGTTGGCATTAGTGTCTTTAGTTCTAGAGGCACTCAATCTAGAATCTGAAGACTATTCTATAATCATCTTCAAATCTAATTTATAATTGTTCTGGATCTAGACTAAATTACTATTAGAACAAACTAAGTAAATTACTTCTTTGTTATTTTGATATCTAACATAGTTTTACTTACTATTTTTAGCATAACTCATAATAATAAATTTAGTATATATTTATATCTAAGTTTAACACCTAATTGGTTTGTTATAGATCTAATTATCACCCTTGTGCATTGTCATTTCTATATCCCTTTTAATATTATAGATAACCTTAATTTAGAATAATTTTAGGGTTAAATTTTTGGTGAACTCGATTCATATGAATGCAAATTTTTTTGATTCCTAGGGTTTTTAGTCATCTAGGGTTTCAAATTATTTTACTTTTCATTTATTACTTATATTATTTTTCATGTAACTTAGGCATAGCCCTAGATTAGGAGGTGTGCCTATTAAAAACATTAAGCTTTCCCTCTCACCATCTAATATGTCTCAAACAAATGAGGGATCTCATACTATGGATCATGATGATACCAATGTTGAGAATAAAAATCATACTGATGAGGTTATCATAAAAGAGGATTTTGATAATGAAAATCATGAAACTAATGAACATGCACAAATAGACCATGATAAAGTGCAAAAAAATACATTATTTCATGAATGTATTCATCAAAACCCTATAGATCTTGATGAGATCATTAAAACTATATTGGAAACAAAAATTTCAAAAGGTATAGTTGAAACATCCCTCCCCTTGAACACACTAGAACCTAATACATATAGTGGGGTATGATTTATGTGTTTAAATCTTTGTTTCCTAAAAACCAAAACACTATTGCTACATCTACCATGTAATTACAAAACATTTCAAGTAAATACCAATTTTAATGCCTATTACTACACAAACCATCTTTACATCCCCTTTGGTGAGTACTCAACTTGCTAATATAAATCCCCATGGGTCCACAATTCAAAAACTCCTTCAAGTTATAAAGACCTTGGAGGACAAGGTTAAAAATATTGAACAAAATACTTTAAAATATCCTCTTGCTATTAATTTTCAAGATGTGTTGCATAACCTTATCGCACTTGAGATATATTTGCACCCCTTTCCAACTAGTTTTGTTCTATTTTATGATGGCAAAGGTGATCCTGAATAATTTTTTTGATCATTTTATGCATCATGCCTTGACTATGCCTCTAATGATAAAATTTTTACCGAAGTATTTCCAAAAAGATTCAGGGACTATGTTTTAAGGTGGTTTTTTGACTTACCTCTCTAGTATTTGAAAGCATTCAAACCTCTTGTAGATCAATATTTATCACACTTTTCCATTAATATTTCTAAAAACATTTCCTATCTAAAATTACCAAAATAAAATAAGGAAAAAATAAACCTATCAATGAATATGCATTGGGATATAAGATAATGTTAGATAAAATGACTAATCCTAGGGAAGATAAGGAGTCACAAGACATATTCAAGCAAAGTTTTCTTGTTCCTTTACATGAGTCCATTGTTTTCAACAAGTTTAAAACTTTTGATGACTTATGCCATGTTGTATGTGACTATTAAATGAAGTTTATTTCATTAAATAAGATCATGTATGTATCAAACATACCAAATGTATATACATCTAGTACCAAGTTTAAAATTAAATAAATTTATAAGGTAAAACCTTTTGAGTCTAAAAAGGAAACAACCACTACAGTTAACATAGTTTCACATTAACCTAATTGGATTATCATATCCAATGTACCAAGAAGATATTTATCATGTTTACCTAAGTCTTCAGCTTCATTACTCCCATAGTTAATAAAGTGTTAACTAATATCTCTCCCTCATCCTATATAGGTTAATATGAGTAGACCTTTACCCAAAGGATATGATGTGAATTCTTATTGTGATTATCATCAGGGATGAAGACATTGAATGAAAAAATGCTTTTAACTTGAATCATAAAATCCAAGACCTTATTAATGATCAATTTTTTTCATTTGATGATCTTCCAAAAGAATCAAGTTCACAACCTAGTGATCATCAGAAATAGAAAATATTTAACAATCCTTTGTAAGACCATTATGAGAAGGAATTATAAGTGCAAATGGCATATAATGCACATACTCCTCTATCACATTATGGGCACAAATTAGATGGGATTATTGGTACTTACACGTGATATCCACCTATTATGGTTCAAAGACCTATTTATTTTGCCATCAGTGAGATTAAGGATTATGACTATGATATTCATTCTTTATTCATTCAAGCATACCTTGATAAACACCCTATACACAATATTATGATTGATAATGGTACAAGTGATAAAATTTACACCATGACATTAATTATGAACTTTGGTTATACTCCTCATGATTTGCATCCTTCTACTATATTAGTTAGAGCATTTGATGGGACCTCCTAGAAGGTTCTTGGTGAGATTGACCTACCTTTATAGGTCAGCCCCACACATGAGGTTACTACCTTTTTAGTTATACCTTTAATAACAATATTTGATATGTTATTGGGAATACCTTGGATACATACACTTTGAGAAGTACCTTCTAAAGTGCATGGGTGTGTAAAATACATTTATGCCAATCAAGTAATTATAGTTTTTGGAATCCCATACAGTTAACAATCAAACCTATTAAAGCTAATTCACTATAAAAGGGTAAGAAATATGAAATACCATTTACTAGGTGTCCAATACTCAAGAGACATTAGAGATACACAGTGGATTCTATAGAATCCTCATCTATTATGCACCATATTCAGACATCCATAAAACCTAAACATGTTTATGCTATTGCTATTCCAAAGAAACCATAGAGCACTCAATGATGGGTTCCAAAAAACCCTACTCCTATTATTCTTACTATTTATCCAAGACCATAGAGTCCTATTTTATAAACACAAAGCATCACATATACTATAGTGAAAGATATTGCACCTATATATGCTCCTCGACAACGTCATCAAATTATTACACTAGGTTCATAATGGGGAGATATATATGATGACCCTTTAGATGGGATGATAGGATAGTATTTCCTTTTAAAACATTCTAAAATACTAAAAAAATAAAAAACCATTCAAAAATCCAAAAATATTTCCAACACTTACATGTCCTATTGGCTCCTTGGCATCTATGTGTTAGTTCCATGTTGATGGATGGCATATTAGTAACATATACATACACATGTGTGTAATTAATATACTTGAGGGTGATACATGAATACATATATACATGATCTATTCCTATTTTAGATGTTGGACCTCTTCTCTATTCATGTCATATGGATATTAGGGGCATCCACCTCTATGTTTACAATACTTCTAGGTTATATCAATATATGGTCACTCTACATTATAATGTTTTGAGATAATATATGTACTTACACATTCCTTTATCCATTATTATATATTTCACAAGGTAAATGATATGCTATGTATTTATTATGTACCATAACATGCTCTTGGTTGTAGGTTAGTCACTATAAAAACACACAAGTTGGGCTCATACAAAGATAAGGTGTGTTATACACACCCAGGTACACATTCCTTTCCTTTAAACTAGAAATTTAATCACTAGATTAAGGGGGGTGAAAATGTAGACACTAATTTTGAATTATATAACACCTCAATATTATATACTTGGAAAACTTAGACCTTAGTTATTCCTGTCAGTTCTAGATATTTCCTGCTTTTGTAAGTCTCACATATGCTCTATCTTGTACCCATTTGCCTATATCTTAGTCATAACTATCTTATTTTTATGACCAAGACTTTCTATCTTTCCCAAAATTCTTAAAACTTTTTTATCTTCCACCTATGCAAGTTCTAGGCCTATACCTATTTTATTTATCCATGGACAATAATGTTTAGGATAGACAACTGCATCGATGTTAGTGTCTTGCTTTGATGCAAGTGTCCAGTGCCCTAAAGGCATATAATTTGAAAATGAAACATAACCTAATGGTATATATAAATGTTTTAATGTGACTTACTTCTATAAAGGTAATAATATAAATACAAGATCAACCCTCATTCATTCCATACCTAGAAAACACAAAAGAGACCAAGGTAACTTATCAAATTTTTTTATCAAACATTCAAATTGAGTAAATATTCCATATTTTATCCTATTTCCATATCAATCATAAGGATAACACATATACAAGTCTAAATTACTGAAGGAGTATCCTAAGATTTATATTTTTCAAGTTATAAGATAGGTCACTAATGTACTTGCTTATCACATATTGCATGATTCACAACCAAGCCAACACATAGGGGAGAAATACATCAGTCTGAGGTCCTCTTCAAAATATTATCTATGTAGAAATATCTCATTTATATAGAGGTATTTGGGTTCATCTTGACACCATGTGCCCACTAAACTCATTTTCTTCCAAGATCACTATGAAGATGAATAATTAAGGTTTTAAAAATTCATAAGTGATAGTCCATACCCTAGATCTAAATGCACCAAATCAAAGGTGGAGTCAAATTTTTAAGAATATAGGTTGTCACATCCTTTTATAGTAGGTATCATGTAAAGGATACTTACATTAGTTTTAGAAAATAACCTTGATGTAACTATCCCAATATGATGTTAGTGTGTGTCACTCTAGAGGCACCCAATCCAAAATTTGATGACTATTCTAAAATCATCTTCCAATATACTTTTTAATTTTAAAATTTTTATAATTGAATTATCATTAAAACACATTAAGTACATTACCTCTTTGTCATTTCCATATCTAGCATAGTTGTGCTTATTATTTTAAACATAAATCAACATAAAAAATTCAATATATGTTTATATCTAAGTTTAACCCCCAATTGGCCGATTGTAGATATAATTATCACCCTTGTGTATTATAATTTATATATCCCCTCTATTATTATTGACAACCCCAATCTATACCAATTTTAGTGTTAAATAATTTACATAATAAATTTTGATCATGAAGCTTGAATGTTCTAATTAAGCCCATTGTGATGGCCCCCTTTTTAGATGAGAGATGTACCCTACAAGTCACTTATCTCAAAATAAATCATTTGTGAAAGATATGCACTTTGAATATTTGAAATTGATTGCACTCATAGTATTTTAGCATTGAATTGTCATATGAATCATGTGCTAAAAATATATTTTGTTGAATAATAGAAGCTATGTATGTGTGATATACATCCTAACACTAGAGTAAGAGTAGAGTATATAAGTGATGCATGTAATGAATCAAGGAACCATAGTAAAATAAATAGAGTGCATGATATGAATAATGGCACCATAGTAATAAGCTACAAGATTGAAGTAATGTCATATAATTTATTATGTAATTTGCATAATATGTCATGCATATGGACTAACAGGCCACACATAAGGAACATATGAATGTTTCTTAACACATAAGGCCAAACAAAACACAAAAATGGAAAAATTATGCCATACAAGTAATAATTTAAACATACAAGGCCAATGGCCATACACACAATAAGTAAGCTTGTATAACATATAATGTAATAATGTGAGAATGCAAATCAAAATATATATCAAATGAGATTAATATAGATCCATCATATATATGAATTTGAATAATAGAAACTATAATATTTAATTTAATACATGTGAAAAATGAGTGATTATCAAGACATTTATATGATATGTAGCTTGACATGGTAGATAAGTTTTGGATAAATACAACTAGTAAAAGTGTTTGTAGAGAATGAATAGATAATGCCAACTTAATAAGGTTATTATGTAATAAAGAAAGTCTAACATAAAAAAATATGTGAAATTATGTCTTGTATCACACTCAATTATCTCATGAAAACATTATGTATTGAAATATGAGATATGTTATGTAATTAGCACAGAGTAAAAAATATATGAAAAGAAGTAAGCTAATCACATATGAAAAAATTTTAGGCCCTAATTTTGAATTTTTTTGGAATATATGAATTTTTTTGAATTTTCAAAATGTTTGAATGATAAAGGGATTTGAAAAAGTGGTGATAAGAATTAAGGATTTGAAAATAGAAGAGGTATTATGGATTCAATCAATCCTTAAAAAGGTTCCAAAGTGTATCATGATAAGGAGGAAAACAAGAAATGTGTCCCCAATGTATATGTAAATTTGAGTCATAACAATGTAGGGAAAATATGTAGAATATGTAGGAATGTACATGCTCCTAAAAATGGGGGAAGTTGATAAATGTGCTCATGTATACGTATAAAAATGAGATCATGTAAGTGTTATGGGGTGTAAGATATGCAATAGTAACCAACTGGAGTGACATAGAGATAAGTGTTTTGGATTATTCCAATCAAGCTGAAATTTAAGAGTGTGAGTGTTTGAAGTGAAAATTAAGATAAGGGGATAGAATAATAGTTGGATAAGGTGTATAATAATTAGTAATGAAATAAAACAAATTTTATATGTACAAGTAAAATGTAAGTAGTTAACCAATGGTATTAGTTATGGGCATGCATGCATAACCCATGGAATGATATGAAGGAATGACTTCTTGTGATGAATAACTACCAATAATAGATGTTTATAAATTTGAATAGGAGACATATTATATAATATACCCTATAAATCATTGTTCATATCCTCATAAAACCTGTATCCTCATCTATGAGAGAAGATGTAATAAGTAACACCTTGTAACTATGCCTAGGGTGTAGCTCTTTGAGTAACATTTTTTTCTTAGAAAATGGAGGCCTTGTTGTGTGTGCCATTTTTATTAAGAGGATATTCATATTGGATTAATTAATTTTGTACCACTTGATTATCATGAATGTATTTGAGACATTTATGCATTATATAAAGTATTACTCTAATTTTTATATGTAATAACATATCAAATACCCATGTGATTCGTAGAACTAGAAATGGATTAGGCACTATGAGAGGGATAAATTTTAAAGGAAGTAATATTTAACAAGATTATTTTACGTATTCCCATCAAAATGCTTTGACAACTATAGAAGTATCTTGTAAATATTTTTATGTATAACCAAGATAATAGATAAGTGGCATGATACACAAATTCTTACTTGAATAATTATCTATCATGCACTATGGATGGTTTTTATGTTAACATATACTTGAATATAAAGTGCATGTCTATCTAAATCATTATTAATAACTTCACTATCATCAAATTTGATCATAGGATGTGATGCTTATTTTATTTTAACTATATGAATAATGTTGGTAAGTGGATTCCCATATGTAGAAGGATAGGATGAGCATTATATGCATAATGGATTTAATAATTATCCTTGTTATTTACTTCATGATTTAGGAAAGGCTTCTTGTACATTTTAATCTTTGAATTATCATTTAATTATGGCTTAGCCTCTTCAATAGCTATACCAATATCTATGATATTTTCATCAATGAGATATTGAGTCTTATGCTTGACTTTGAAACATATATTTGTAGAATTTCCAATACATCTATGATAGTCACAATAAGTATTGTCATAAATATTTATAGATTTGGGTTTAGACATATATATTATTAATGGGTTTTTTAACACACCAAATTAGGAGGGATGGGGACTATTCAACCTATTTTGAAAAGAGATATGAAAATATCCCCAAGATATATATCTACCAGGTCTTGGCAGAATAAATCTCACTCAATTAGTTGTTGTAAACTTTTCCATATAAGGGGATTTTATTAGTTCTAAAATTTTGAACAATGTTTTGATACTAAATCAAATTAGAGGGAAATGTCATTTTTTTTTTGGTTTTGGGTGTTGAATAGATTTCAAAATGATAAAGTATGCATTCATTTGATCAATAGATCATTGGATTGTAATAAACAAAAAAAATAAACTTGCATTTTTAAACTTTGCCCATATGAATAAAAAGTAGTCTTAATGAAGCTTTCAACTTGAAATGAAAATAACTAATTTAAGTGTGTTAATTTCACTACATTTAGAGATTCAACAATACAATAATAAAGATGGAATTTTTTTTTGCAATCAAAATTCACATTAAAACAAAATGCATTTAATATTTACCTGTGTTAAAAATCAAAATTTAAAGGGTTTTAAAATAAAAAGAATATAACTAATTTTTATGCTCATTCATTACATTATATTTACATTCAATAATGAATTCTAAATAATGTAAAATATCTTACAATCATGATAAAATAATAATAATAGATTGCATCCAAACCCTAGATCTAACAACTTGATAAAAAAAGACAAAAGAGAGGGTAAGAGGAAAGAAAAAGCTTGTAATATTAGAGACAAATTTGATCCATTTGATGTGAAAAATATAAAAAACCAATCATATTATTATTTATCATTCACACAACCAAGTACAAATAAGGTGCAAGAGTCTGAGGAGAGCAAAACTTGAAAGAGAAACATAAACACACCATATTACATGCATATGAAATGATAACATTCTTCCAAAACTTTGATTAAAATACATATATCCACTTGAGTAGCACAATGATAGATTTTTTTACAATATAAATGAGCATAAAATTTTATATCATAATAATGGGGCAACAAATGCGAGGTATAAATTACACTAAAATTACATAAAAATATGGAAGACTTTAAGTGTTTTGGAGCAATAAAAAACCAAACATTGGAATGATTTCAATGGTACAATATATAGAACATTAGAATCCATGGAGAAATGTTTTACCTCTAAAATATAGTTGGAAACCATTAATTTAGACAACAACCCACTATCTCACTATATGCCATGCCACTTTCCCTTAGTGCACTTTTCCAACCTACAAAAAGATAAAAAAACATTAAATTATTGCAATGCAAAGCTCCCAAACCAAATAGTCAACTTACATAGATCATAATTACATACATAGATATAATTTATTTAAATTAAAGGTACTATGATGTTTTTGGTGGAGTCAAGTTTTCAACGGTTCCAATGGTTTCAAAATAAAACACCTAAAGTGAAAGTTATGGCCAAAAAACTAACTTGGACTCTAAAAAGCCTTCTTAGACCTATTCAAGCTTTGGAAAATGTGCAATAAAGTCATTAAATTCATTTTTTCAAGTTTTCAAATTCTTATGTCTAATCTCATAATTTTTTTTATTAGGTCTAGAAAATGAGAATTTTCAATCATAGACCTAATCTCATAAAAAGTTTTGATTATGTCTAGAAAATTTGAATTTTTAATCCCATACCTAATCTCATAAAAAGTTCTGATTAGGTTTAAAAAATGATAATTTGAAAATATAAACCTAGTCTCATAAATATTTTTGGTTAGGTATAGAAAATGAGAATTTGAAAACATAGACCTAAACTTAGAAAACATTCCATGGAGGTTTAGAAAATAATAATTTTAAAACATAGACCTAATCTCATAAAAAGTTTTGGTTACATCTAGAAAATGAGAATTTTCAAGCTTAGACCTAATCTCATAGAAAGTTCTGGTTAGGTCTAGAAAATGAGAATGTCTAAACATAGACCTAATCTCATAAAAAGTTCTGGTTAGGGATATGGAACTTAGAATTTTTAATTAAGACCAAATCAATTCCAACAGTCTCGATTATAACCAAAAAGTGATAATTTGACCCCAAAGACCAAAAATAGATAAAAACATAATATTAACACTAGAATATGATAATATTGACCTGATAGACTAATTTAGGAAATGAGGCTAGTTTATCTAAGGAAGACCAGATTGTGACCTGATTTAATGATATTTTATAAGTGTCATAAGTGCATTTAGAATACATCTAGGGACCAAGTGTAAAATACAAAAATTACTTGCACAAGGTTGGTAATATTAATGGGATAGGTTTTTGGAATAAAAATCATATGTAAATAGTTTTTACCCCCTTGGGAGACCAAAGAGAGCTAAGTAATCCAAACTTTAAATGTAAATTAGGAGGGCAAGACTATGCCTAGGCACTATGTGTCTTATGTGAAAGTTTCTTGCATGAGCATGGTATATATAATGGATATGGTTATGGGACATAATTTAAAATGTAAAAATAGGTGAGATACCAAGTTAACTTGAGAGTTCCAAGATTAATGAGTCTTGAGTATAAGCAAGATTAGGCTATAAAATCAAAAAGAGGTTCGCTAATTCTTAGGGGAATTAGGGTGTGTTATGTAAGAAACAACAAAAGGAGTCTTTACATTAAAAAAATCTTGAGTATTTTAGAATGATATAAATATGTTTATGAATATAAAATCTTTGGCTTATGCATGGAGTATGAACAAATTTGAGAGAGGAGAAGATGAGAATAGCTAAGAGACCAAATCAAATATTCCCATTGACTATGTGTGTGTAAATGAGTTAATTTCCACTTCATGTAACCTACAAGGACTAAATAATATTGATACAATAATCAAGATAATGAATCCTATGTTTAGAATACTTACCTAAACATTTCTCCATTTCTATCTAGGTGTATATAATCTTGATGAAGTTGTCTTTGATCCCACTCTACACCTTGTTCCATTTCCAGCTAAGCATCTATAACCTTGATAGAGGTTTCTTGAATCACCCAAGATTGATTTTTTTTAAATTTATTTTTCTTTAATTCTCTTTTTCTCTTTCTTTCTTGATTTTTACTTTCTAAATTCTAGGTTAGGGACCATTATGGCAAGTGGAAGGTATAACTATATATTTTCACCATAACAGGTTCATCCATGCAAACCCAAAAACCATTTAAGATGTGATTTTTGTGCAAGTTTTTAAGAGAATATATTCATTGACCAAATAATTTACCTAAACTTATCAAAAGATGACTTGAATTAAAATTCCACAATAACTTAAGCCTTCAAATTTAACTCAAAAATATAATATAATGCTACAAACTACTTAGAGTACTTATGTACCAACACATCATTCTTGTTTATTACCTACATGCCTTATATTATTCATTCTTTGACCTAAAAGGGAAACCTACAAGACAAAGTAGATGGGTCAAACTAAAAGTAAAAAAAATAATGAGGTTGGACCAATGAGGAAAAGCAAGGAAAACAAGAAAAGAAAATTTAAAATAAAAACAAAGTAGGAAATGAAAACATGAAAGAAAAAATAATTCATTTACAAGACCTTACCAAGATAATTCAATCCTAGAAGTAGTGTTTAAGTAAATGCCCATCGATAAGAAATAAGACATCCTCACTAGTTAAACACTTGAGATAGAACATATCCATGTTCAATATTTTAAGAAGACTGGTATGGATATTACTAAGGGAAAACATGTATTTACATCTAATTTACCCTTTTCATTAGATAACACTATCTATACTATACATATTTCTAATTTTTTCATGCAAATTAATCAATTTTTTATAATTAAAATCAATAATGTAATTAGATTTAATTTTTAAAAATCACTTAGGATAGAGTTTGAGAAATACCTCTACATATATATTGAATTACGGTGAGGGATAGGGGTGGGTATCAACACATAACAGAGTGATTTTTATATCAAACATAGTGAATAAAAGTTATTCATGGTATCCAATTAGTGAATATATTATTTTATAATCTTTATCTAATATAAATGCTATGACAACATCCTCTTTGTCATCTTCATCATTCAAAAGGTGTAAGCTTGGTTCTTCCCATGTCAAGGACCTTATATATTTATCATCAGTAAAAAAAATGCAAAGATATACCTTAGATCAAGTTAATTTCAACTCTAGCTCCCACTAATATACTTTCTTCATTACCTAGGAATCCATGCTCATGATCATTCATTTCTACTTTAACTACCTCCACTACTATGAGGAGCATGATAATGTTGCAATCATACTTTTTAGGTTGTTATAATAGATCTAATATTTTATATGTAAGGAGAACAACTTAGTTTTCCTCTTATTTCTACCTATCATCAACAATTTATAAGTTTTTCTCTTTATGGGTGAGGAATCTCATGCCTATACCATTTAGGTTCATGCCAATTAGATCAAAGGTAAGGTTGTCCTAAGGTGAGATATCTTACATTTTGAGATCTTATAATTCACCTTATTTGTAGGGATAACCAATTTAAATTTTATATTCTTCTATTTCATCTATTTCCAATGATGGGATGGGAGTTAAACTACTTTAACTAAGATTCATATCATCCTGAATTAGCTTGCTAAGTGTAGGAACAATCGCATATGACAAGAGTGTTTTAGATGAATATCACACATCTTCTTCATCTAGTTGTTTAAACTCTTATACTTCATCTTATAACTGATTACAAGAGATATCTAATTTTTATTCTCACATGGGTATCTCATTACAATTCTTAATTTCAGCCATTAGGTCACCTAAAATAACTATTACCATTTCATCACCTGATTCATCTTCATCACTATTCTTAGGATTTGGTTTGTTATTATAGATTGATACACTCTACATCAACATAACCACCTCAACATTCATATCATTTATGCATCCATAGGCACTAAATTATGCATTTGGAAAAAATAGTCTCATAGGCTTGTTTAGGTCTTGCTAATTGGGGATCTCCTATAAAAATGGAATTAAATTAGCAACAACATCAAAATACACTTGGTCACTAATACAAGGCATAACAATATAATGATTGAATATTGAATTGACATAATTACATGCATTAAATGAAAAAACAAGGTTCTCATTTATCATGGGGAGGATGTTGGAAGAATAATCACTGGGGGGTGAATTAGTGTACAAAAAACTTTAAATTATAATCAATCATTCATGAACTATGAAAATAACATTGAGATCTGACAATGCATAAAGATCATTCACATGAGCATAACAAAAGAAAACACACATATGAGTGGGTACCACTCAAGGGGAATAAAAACCCATATGATCCTTGAAAATGGAATACTTTCCTAGAAGATAAAATATCAAAAAAAATTTATCATCAACTTAACTTGAATCACCAACCCCAATGAAGTCAAGCATCCACTTGACTAGGCTTTAACAAGCAACTAATTGAAAAGAAGCACCAAATCCCCAAGTGAATCAAAACTAACTTAGACACCTCATTTATTTTTTTCAACACACTTGTAATCTTCTATTATGGTCTCATTTCAAGACCTTCCACTTTCCTAAGCAAGAAATATTTTCTTGTATTGCATTCTACAAATAGGCCTAAACTGCCTTGTATATATACAAGTCTCAAGGCCACACACCAATTGGTCAGAAAAACACATTAAAACTATTAGGTCAGCCATAAAATAAGTATTATAACATATTATTAACATTATTCAAATGAACTTTGGTACCCTTTTGGTCTAAAATAACTCAATTAGGCCTTATTTCTATTTTAGGTCTCATAGATACCTAATTGCATTAGGTCTATCTTCTTAGTGTCAAAGATTAATCCTCTTTAGCCAATATGGCCTCATAAAATAATAAAAAAACCATTAAATAAATTATATAATAACCTATACTAACATTATACATGCTTGGTTAGACCTATATCCTTCACTCATACCAAGAAAACTCTTTTAGGACAAACTATCCTATTAGGCCTGTGTACCTCAAAAGTCTATTTTATAAAAATAAAGATTAAACACCATTAATATATTGAAATATGGAAAATTAAAAATTTATATATGTTATAAATGAACTTATGGTCATCAAAAAATTCTTATAACACTTTCACTCAAGAGATAAAGGCTCAATAACATCTCTGTAACTTACTTAGAACTGCCAATTTACCTCAAAGACCAGTCCTAGTGACTCAGACCTCCAAAAAATATGTATACACTTGTCATGAATCCTAATTAATTTAAATTATAATATGGGATATATAAACCATACTTATATATAAATATCATATGGTTTAATGGAAAATATTGGTCTTACAGACCAATTTCTTGACCTTATATCACATTGTCTTAACTGAACTAGATAGGTCATTTTATGATCAAGTTTTTCACCAGATTCAATAAAATTAAAAAATTATTCCAAGAATGAAAATGAATTAAAATTAATAAATAAACTCTTCATGCACTTTTTTGTATCAATCTGACATGTTCATACCCTTAAATTCATCTTCTCATCTCTCTCTAGTTTGTTCACTGTTCACATCATTATGCCTATCTACAATTGGATAACTTGGATGACCAATTTAGAACATTTTAAGGATGGAAATTATATATAAACCATAATTTTAATGAATTATGAGTCTCTATCTTCTTATTCCATCCATTTTATTTCTTAGACTAATACAACTTTTGAGAGCTATAGTAACTTCTTGACAAATAAGTCTATATCTATGCATTTTCTCTCTCATCTGACTAACCACCACCACTTGGAGGTAATTGGGAGATTTTAATACATTATAAAATATATTTTATAGGCATTTAAAACCATTATGATATAATTTTAACATGATCTTTCACATCAGGTCCTTATTAGGGTTTTAGGGAGGTTTAACATAGGTTTTAGTGTTAATAATTATTCTTAAAGGACTATCCCTTAAATCCAAATCCAATGCCTAAATATATTATATAAGACCCTTACCCATATATTATTAATATATTAGGTTATTATGTAGGGTTACATATGCCAATGAACATATGAAAGGGCTTCTTGGGTCTTGAGACCTTATTCTGTGAACTCAAGAAGGCTTAAAACAATGTTTCATGTAATTTACTTTAGACCATGACCTAAAACTTTTTAAAAATGCATAAAATAACTTATATCACATATATACATGCTAAAATATTCATAATTTCCATTAAATATGATATTCATACCTAATTAGGCCAAGTAGGGTCTAAGAGAGGTCTAGGTGTAGTCCTAGACTGTAGGTCCTACCCTTATAGGCTCACCCTAAAACTCCAATGAATGATTCAAATACTTTAATAAATGATAAAATAATGTAATATAGCCTTCATATTCCTATGTTTATCCATTTTCATGCACATACCTCTTCATGTCATGACTAGGCTTCCTATGCACTTTCTTATCAATGTCCTATACCTTCATGAAAACATAAGACATTAGTTTCCTTCAAATTATATCTTAGTTTCTTTAAAATTATTTATTTCTCTTTATCTCATGACATAATTATATCAATAAAACATTCTCCTATCCATCTTATCACATCACACACTGCCAAATTAGGCTTAGTCACATTTGACATCATCCTTCATAAGACGTACCTTTGACATTCATGATAATGCTCAATAAAGGATTGGTTGGTTATAAGATAAAGATAATGATTCATTATAAGGTGTAAATTATCTAATGATATAACTTATATGTAGATAATTCAAATGATTTTGGGTGTAAACACTTGAATGTCCAAGTGAATAAAATAGGTCAACACCATATGCATGTGACATTGATTATTGTTTGATTATGAAAGATTCTTGGTAAGTCAATACCAATGATGTGAGAGTGGATGGAGTCCTCCAACTAAAAATGGTAGCTAGTAGATATGATATTCTAAGGTAAAATTTAATGGTAGTCACTTCTATTTGTAGGAATGGGTCTTTTAACCTCCTATATAATTGGTGAAAACAAACATTGAACTAGTTAATGGATTGATTAGGCTCCTACACATTATGGAAAATTGATAATACATGGTAGTAAGTTTAATGGGAATGATAACTTGGTTAATAAACAAGTTATAAATGGTATCCCACAAGGTAATACATACTTTTGATAAATTAAGATACCAATGGTAAGCACCTTCATCTAAAGAATAAATAAATAGGTTACAAGCCACATCCTCATACTAGATATAATTTTGAATAATGACCTGCTTGAAGGCCTAAATGTGTTATTATATCATTCAAATCCCACCATGTGTGTATTTTTGATATAATTCATCAAGATTCTTGGGTAAGTCATGAGTAGGCCCTAAAATGTTTATAGGCAAACTAGTTCCACCAAGACAAGTAGGATTAACCATTAGTGGGTTTAAAATTTTAGTTTTCTAGTCTTAGAAACTAGAATATCATTTTAGTCTAAGCCTCTAAAGTGAATTTTAAGTTTTATGCTAAAAATATATTTAACAACCCTTCTCCTAGTGATCATCTATTGATTTGTGTTTCAAGCATAAAACAAGTTAGGAGAAGCATAAAGGATAGCCACAAGAAAAAAAAATATATTAAGTTAAAATATTTTGAATAGGCCCTACTTTGACTACCAATATGTTAATGTGCATTTCAAGAACACAATAGGTTGGGAGAAACATAAAGGATGGCCGTAAGGCCAAAAAGAAATGATAAGTTAAAAAATTCTATTCAGGATCTCCTTTTAGTGCTAGTTTATTGATGGGTTGTTTAACACACCAACTTAAAATGGATAGGAACCATCCAACCTTTCCTAAAAAGAGATCTAAAAATCTCTCCAAGTTCTATATCTACCAAGTCTTGGTGGATTAGTTCTCATTCAATTGGTCATTGTAAATTGTTCTATATAAGGGGCCTTTATTAATTATAAAATATTTTAACAATATTTGAGTACTTAAATAAATTATATGAGAATGTTTATTTTGTGGGTTTTTAATAGATATTAAAGTGATAACATATGCATTAATTTACTCAATATATCATTAGATTGCAGGAAATAAATTAAATAAACCTATATTTTGAATTTACCTAAAATACTAGTTTATTTGTTTTATTTCTTGTAATCTAATTATATATTAAGGAAATGAATGTGTATGTTATCACTTCAATATCTATTCAAAACCCACTCCAAATGACCTGTGCATTTGAGTTATGATTTCACGATTGTACTTAGTCTTAGCTGCAAGTCAGGATTTTATGTTATTTTTTGTTTCATGATTTGTTCCAATTGTAAAACTATAATTTTTGTATGATGGTTGCATGATATTATTTAACTACACTTGATCAATTATATTTTTAGGGCCCCACATTGTTTAGTTAGCAATGTTTTAAATTGAAAGGGAGGGTATTGCTACACATTGGTATATATATATTAGCATACACACATTTTAGTAAATTAAAAAAGTGGAACAAACCATATATTTCAACCCTAGAGCATTAAACCACATTTTGGTGTACATTTTCATAATTTGGTAAACATAGAAAACTTTTTTCAAAGGTAAATTAGTAATTTTTGAGTATTTTGTGTCAATGAATAAGAAGGGATTACTCAATGTATATTTTTTTGGGTTAAAAGGAGACTCATTATGAGTTAGGGTTTCCCTAAATATTAAATTATAATTGAGTATTAAGGGTAAATTATCACGTTGGTAATTGTTGAGAGCTGGAGTAAAAAAAGAGTTCATTTCATTTTATGAAAACCCTATAGGATTTAGTGGTGTAGTTTAGTTGGAGAAACTCATGAAAAATTAACTATGCATTAATGCATGAGTATGATGAATCTTAGATGATTGTGTAGGTTGGAAATGAAAATTGTAGACATGAATTAATTAAATAATAAGGGGGGTGGAATGGATAGGATGGTGAATAGAAGAAGAAGAAATAAGGTAAGCTAGGAAAGTGTAGGAAGTGCAGTTTTTTTTTAAAAGAGATATATTCTTGTTTAATCCAAGTAAGTAATAGATCCTCATTTTAATGATTGGAAATTAATTTTTTTGTAAGGGTTTTTATAAATGTCAAATTTATATGCTTAGGTTATTTCTTTGAATTCCATAGTTTAATATTATAAAATTGAAAGTTATTTTTTATGGTTATAGCTTAATGTTAAAAATCCTCAAGTAGGCTTTACTATAAGCAACTATAGTTTGTAAAAAATAACAATATTTTTACAAATATATGGTTATATGAGATAACATAGTGAATCTTAAGTGATGACAACAACCTATGCACACATTTTTAGTTTTGTATCTCGACAAGGGTTATGGTTGTAGCTTTCATTTCTTCATTTAAAAAATAAAAACTCCAAAAATGGGGTAACCCTATATTAGAAATGAGAGGGAAGTTTATTTATCAAGTTTTGATATATTTTTTCATTAAAATAATCAAACATGGGTATTTGTTATGAAATAATATTCTTGTAAACATGTAAGGTTGGTTATTATTTAGAGGACATACACCCTTATAAACCCATGGGTGAGAGTTCACTCCCACCCACAAATTTGTATAGGTGGGTTGTATTGAACACTAAAATATTCGAAAATAGTTAGGAATCAAGTATTAAAACCATTAATAAGTTAGAAAGGATGTTCTATAACCATGTTGAAATCTTTGTTTAACCAACTCCCATTTTTGTATGTTATATTGCACTAAGGTTAGAAAAATGTAATCAGTTGTACCATGAACTAGTATGGTGCTCAATCTATGAAATTATGTAGTTAGTATAAAAAATTCATAAGTGAATTAAATCATTCTATTTGGAAAATAGTTAAAACTAATTAAAATAAGGAAAGTCTGGTAGGTGAACAAAAGTCAATATATTTGTTTGAGGTATTTATAGACATATAGATGTTTGTACAAAACACATATAGGCCTATAAATAGTTTGACCAATTATAGGTTGATAGGGCCTATTTATTAAAGATTTTAGTAGGTTCATTAATTATTTATGATCAATAAATCTTAAATAAAACACCTAACCATGGTTATTGGCAAAAGAAGAGGACCTATTCTTCACACCCTGATATAAATTATGATCATTATTATGTAAAATGCTATGATGTAATATGGATGGGAACAAATTAAATATTTTAACTATATTCATTAGTATCTTGATTGATTTTAATAAATTTTAAAAGTATATATTAGTTCTAACAAGGATAAATTTCAAGAAATACTAAACTAAGAGGTAGAACAACTAGTGAATGACACTTATTTACTTGCCAAGATAATCAAAAGTAATAGTAAGTTGTGCATCAATGTTTTTTTAAAAGTGAAAATAGAGTGTATATGGTTAAAGTGTACAAATTATTATAATATAATATTATTGATTATCCAAATATAAATGAAATTTGAATTTTTACTTAAATGCCATGCAAACCATAGGTGAAACTATTAAGGACCTATTTTGAAAATGTAAGTGCACCCATCTTATGGTATGAAATTATTAAAATGTTCTTTGGTGACTTAAATTATTTTAAAAATAATATATTGTTTAATAAATCTATACCTAATATCCTTTGATATGTAAAAATTATGTTTATGAGTTTTGTACCTTTATATGAGGATTAATTGAATAGTATCTTATTGATAAATGATTTTAGATTACCTAATGTGAATCCATTATGATCATTGTTTTTTATGTTTGGTACCAAAGAGGTTATCCTCCCTATCAAGGGATGATGAGTGATGAGCAAGTATTCTCATCATAACCCTCTCATAATTAGTTAATAAGAAGGATAAAGTGGTTTTTGTGTCCTAGCCAAGAATATTATCAATGTGAACCATGACCCAACTTGATATGAAGTTTTAAATCCATAAGATTATTTATAAAAAATAATGTCATATCTATATAAATTATCAATCCAGAATGATTTCTAGTTTATGTGCTTACACGAGGTCATAAAAAATAGAGGCGTACCTAGGGTCTATTTGACTGACTACATGTGATAGTGATCACACTTTCACATGTGATTCTCAAATAATTCTAATTACTTGCATCATCATTATATACCCATTCATGAAGGGAATGGACACTCCTAGTGGGGAGGCATGTGGGAGACTAATATTTTTTGGTTGGAGGTAAAGTGCCCAAATGATGCTCTCTCTCTCTCTACAACTAGATATGAACCTATCCTAACATATACTCATGGCTGTTATTATTATTTGATGAGTTGTATCATTGAAGCTCTATTGTAATATTGTATTAGTGTACTTTGAAATTATTGTATTAATTTGATAAATGTAACACTGGATATAACATAAATGAATAGTCATTATTCATTATATTGTATTATATAAAAGGTTATATTTATTGCTTATGGATGATTTGATGTACATTATTTTGAAGCTAAAATAATGTACTATTATAGTTTTAAAATTGAATATATGTATTTCTATATAATATTACTATTTATTCATCATTGAGAGCCATTTTATGGATGAATTAGTAAACACTTATATGCTTAGATGAGTGATACAATGTGAATTCTATGATTATTATACATAGATGATTTTAGTATAATAATGAACATAACATTATATCAAAATGATGCATATACATTATAATTATAATGATGATACATACATAATGTTATAAAACATTATATAATCTTGATTAATAGTAAATAGTTATCATTATTAGCTATTACAAAACAAAAATTGTATAGTTTTCATAGTGGAACCTAGAGGGGTTCTAACATGTGGTATCAGAGTGAAGGTCTAAATTCTTAGACCTAACGAGTCCATTAAAAATAACCTAACTCTCTTAATTTTTAGAAAGAGAACATGGTGCATGAAAGGGATAATATCGAGGGAACATAAAATCATGATCAATAACTTGATCCTAACAAATTAGTAGTCAAACAAGTTATTAAGATTGATCAAATCCTCATAGTCTTGACAAAAACTCTGAATAGATTAGCTACCTTAGAATAATAAGTGCATGGAAATGAGGATCAAGTAGAAAATGAGGAATAACATGTTTATTAGGAAGATCACCAAAATTAGGAATATGTTGAAGAACATCAATTTAAAAGAGTGAAAGTGGTTGTAGAGCTTGCTTGTGACATGAAAATGGTGAATCCACCTGAATTTGATGAAATAATATTGGGGGATGGAGCATAGGGTTGGATCATAGAAATAGAAATGTATTTAAAAATTCAAAATTAATATGAAGTTACCAAAGTGGTATGGGGAGCATACTAACTAGTTGGTGAATCAATAACTTGGTGGGTCAATAAGAGGATGGAAATGGGACATGACTCTACTACCACTAAATAGGATCAATTCATTATGTTGTTTAGGGAAAAGTGGTTACCATAAATTTATTTTGATAATTAATTGATAGATTTATATAATCTAAAGAAAAGAGGTCTATCAATGATAAAATATTGGGATAAATTTATAAAACTTCTCAAATATGTGCCCTAATATAAAAATGATAAAAATTTCTAGATCAAGAAGTTTATCATGGGTTTAAGTCCATAGATTAGATGTGAAAATGATGTGCATAAACCTAGTTTTATTAATCAAGTATTTGAGAAAGTCGTTAAGCAAGAGAAAAATCTCAAATCACTTTTAGAAGTTAGAGACAAGTATTAGAATAAGTTCAGTGGCACAAAACCTTTTTTGAAAAAGAAGAATTAGAAGTGCACTAGGGATTTTAAAACTAGATTCCATAATAAAAATCCCAAATTGAAAAATGATTCAGGGACTAAGAAAGTAGGTAATGGATTAAAGGAAGGGAATAAATGAGGAAACCAATTTGAAATACCTAGTGAACGTTTCAATTATGGGGGAGACCATTATGCAAAATACTATCCTTAGTGGAATACATGAAGTAAATTTAGTAACCCTTCATCATTATCCACATAGTAGGGAGATTTATAACACATGTAGCATTTAACAATCATCAAGATATGTTTAAAACATAGCCAATAAAAGTGTTAGGTACTTTATTTGGTATTTTTGTTTCAATTTTGATAGATAATAGAGTTACTGAGTGTTTCATTTCTCTTATTTTGCTTAATAAAGTACCTAGGAAAGTTAGGCATATGGAAAATGCATGGATTGTGTAGTATAAGAATTAGTTTAGGGTTAAAGTAGACAAATGCATTGTAGAAGTTGATGTGGAATTACCTAATTTCACCATCATGGTTGAATTTTTTGTAGTTCCACTATGACCATATGATGTGATGTTATGAGTGAATTATCTTTGGAAACATAAGGTGAAGGTTGATTGCTTTGAAAATAAGCTTAAATGATTATATTATTTGGGGAATCAAACCTAAATCTAAGGTGATAAGGAGTTTAAGTTAAGACAAATCTCAAAAATTAAAATAAAGAATGCTCAAAGAAAAGAATGTCATGGGTTCATGGTTAATTTAGATGAGGTTGAAGAACCTAAAGAGCCTAACTTTTAAGATTATTCATTTTTGTAGGAATTTCAAGATGTATTTCCAAAAGATATACTTGGATTACCTCCTAAAAGGTAAATTGACTTCACAATTGATATCATTTAAGGATATGTGCCTCAATCCAAGGCACCCTATAGAATTACAACAACATAGTCAGTCAAATTGAAATCCCAACTTCATGAGATGTTATCTAAAGGGTTAATTTGGCCAAGTTTTTCACCATGAGGTGCACCAATGGTATTTTTTATGAAGGATGGGACTCTTCATCTATGCATAGACTATAAAGTGTTGAACAAGATAAACATCAAGAACATGTATCCCTTACCTCATATTAATGATATTTTTAATTAAATTTGAGGTGAAATGATATTTTATAAGATTAAACATAGAGAAGGATACCATTAACTAAGAATCAAGGAGGAAGATATTCCTAAAACTACTTTCAGGATGAGCTATAAGAATCATGAATTCACAATTCTCCCTTTTAGGCTAATGAATGCACCTGTAACATTCATGAATCTCATGAGAAGTGTGTTTAGATATTATATAGACTATTTTGTGCTCATGTTCCTAAAATATATTATGATATAATATAAGAGTGAGGAAGAACATGTTGACCAATTACATCTAGTTTTAAAATTCTTTTGGAAACATAAACTCTGCATAAAAATGTTTAAGTGTGCCTTCTTTTAGAAAAAGGTAAAAAATAAAGACATCATTTTAGCTAAAGGAATATATGTGGATCCTATAAATATTAAAGTCATCATGGAATTGCTAACACCCAAAAATGTTCATCAGGTGTGTAGTTTTATGGGTCTAATAGGGTATTTCAAGAAATTCATACCTAATTTTTCCAAGATAGCCAACCCCATAACCTACTTGAAATGGAAAGAACAACATTTTGTGTTGATTAATAAGCGTGAAGAATCCTTTCAGACCTTGAAAGAGAAGCTTACTTCTATACCCATGTTACGAGTTCCAGATCCTAGTGGCCATTTTATTATGGAAATGAATGCTTATGGGGATGGCTTAGGTGGAGTATTGATATAAGAAGGCTTGATAATAACATATGAGTATAGGAAAAAGAATCCATATGAGGCTAACTATACTTTTCATGATATAGATTTGGCCATAATAGTACATGATTTATAGGTATGGAGGCATTTTTTGGGTAAACCATTCGAGTTGAAGACTAATAATCTTAGGCTCAAGTATATATTTACACAACCAAATTTAAATGCTCAAAAAATACATTGGTTAGAGTTTTTGTTTGATTATGATTTATATATAAGTTATATAAAAGGAGAAAAGAGTAGGGTTGTAGATTCTCTTAGTCATAGAAGGTACATAACAATAATGGCTATTATTTGAAGTATTTTCAAAGATCAAGCTTTGAGATTTTGGACATGAGATGAATTTTATGAACAAGTTAAGGAAGACTTAAAAGAAAATACTCGAGACCATAGATATGAAGGATTTAATTTTTATAAATATTTAATACTAAGGTTTAACGAGAGATTATTTGTACTAGATAGATAAAATATAAGAGTTTTAGTGATTAAGGAGTTTCATAATTCTCATTATTTTAGTCATCTAGGAGTGACCAAGATAATGGTAGAATTAAAATCATTGTATTTATAGAAGGGGATCAAGAAATATGTAGTTAACTTTGTGTTTAGATGCTTGGAATGTCAATGATTAAAATTAGAACATGTTCATTGTGATGGGTTATTGTAACCACATGACATTTTATAATTTTAGTAGAAATTCATCATTATGGATTTTTTCCAAGGAATACCCATGTTAAGGAATAAACATATGATTTTAGTGATAGTCAATAAACTCACTAAGGTGACACATTTTATTCTAGTTAATTTGACAGATGATGTACTAGTTGTAGACTTTTTAGAAAATGTTTTATCAATAATTTATCATTATTTGCATAGACTAGATAAGTTACATGGAATGCATGAAAATGATATTTAGGATCACCTTTGATTTCATAAAGAGGAATCTTGGGAGCCAAAAAACCAATTAGTAGTGGATTAAATGCAATTTCATATGTTAAAGGGTTATGTAACGAGGAACATGAGTCCATATAATGGATAACATGAGAAATGGATTGTTTAATGTGGCCAACTTAGCTTGTAATGTAAGGATGGTATGATCTAGAGTAGTATTGGAAGAAGTAATAGGAGTGTAAGTAACATGAGTAGACATAAGCATGCATCTATTATGGAGACCAAGTGATGTACCCAAACTAAGAAATGGTGCCATATAAGTAGCAATTGGAATTTATGTAATAATAGAAGTAAAAACATTTAAAGTAGGAGTTTTGATAAGCTAAAAAAGAAAATATTGTAGTGTATATGTGCCTACCTTAGCTTGATACTCTGATTTTACTATTAGAAGAAGACTAATGACCTTATTCAACTTATTGGGGTTCTCTTGGAGACTTTGGATAAATTTAGATAATTATTATCCTTAATCTTAATTTAATCCATTAAGATCATTGAGTCAATATAAGTTTCTTGTTCATTATGATAGTCCTCTTCATTACTTTTATATTAGTTTCAATATGAACCTCATTTGTAGGAGTGCAAAGAATTTCAATAATGTCATTTTTAAAGAAAATGTCTTGATTTTCCATTTTAGAAGAAACCAAAGGGAAATGCATATGCGAAATATAAATACCACTTAATCTAGAACTATGCCTTAGAGGTATACAATATAATTAATAAAGTAATGTTACAATATAATCTAGCCAATGCTAGAGATTATGAGTATAATATAATATAAATCAAGTAATGCTAATGATTATAAATACAATACAAGCAAACATTAAGTATGAGGGTGATATAGGAAAGGGTTTGAATGATTTATAGGCTCTCATATATACTTTTTCATTCATTAATTATTGTTAGCTAGCCCAAAATTTCAAAGCATTGACTATAGAGGTAGAATCATGCATTTAGTCCACTAAACCCATTTTTTAGGGTAATTTAAGAGTAACATATCTGGAAAATAAACTCCTCTTAGGTACACCACAAATCAAATGAATAAAAGAGGCTTCTTATTTGTGTAAACAAGGGACCCTAGGTGTTTTTGATATACCATGAGGTAAAGGGAACCTAAACTCTTTGTTTATTGTTGTATTATGACTATGAGTATTGGGGTAAACCTCTCATGCCATAATGTTTATACATAGAACACCACATAGTCCTTCATGATAGTCACCAAGTAGTTTAAAAACTACCAGAATACAATTTCTATAATAAGTAAAATTAATGAAAAATAAAGTGAAAAATAAAGGTGAATGATTTTTGTATTCAAAAATCAAGCAAATTTAAACCCAAGGTTAAAAGAAAGAGCTTCTATGTTGGAATGATCCAAGATTAAAATAAATTTTATTCAATTTCAAATTTAATCAAAGGTTGAATAAATTTAATCATTTTGTTTCATATATCATCCAAGATCGAAGGCTATTTTATTTTAGTATCATAAATTTATAGAAATTTGAAAGTGATCATATCCCAAAAATCAAGGAAAAATAAAAAGCAATGTTCTAAAAATAATGGGTTCATAATAATGTCTAACCATTTTAATTTAAGAAAGTACTTAAATCTATTTGAATTAAAATATTGAAATTGAAATGTTGATATGTACTAATCTAATATAAACATATAGTCTAATATAATAAACTAAATAATTTAGAAACTTGATGAAAATAGTAATAGATCTGACCATGTAATATTTTTGTAAGTGCCAACTATATGACATGACCTACCAACACATTTTTGTTAGAAAATAATAATCTTAAATATGTTTAGACAAGTTTGTGGTAGGTAGATAAGGGTGCATTATGGCCTTGCCTAGATATTAAGGCTATATCCTAGTTGACTATATTCTTGATTTATCAATCTGGGCATGTGAAACTATTTTTGAAGGTTGAGTGTTGATCTCTATCTACTGAAATTCCATGAGAAAAACCTTAAAATATCAAAACCCTAGTCCTGCACATGAACTAAATGGCAATTATATAACAAAATGGAGTATAGATGGGTTAGTAAGGATAACCAAGCCTACCTCAAAAACCACTTGTGACTAAGTGTTCTCTACATAACCCAAATGGGCCTCAAGCTGATGTTTTTCTTCCTTCTAGAGTGGTTGTGTGATCCATGATTATGAAACTAGAATGCTCTAGCTATATGATTTATTGAAATGCTTGATAATAGATGCACTTAACCTATAATAAAAGATATTTAAAATTAGATAGGGACTATTAGAATGCTGTAGAATTGAGATAGGAATAAATAGTTCTCTTTTGATTAGGGTGCAATGCTTTTTATAGATATATTTAGTGGGGATATAATGATTATCCTTGATGTGATTTTATGGAAGAATCTTTAGAATAATTTCACTAATCAACTTGACAAGATATGTGGGAGAGCCATTGTGTAATGTATCAATTTTAAAAAGTGGCTATTGGAGTGTGGGATACAAGGATACACTATGGGACAAGGCCACAATGTGTCACTATCTAACTAGTGTGGACTTGTCCAAGAAGACCAGAGACATGGGGACATGCCTAATAGAAACTTGTGGTATGAATAGAGATGCATGCAACCAAAATAGGGATGTTTGTATGATATTTTAAATTTTTAAAAGATAGTAAAGGTTAGATTATAGATTGTGATTTATCAAAGTGGTGAATATACCAAGGGTAAGGATTCCAAGAATAAATATTGTCAAGCATTAATGATTAATTTTATGTGTTTACCGCTCTTGATCCTCCCTTTAACAATAGTGTACCAATGGATAGAGTTAAAAATATAGTGAAACCCTTAAATGATCCCATTAAGAACATTAACATGCATTACCAAGGATTCATATCCTTAATACATCTTGTAGGTTATTTTAAAGATAAAGTTCACCAATTATCCTTAGAAAGTAAAGCATATCACGCTTGGGTTGATTCTAATGCTATCCATGGTAATCCTATTGTGGGTAACATTTTATACCCACCTTTACCTTCTAATTTTAAAACCCATACATTTTACACATTTTATGGATAAGGGGACCGTTATTTACATCTTAGATCTTTTAGATAAACTATAATAGTTATAATGGTAGCTAACTATTATTGCAACTATTTCCTAAAATCCTAGAGGGATGTGCATTTGTATGGTTTCATTCCCTTCATAGTATATCCTTAACTACCTACCTAGAATTAGAAGAGGAATTTTTAATACAATATATTCAAAATAAAGGGCCT
The DNA here is from genome assembly GCA_037957365.1 of Torreya grandis. Classification (NCBI taxonomy): domain Eukaryota; kingdom Viridiplantae; phylum Streptophyta; class Pinopsida; order Cupressales; family Taxaceae; genus Torreya; species Torreya grandis. The sequence continues at coordinate 3,165,881 of JARHVA010000848.1, read as the reverse complement.
AGGGTCACTTATGAAAAGTTACCCTCTTTGCACCAAGGAAATTCCAAACAAGTTTGTGATTATATCCTATGATTTAAGATTGTTATGTGCTAATTAATTTATCAACTAATTGAGTTGGAAGTACAATAAATTTTTTATAGGGTTATTTTATTGACAAAAATATAATTTACTTTATTATATATGTGAATAATTCATTTACCTTTGTTATAAAGCCTTATCATTGGAATAAAAACTAGGCTTTGTTCAAGTGTCAAATGAAATGAATGAAGACATCAAATTACATAAAGATCTGATGCAAAGGTCTTCATTAAACTTTCCCTTATATAATGGAAACAAGAAATCAAATTTAATTGTACCTCTATAATTTCACCTAACTTTTATCTTTATACTCTTTATTTGTCTCCTTTTTCACTTCTCTTTATCACCATGGTTTTACAAGTACTCATTAATACATACACATTTTATCTTTATTTACCATATTAATTCTTAATGTCTATAGTCTCACTCACATTATCTATCACCATCTCAAACCATCTCAATATCTTACCTCTCAAATAATCTTCCTTCCTTTGTTATTGGTTACACTTGGTTCATAAGTTCATTTACACCTTTAATGATTCAAGGTCTCCCTATCTAAATCATGATGTTTGAGATATTTAATATGATATTTATAGTCATTATTTTAATATTTAACCAACCATGGATACCTCCTAATACTCCTATTACACTTTTCTCCACCTTTCTTAATTTATATAAGAATCTTCTCACCTTGATAGGCTCCTTTGTAGTTTTTTTAAAACATTTTCCTGCTAATATGGTTCTATACATACTCACATTGGAAAACTAACCTCCATCTCAAATATCGTATATCCTCTTCTTGATTTATACCAATTTTCATGGTCTAATTCTAATTCTTGACCACTTTCCCAAGCCTTTCATAGGTTTTAATTAGGTATATTAGGTCTTTCTTGCATATAAACACACACAGTCCTTCACACTCGTATGTAAATGTATGGAATAAAAAAACTTATAAAATATATTAACACACATTTAAATATATCAACTGAACAATTTTTAAGGACCTTTAATGGTTAAAATGTCTTAAAAAGGGATTTTAGTTCTCAAACCCTAGTTTAGGGTTTAAAAGGGTCTGCAAGACTTGAGAACACACAAAATGTTATTTTGAACTACCAACACTCTTTCAAATGACTATGATCATTGGATTAATATTTCTAAACATCTATTCAAATTTTCCAATTAGTAAGTTTCCACTTTGAAACTTATAATCAAGTTCATCCTCCATTTCTTGTGCTCTCTATGTATAAAGGCGTAATCTATAGAGTTCAAGAGAAATTATTTTATGTATTAAGAATAATCAAGGGGTTTCAATATTTTTTAGACATTATTTTATGTCTATTTAACATGGAAGTATCTTTTCCAATAATTGGTTTATCTATCTGATACCTCCATTCTATGTTTCTCACAATAAGTTACTTTGACTGTGTGTGACCAATAGGATTATTTACACTGGTTAAAACCCTATATGTTTTCAAAACCATTGAGACACTTCAATATTCTTAATAATATGGAAAGGATAATTACCAATATGTATATCTAGTTTTCACTCACTTCACTCATGATCTATCTTTTAAGAATACATGTTCCTCATTTTGTATTCCTTCATATAAATAGTACATGGCTTGAACCCACCTTCCTTCACAAATATTTACCCTCACAACTAAAAACAATGCTTAAATATTATTAAATAAATATTAAATCATTCTTTCCAATTTTTCATTGCATTTCAAATTTCCTACTACAAATTATTTTCTTGAAACTCATGCTCACTTTCAACTTCTTACATAGTCAGTCTCTTAAACATAGAACATAGTCTTAAAATAGGGTACATAGTCTATCTTATATTTCTTATCCAAAAATATGAATCAACCTCATAGAATATAAATAAATTCAACAACACAATGAAATCAACTTATAATATTCTAAAGATGACAACAAAACATGTCTTCATTAATGTGTTTCTCATGTACTCTATTTAAACATTCAATATCATTTGCTTATACAATGAACACAAAAACTTGAAAACATATTTGTATTCACAAAAATGATTAACTATTCATGTTTGTGGGTTTATCAATTTTTTTTACACTATGAATCTAACCCCCTACCACTCTCTCTCTGAATAACCACTAGAGACATTTACAAGTTATCTTTTTATTCCAAAACTATCCTAACTACTTTCTAACTTAATTATGTATGTTGGGAGTGTGTAAAACTACATAACCACTAACCTACTCATCAAGATGACTCATCATGTGAGTCATGTGTGGATTGAAAAATCTTGAGCCCTTATTAAAACCTAACCACACAAAAAACATTGAGACTTCTTTAGACAAGGTTGAAGCCTCTTAAACTTGACATGAAGTTTTGAAAATTCAAATCAAGGGTTTTGGTGGGAAAGTGCCAAAGGGACCCTAATTTAAATTTTTCAACAATCTAGCACCTAATATGGACTTCTACAGACCTTTTATGACCACAACAATGTACTAAAGACTCAAAACATGTGAAATAATCCATATTTACAAAGGTAGTGATGCTCCTATGTCACACTACCAAGAAGAAAATAAAAACTTTCCAAGAAATTATAAGTGATATATATATGATGTTCTTGTTTATCAACTCTTTTTCAATGGCATCTCCTCATAGATCAAAATATCTATTTGAGACACGTATACCTTTTTGATGATTTCTTAACTTTATGATGGCTCCTCTTTTACTCATTTATCTCTTTCTTTCTCCTTTGAGGTCATCTTATTGTACATTGATCTCCCACTTGATCATCTTCAACACTTGGTTATTCTTCTACAACTAACCTACACATAGAACACACAAGTCAATAGAAACAACCTCTTGTTTGTCTTGAAAACCACAGTATTGATCTTTCTTAATTATTCTCTCTATTCTTGGTTTTATTTCTTGTGGGATTACTGATATTTGTTTTCTATTATCTCATTCAAACCTATCAACTTATGCAACCTCTTTATCCACCTCTTATTGTTTTTCATTCTTTACTTGGTAACTATCTTCTCTTTCCATAGCTAATTCCCTCAACATGTTTACCTTCTCAATAAAATGGTCTAGATTCTCCTTACTTTTAATGAATGACAAGTTATATTCCAAATTTTTAAGTAATAATTCTAAATGTTCATCTAAGAGTAACTCACCTTATTGGTATGAATATAACAACTCCTTCTTTCTTGCTTACAAATCCTTAAAATGCCCTTCAATTGTTATACTCTCTTCTTTCATTGTCTTGAAAACTTGTACTACTCTCTCTTCACTTTGGTTATTATATTACTTGATATGAATGATTTATTTGGGAATATAATCCTGTCTTTCCAATACTCATTTATTTACTTCCATCCTCTTGTGGCATTCCTCATTCATCAAGCCCTTCATCTTTCCTTTTCACTCTTTTCTTTTCACACTCTTTCTAAGGTCTCTCTCTTGACCTATATTCTTCTCTTGAGAAGTATTCTAACTAAATTGTTAACCATTAACTTGGTCTCTCTCACTTTACTCTCTCTTAATGTCTCTTTCTTTCTTGTCTTCACTTGGGACTCTTATCTCTTTCTCAAGCTCTCTTCTTGAGCTTCTCTCTCTTATGAGCTTTCACTAGCTCTTCTCTTTATCTAAGCTTATTTGGCTTAAGGGATTTGACACACCACTATTTATTTAAGTTATATTTATACCTATATTTTCATATTCCTATAGTCTCATTATCATTATCACAACAATCATCTCAAATCAACCTTTCAATCTTTCAACTTTACTCAATAGAATCTTTATACAAAACACCTAACAATTTCAAAATACCAAACATGCCTTAGCCATTGATAATTATATCTCTAATACCAAATTATTTAGAGGGATTCATTAAAAATATCCTTATATAATGGAAATAATAAATCAAATTTACTCTTACCTCTATAATTTCACCTAACTTTAACCTTTGTACTCTGTATTTGTCACCTTGTCACTTCTCTTTATCACTATGGTTTTATAAGTACTCATTAATATATACACATTGTAATATTTATTTACCCTCTTAGTTATTAATGTCTATATTATCACTCACATTATATATCACCATATAAAACCATCTCAATACCTTACCTCTCAAATAATCTTCCTTCCTTTGTTATTGGTTATACTTGGTTCATAAGTTCATTTACACCTTTAATGATTAAGGTATTCCTATCTAAATCATGATGTTTGATATCTTTACTATGATATTTATAGTCCTTATTTTAATATTTAACCAAACTTTGATACATAAAAATAATCCTCTTACACTTTTCTCCACTTCTCTTACTTCATACAAGACTCTTCTCACCTTGACAGGCTCCTTTGTAGCCTTTTTTTGACATTTCCTACTAGCACGGTTTCATACATGCTCACATTGGAAAAATGACATCCATATCAACTACCATATATCATTTTATTGATTTATACCAATTTTTATGGTCTAATTTGACCTTTTTACCACTTTATCAATCCTTTCATAGGTTCTAATTAGGTTTACTAGGTCTTTCTTGCATATAAACACACATATTCCTTCACACTCGTACGCACATGCATAAAATTAAAAAAACTTGTAAAATATATTATTACACATTTGAATATATAAATTTACTAATTTTTATGTTATTTTAATGGTTATAACATCTTAAAAATGGATTTTAGTTCTCAAACCCTAGTTTAAGATTTATAGGGGTCTGTAGGACCTGAGAACACATAAAATGTTATTTTGAACAACCAAAACTCTTTAAAATTAATGTTATTAATGGTTTAAGCCTACCCAACATCTATTAAATTTTTTCAATTTCATCCTCCATTTCTTATGCTCTTTATATATATATAAGCAGAATCTACAGAGTCTGAGAGCACTTATTGTATGTATTAATAACCCTCAAAGGGCTTCAATATTCTATAGAGTTTTTTTAGGTATGTTTAACATGGAAGTATATTTTAAAATAATTGGTTTATATATATATGACACCTCCATTCCATGTTTCCCATAAGAAGTTACTTTGATTGTGTGTGACCAATAAGATTGTTTACATTGGTTATAACCCTATATGTTTTAAACTCCTTGAGACACTTAAAGAATATTAAGTAGATGGAAAGGACACTTAATAATGCATATATTTGTGTTTAAATAAATTAATTCATAATCTAATTTTAAATAATATGTGCTCCACACTTTATATTCCCTTATATAACTAGTATAGGGCCTGTATGTGCCTTCCTTCACAAATCTTTACCCTCACAACTAAAGATAATGCTTAAAGATTATTAAATAACTAATAAATAATTATTTAAAATTTTTAATTTCACTCCAAATGTCTTACTACAAATTATTTTATTTAAACTCATGCTCAATTTCAACTTCTTACACAGTCAGTCTCTTAAACATAGAACATAGTCTTAAAATAGGGTACATAGTTTGTCTTACATTTCTTATCCATAAATATGAATAAACCTTATGGAATATAAATAAATACAATAAAAATGAAATAAACCTAAAATATTCCAATTATGATAACAAAACATGTCTTCATTAATGTGCTTCTCATATACTCTGTTTAATCATTCAATATCATTTGCTTAAATAATGAACACATGAACTTGCCAATAGATTTGTCTTAATAAAAATGACCAAATATTCATGTTTTGGGGTTTATATAATATTTTAAACTATGGATCAAACCCCATACCACTCTATTTGATTTCCCACCAAATACATTTACAAGTTATCTTTTTATTCCAAAACTATCTTAATTACATTTTTAACTCCCTTGTGTATGTTGGGAGTGTGTAGAACTGTCTAAAAACTAATCTACTCATCAAGATGACTCATCATGTGAGTCATGTGTGGATTTAATACTCTTGATCCCTTATTAAAACCTAACCACACAAACAACATTGATACTTCTTTAGATAAGGTTGAAGCCTCCTAGACTTGACATAAAGATTTAAAAATTCAAATCAAGGGTTTTGGTGGGAAAGTGCCAAAGGGACCTTAATTAAAATTTATCAATAGGATAACACCTAATATGGAATTATACATAACTCATATTACCACAAAAATTTACTAAATAATCAAAACATGTGAAATAATCCATATTTATAAATGGCAGTGATGCTCCTATTTCAAGATCAAATACCAAAATCCACTCAAACCATGTTGACACACATTTGTAAAAACATAAAAGGATTAAATTATAATAATTCTTATAAAAGTGAACACACTAAACCACTTACTAGAAAATTAACACACACTAATGGTAATCATTCTAAACATAGGGTCTAATAAAAAATGTTAAAGTCTTACTTAAAGGAAATTAATTTATTTTAAATTATATTAATGATAATAATTCCTGTACATAACACAAATTACAACCCCTAAAATTCAATTCTAATGATTGTCCACATGGTATTTTAAATACATTGTTTGAATAAAAATTTAATCAAAGTGCACCCTAATTATTATCATCCACCTCATCATTTGAATTTTTTTAAAGGCCAATCATTTTGTACTTATCATGGCATTAATGTAGATCATGATAATTATTTTTATGCATTAAAAGAAAATTTAAATGAACTTGCAAGAAAATAAATTATCTCATAAAAAAAATTGATAATAAGTTACATAAATCACCATATATATCTCTCAAATCTCCAAACATTAAGCACATTCTCATAAAAGTCCTATACAAGATACAATTACCATAAATAATTTCATTAATGATAATAATAGATCTAATAATACCATTACTAGCATAAGAGGTTCCTAAAATACAAAAAATACAAAATTTAATATAATCAACCAAGTTTCCTACACAAATACAGGTTCCCAAGCCAAAGCAATTACAAATTGAACATAATGAAAACATAATAAACCAATTCCTAAATGTGCATGCCATCAAATAAATGGTTATTTGTATTTCCTTTTTCCATTAAGTTTTTAATTATCTTAAGTAATCTTAAAATCTACACACAAATACAAACCCTAGAATACACATCCATATGCATAAATTATATATATATATATATATATATATATATATATATATATATATATATATATATATATATATAAACTAGTCATACATAACACATGTCAAATGATAATAGTCCCTTGACCCTAAATAGCTAATGTGTAGTCAATATCAATGTCTACATCTCTATCATCTATCAATGGTGACTGAGAGGCTGAAGCACTACCTACATATCTTGAACTTGATCTTAACCTCCTCTTATCATGAGCCTTATATGCTACCAACCACTCTTTAATGGTTGTGTGCTCACCCTAAACCTTAATATACTCCATAAAAGTAGTCATACCTAAATCTAATGTCACCTTAGGTGGAGGCATCTGCTATCAAGTATGCTCAGTTTGAAACTAGTCTCACTCAATCAATAAAGCATCATAATATACTATAATTGCATCCAATACATATGTAGTTGTAATAATAAAACTATCAAACAAAGGGGCATGTGTCCCTACAAGATTCACTCTTTCCATAATCCCCTCTGGTAAAACACTATCAAGTGTATGTCATGTCAATAAACATAAATTTGAATCTATTATAAGTGACCAATAATCATCACCTCCTACATCAATAACATAAATACTATAAATATAATACAATCAAATAATAATAATCCTAATAAATTAAATAAAACATACATACATACATACATACATACATACATACATATATGTGTGTGTGTGTGTGTATATATATACATACGCGTGCACACACACACACACACCACCTACTACCCCATGAGCATCTGACACAACTGCAACTAGATATAGTCCTATAACTAAAAATAAGTGTGGACACCTATGTTGGGTCCACCACTATGTATGATCATAGATAACTAATACATCATACCTATTTTGGATATAAAATATTATATCCCTCTCATTGATTAGAAATGGAGCTAGCTCATCACTTGAAGGTCAAGATCACTTCTCATCTAGAGTAGGATTGCTAATCAACCATGGCCAAATTATTAAATAGGGGCACTCCTTAAACAAATCCAAATTGGTGAATCACTTATTTCATCTGAAATGACTCATAAACACCATAAAATTGGTCATTGATCCAACAACTTACTCAAATCCATTTTAACTCTATTATATCCTTACTCCAACCCTCAAATCCATGATATAGCCTCCATATGATGTTAATATATGTCAATCAATCTAACACATAATGAAAATATATAGTACTACTCTAGGTAACATATTCTATGATCATATATCTCCACACATACATTTATGGACATGCACATCTAGCTAATGGCATCTAAATAATTAATAATTATTATATTCTCATAATCTTAACAATGTAACAAAATCATTAAGCCCAATCCTCCACCATAATTGTTAGTAGAGGTTCTTGAAGCATCAAAACATGCTAAAGATGAGGATAACTAAGTTTTACTCAACTATACTGGATAGTGCAGAGAATTCATATTCAAGGTGGGAAAGAAAAATCATAATAGAGATGAATTATTATGCATTAGATAGCATTTAGGAACAACCAATACTTCATTAATGTTTATAGAGCATTAAGAGTAAATTAGATATAAATAATCAAAACATTAAACATAAAAGCAAAGTAAGGAAAAAAATTAAGAAACATAAGTAATCATAACCAAATAGTCTATATTGATCTCTTTAAACATTGAAATCTCTTTTTCATACAAACATACATTTATAGTCTCTTAATGTTCCCATTCTTCTCATACCTATCAACGAAAGAGGATTCAATTCATCTTCTAACCTATTACAAGTTGAGGAGAATAGGATAAAATATACACATATCTAACAACTGAATACATAATACACAAATATTATAAGAATATCCTATGTAACTTTACTATCTGATTTATTATCCCAACACTTCCCTAGACTTAAAATATTATCTCATCCTGAGATAATGTCATAGGATAATTTGAATGTGCACATAGGGTAAAAGATAAGTAAATGGCTAGACCAGTAAGATTCACAGTAATCATTTAAGACATCATTTCCAATTTTCACCTCTTGTACACTACTTAGCTACCCTTTTGGGTTTTTAACTAAGTAGAATACCAACCTACCATTATTTGGGTTTTTAATAAGATGGCATAACTAGGTGGCTGCACTTTATGGGTTTTCCACGATCTTGGCACCACTTGTTTTACTAGTCATTCCCAATACAAGATTTTCAAAATTTGTGCCTTATGTAGTACTTAGCTTGAAGGAGATGGCATTGATGTAGATGATGACTATCCATTTGAATCCTTGACCCTAGAATATGTAGCTTTGTGTTGTGAAATGAATTATTATAGCTCAGATGATGGCTTGTAGATTAGAATGTTGAGGATCTAGGTAACCTCACTATAAAATGGAGATCAGTTAGTCTTATATGTATGTCAATCAAGCATAACTTCCTAGACCATGCACAACAATATGGGTAGTAGTGCATGATAGAAGATGAGTTACTTTAGGTCTAAGTCATTAGTGATGCTCATGGATACCTTAGTATTGTTTACCATTGTCTAGATCTCTCCACTCAACTACTATATCTTATTTATATGGTGTTGGGCCTAGAGCCCTATGAATGAACTACATTAAATCTCAAAATACCATTTATAAAATTTATTTGTGTGTTATCTCTTTCATTTAACAAGTCCTAGAGAGATCTATCATTCTCATCCACTGAGGTGGTGTGTCTGCCCATGGGTGTCTTAGTAGTTGTAGTTATAGCAAAGTCTATGCTAGAACTGGCTAGAGAGTCATTAAGATGCTACTTTCAGTCCAATAAATTTCATGTGACCTATTGTGTTTGGAGTGATACAATGTCTATCATGCTTTGGTACTCCTCTAGAAAGGTATTTAGTGTGGCTATCTTTGCCTTCACATTTTAGCCTAATGTACTGACTACAAAAAGTTATTGGGATGTGCACCAGTCCTTTGTTAACTTATAGACCAAAGTCTTGAGTCTATACTAGTCAAACATAATTTGGTCTGTGATTGCTTGAGTGACCAACTATGGGAAAGTGTCCTAGATCATATTTGTAGCTTCATGAAGGTGATCCTTCAACTCTATATTCTTTACCTTGGATTGATCCATCTCTAATTCTAAGGAGGTAGCCTTTTGCACAATGGAATCTTAGAATGCTAGTATCCCCTCCAATTATTTATTTAATGAAATCCTAGAGACATCCAAGGAAGACTCATGTTTGATTGAGAGTGTGACCAATGTGCTTGAAAAAGATATAGGGTCTAGTCTTGGCATTATGGCAAGTGGGAATGATAAAGTGGTACAATGAGAACCAACTATTGGGACATCCCAAAGCCATACACCTCCAAATTGTAATTCTTATAGTTGAGGACTTGTTTATAAATTAACTAATGCTTATAGCTATGCTAACTACTCTATTTGTGCTTGAAGATTCTCTAGTGCCTATTGTTACTATGCTAAGGCCTTTGTTACCAACTTGAGTTACTACATAGTGTCTTCAGCCTACTTTCTTTTTGTTTATTCCTCATCCTCTTTTTTCTTCTTCATCACTTCTTGCATAGATTACAACTTTTCATGTTACTCTTGGGACTTTAAATTCTTTTCCCATTCTTATTCTTATTTATTCTTATGTTATACTAGGTCCATAGCTTTGGATTGCTCTTGTGTAGCCTAGGCCTACACTTGTGCTTGTGATTGAGCTTGATCTTATTATTTTTCCTATGTATATGCCTATTAATGATACATGAATTCATCTTCTTCCTCTTTTTTCCTTGTATCTTCCTCTATTTTTTGTTATGCATGATTTATAAATTCTATATATTACTATGCTTGGGATTCTACATCCTGTTTTATTTTCTCTTCTTCCTTTTCCTTAACATTTTGCACTTAATATTCCTATGATTTTTGAGCTACATAAGTATCTTCCTAGGCCTTCTTGGCCATATCCATAGATTTATATTTGTTAGCTTCTGTGTCTTTGGCCTTTTGTGTAGCCTCCAATTCTTTAGCTTGTTGATTGACTTGTTGTTGATGTGCTTGTTCCTTCTATCACTTCTTTTCCTCCTTCCTCACTCTCCATTCTATTGTGTGAGCTACTTTTTCCCTTGAGGCCTATTGTTTTAATTTTATGGGTTGGTCAGGTGTAAGGTCTTCAACCTCTTTAGCTTGTGGTGAATCACTTGATCTCACTTCTAAGATATAAACATGTGAATTCTTCTGTACAAGCATGACTAGTCTATGTTTTAGTGGTGGTGAAGTAGAGGTAGGGGAAGGTTGTGCTTCCTGCATAATGGCTAGTCATGCAAAACTACACTCTTCAAGTGTAGGGGAGACCCTAGCCTCCCATCTTGTTTGAAGTTTGCACATAAATGATTTTGGTAGACTTTCTAGAAGGGGTGAAAATATATCCTTGACTAAGAAGGTAGGAGTAGATTGTGAATGAAAAAATTCAAGTTGACAATGTAGCTACTCTACTTCTTCCTAGATGATGTTAAAAACTATGGATGATGGGAAAGATGTAAGGTCCACCAATAGTTCTAGGGGAACCTAATTCTGCACTTTAACCATATGCAGAACCTTCCAGAAGAAGAATTACTTCTCCTCCTCCCTATCATATAAATCCATAGCTATATCTACCATCATGACCTAGTATATTTTATACTCATATGTGCCCATCTAATGAAGGTCACATGAGATCATGATCTACGACACTTTCAAATCATCCATCTAGGTTACTATGCTACATGTCTTGTACTTCAAGGGAGGGGACACCAAATGATGTTTTTTAGGAAGCTAGTGATTTCCCTTCTACTATTATGCTATTAACTTCCTTTGGTTACTATAATATAGTGATGGTTGTGCTAGGTGGTATGACATAAAGTGGAGTCATATGCCTAGATATAAAATATTTTTGTCTAGCAACTTTAGTCTATGCCATATCCATTATGACAAAAAATGGGAGTGGTGTGAAGGGTGACTATGGAAATTCATGAATGTTGATGAACATGCTTTTTGGGATCAAGGTGATAGCTATGTGTTGATTTAGATAATGCATGACATTTGGTGGCACCTAGGGATGTGTTACGATCAGCTCTAGGCACTCCTTCCACCATGATTTAAACTTGACCTCATGTGTTATGGATATACACTCCTATATATAGATAAGATTATGAAATTTTTACATTGACTAATAATATATAACATGGTGCACTTCTCCCTCTGGAGACTTCCATTATGTGAAACAAAGTAGGAAGATGAGGAACTAGTATTGAAACATCTACCTTGGAGAGGTGCAGTAATTATCATTATTGGTGAGTAACTCTTGGATGAATTACTTTGTCTAGTTGAATTGCTCATTTCTATGGATCATCTAGTGGGTGATGTCCATGACCCCTTTTGGTATTTTATTCATATACTTGGTTATTTGTCAGAATCTCCTAGTGATTCACTTGATGAGGATGCACACTAGATCATCTAGGATTTCATTCATTATAATCTCTCTATTGATCCAAACATACAAATCATAGATTTATTGTAGAATGGGGGGCATTCTCATCTTGTATGGAGATAGGGAGTCTCCTCACATAAGCATGCCTAAAGCTCAAGCCATGGTTTTTATGATGATTATAATATTAACATTTGGGCCAAGATAGATGTTGCCATCATTGTAGCGACCAAGCAAAACTTTTATGATGTCTCCAAGGTCACCAAAGGTAGGAGTTTATCATAAGTAATAAAAATATATGTTTTAGAATTAGTGGGGAGATTTGAGAGCAATTGGTTTCATAACATCACTAGGGTCTAGTCAGAATAGTTTATATTCTACTTATTAAAGGTAGTTGAATGGTTCTAGGTCATTAAACTTGGTTTTCCTAAGAGAAATTTTGATACCCATTACCTCTTTTTGATCCTCTATCAAGCCTCTGATGAGTTGTGAAGTATCTATGCCTATTGTAGTGATGGAATTAGAACATTATCTTCTCTCTACACAAGAAAAATAGCTCAGATATTTGCAATTATACATCATGAAAAATATACACAAGGATGAAATGTCAACTTTGGTCTTTAAACTTAGCCTTTATAGATTTGGAACTTCTTTTATTCCATATGAATGTCTTCTTAACTATCCACTCATCATGAATGCAATGGTGGATGTGGTAAAGATTTATCTAATCTAGAAATTAAGGTAGTTAGTTGATGGCACATGTGTGGAGTTACACCATTAAACTATTTGTTATCCGTATAGGGGTACACATGGATGATGTTGATGGGCCATATATTTTTTGAATATTTATTTCAATTGAACCTTGGAGATAGAATTTAATTGTGGTGGATGGTTGTTATATGGTGGAGATCTTGTTTGTGGGATGTTTTCATACCTTCTTAGACTTAATTTCTTTCATTCACTCCTCTTTGACATCCACAATGGTGCATGTGGATCTTCATATACATGGATGGTACATGATATTCTTGATATCATGGTTATCAATTGGTAGTGAAGATATCTCTAAAAACACACATAGATAGAAATGAAACACATAAAAAAACATGTAAAACTAAGAAATCTTAATCTACTTGGTGCTACTCAACACCCATTCACTTAACAAAATAAGATCAATTAGACTATTAGTGGTAGGGATTAAGCCTAAAATCATTCAACCACTTTGGTAAAATTGTTTCTTGAATATATCTTAAAATCATGATTCCTTTATGCATTAGTTCATGTATAATAGGGCCCTTCCATCATTTTTGTAACTTACCCAAAAATGATCTGAAATGACTATCATATAATAATATTGGCTAATCTTTATGAAATTATTAATGGCATAAATTCCTATCATGCCATGCTTTCTATCTCTACTTGTGAACTTATTTCATCCATGATGCTCTGTGTCTATACTAGTCCATCCTATTCAGTTCAAGAAGTATGTTGGTTAAAAAGTCATGATCCCGTAGTCATATTACCACGGAAATGCAAAGACTTGGGATTAAGAATTTCATTGGCATAGATGATTAAATTACATTCACAAACTAGAAATGTGTAAAACCTATGGCTCTCTTATAATACATATAATATGCCCATAGATTCATAGCAATGCAATCTTCTTAGTCATCCCTCTTGATGTTGTAGATTGTTAGAAGATTTAGTTTGGCCATTGGCCTGTGGATGGTACATAGTGATTTTGTGATGAGAAATAATAAATTACTCAATTAGAAGATTTATCCAACACTTTTTTATAATATTTAGCTTGGCCATTGGCCTATGGATGGTACGTAGTGATTTTGTGATGAAAAATCATAAGTTACTCAATTAGAGTTTTGATGGTGTTATTTATAAAGTGCATTCCTCAATCACTAAAAAGATTTATGGAGCATTCAAACCTTATAATAATGTTCTCATAGAGAAACTTTGATGTGTATTTCACACCAGAACTATATGTTGCATTACCTTCAACCCACTTAGTAAAATAGTTAGTCATAGTGATAATATACCTTAATTTACTACATTTGTTCAGTGGATTGATAGGTTTGATAAAGTCAATGCCCCATTATTCAAAAGGTTTCTCAATTAATATATGATACAAAGTCATTTCATATTTTTGTAGTGGTTTACCCATCCATTGGTAGACATCGTAGTGATGTGCTCCTCTGTGTGCATCCTAAAAGAGTTTGGGACATCATAACCCACTATGTAATATATTCTTGGTAGTAGATTCTCCTATAAAATATCTTCTTATGACTCCTTGATACACCTCCTACAAGAGATGAGGTTGTTCATGTTATATAATAACCCTGTATATAACTTCATCCTTCTTCAAGTGATATAAAATCCCATTGATGATGGTGTATGGTAAAGCTCTAGTAACAAACTACTTCTTGTCACATTCTTGATAGTGCACAGGGAAGATTCCTTATTCGAGGAAGTTGGCAATTACTTCAAAATTTTCAAGTTTCATAGATACGTGAAATAGGTGAGAATCAAGAGAGTTTTTTTGTAATTCTTCTGGTTCTTTGGCATTTGGAATGTGACTGAGATGATTTGGTCCCACATTCTCTCTTCCTCACTTTATATTAATGTGGAATTTGAAATCCTAAAATAACATCAACCATCGAGAGATATATCCTCCTAACATCAGCTTGTTGACAAGGTATCACAAGGCTTGATGATCAATGAAGGCTTTAAATGGTTTCAAAAGTAGATAATGTTAAAATTTCTATAGTACTAACACAATAGCCAATGCTTCTCATTCAGTGATTATGTAGTTTTTCTCTACATAAGATAATTTCTAGTTGGTAAAATGAATACGATGGTCGAGCCCACTATATCCTAGCTATGCAAGCATAGTATTGAATATGATACCTAAAGCATCCACATGTACATGAAAGGTCTTATTCCAACTTGGAAAGATGATGATGGTCATAGTAACCAATCTCTATTTTAACTTGATGAAGGCTACTTGGCACTTTGAAGTCTAGAAAAACTTTGCATTTTTGCATAGTAAGGATTCTAATGGAGATGAAATAGCTGCATATCCTTTGATAAAATTGTGATAGTAGCTTATATGGCCAAAAATAGATCACACTTTTTTGAAACTAATGGGTGGAAGCATACTCATAATTATTGTAATTTTTTCCTGATCTACTAGAATGCCTTCACTACATACTATATGTCCTAAAAAAACACCAAAGGATGTAAAGAAAAAATTTTATTTAGATTAAATACAATGCATATATATCAATATAATTATAACATTAGGTATAAATTAAATAATTTTTTTTTAAACAAATAAAATATTGTGCAATCGTCAAGATAGACTTCTAAGAAGTCATGAATGTAGTCCTTGTATGCAGTCACTACTATGCGAGAAAACACTATAGGTGCATTCTTAAGGTAAAAAGGCATGAACTTATATTAAAAATATCCCCATTTCATGGTAAAAGTATTTTTTTCTATATATTCTTCTATTATAAGTATTTGATGATATCTGCTGAAACCATTCATGAAATACTAGACTTCATGGCCTGTGATAGACTCCAAAACTTCATCTATGAATGGAATTGGGAATGGATCATTTACATAGGCATCATTTAGAATGAGATAATACCCATATAATTGGATTTAACATACCTTATTTTTATTCACTACCATAAGACTTACCCAATCTTCCTTTTTTATTGGATAAATTATTACTATGTCTTGCATCCTATTGAGTTCAGCCTTCACTTTTAGCTTCATATTTAGGTTTAGCTTGTATGGCCATTTATTTTTAGGTCATACAAACTCCTTTAGTTTAATTTTAATCTCAAAAAAAGATGTATAAAATCATAAAACTTATGAAAATATAGTGTGAAATACATCTTGGTAGTCTCGCAAGAGTTACATGACATCAAAAAGTTCAGCTTCTATCCAATAATCACCTATATGCACCAATTTTGGAACCTCATTAGTTATGATGTTTATGACATTATTTTTTATGGGATGATATTAAATCTTGTATTTTTATTCATAAATAGATTAATATATCATTTATTTCCCTTCTTATTATATAATTTGTATGCTATGTATCTTGTCTTCTTTACTAGGTTCTGTGTCGGTGTCCTTTACTAGCTCTACTAGCTATTTAGGTCCAAATAAATTCATTAAATCCAGATCACCATCAGAATCAAAATTTTAAATGTCATCTTATTCATATCATATTTGGTGGAATGGCTATGTAAGATATTGTTATTCTTTTTTGGCATTTTTTATCTTTGTAATGCCAAGTTTAGATCAGAATCAAAATTATTCTGTGCAGTGGATTTTGTCATGATGCTTATGTCTTTTGTACACCCATGGCATAAGAATTGTTTGATTTTATGTAGTGAATTATAAAATAGAGGGTTTTCATATTCAAAAATAAATGTATAAATGAAATCACTTTGTACTTTCACCCAATGCTTTGTCTCCCTTATACGCTCTTGATGCATATACCATACTGATGGTAACAGAGCAAGTGTATAATGAAAAATGTGAACCCAGTACTTTGGTGCCACACCTTCTTTAGTCCAAAATTAAACACATTTATGAATATGAATTTTAGGAAACTCATCTTGTTGAAATAAAGGCCAATTATTCTAGATGAATTATGGTAGTTGAAACCTACTAATCATGAGCTCACATGCCTCATCCCACTCGAGCTAGTCATTTTAATAAATTTCCCACCATGCCATGGTAACTCCCTTCACATAATAATTTAGAGAAATAACCCATTGGATTATGGAAGGTACATGAACTTGTAAATGAAGAATAAATTCATTGGCATCCTCTATTACATTATACATAGGAAGTTTTCACTCATGCACAAAGAGCATTCTCATCGATCAGAGTTCATGATAACCTCAGGCCCAATTGAGCAAGTGTGTGTCTGAGTCTCCATGGAAAAATGAAGCTACCTCCCAAGGAAAAGTGCCTAATCTAGTCACACACACACACACACACACACACACACACACACACACACACACACACACACACACACACACACACACACACACACACACACACACACACACACACACACACACACACACACACACACACACACACACACACATTCTTGCATATGGTCATTGATGTGAAAGAAGAAGTAAAATTCTAACCAAGTAGGGGATTTTATAAACATAGATGCATAATATTCTATGAAAAACTAGTTTACCAATGGCTACATAACTACTAGTTTGGGCCTCTATTGTTCTAATGTCTGTAGCTATTGAGTGAGTAATGGGTGAACTTGATTTTTATTATGTTCATGCAAGAAGTTACACTTAGCTAGGCATAGAGCTTTCAAATTTTATTTAGAGTTCACCTTCATCCAATTGGTTATTTTGTATGATATATGGAAACTCTAGTTTAGCCAGAATGACGTATAGTTTGTGTACTCTATTCAGAGGAATGAAGATAAATTTATCTCTTTGGTGTGATTCTAATATATTTTGTACTATGTTGATAGTCATCTGACCATTATATGCCCATTTTTTTCCAATCAATACAAGGTAATGTGTTACTTCTATCTTCATGTTGATGACTTCAAAGTCACCTCGTAAGGTTAATTTTATAACTTCGATTTCAACATCTTTTAATTTGGCAATAGGCTCAACTCTTCCATAGTTAGCTAAGCTCAAAGTTATTGGGTTGTAACTTAAAACCAGTCATCCAATATCTTTCCATGTAGACCTAGGAATAATTTTGACTATGCTACCAAAATCAAAGACAACATTTGGGATCTCATAACCTATAATATCAATGTAAAGTTATGCATACACATCCTAGGGATTATTTATTTTCACATACTAGACCAGCTTTTCTATCTTCTTTTGTCTGTACTATGCACACTTCAATAGATTATGTATCAAGTTTGTGATATTCTATGAGGTGTCTTCATTATGAAGTGTGCTTAAAAGTTTTATAAGATTTGTCAACATAGTGACAACTCCATATTGATACATAATGCAAAAAATATGGACATAAATTTGTGCATCTATTGTTTTAACATCTCCTTGAGTGGTATCTTGATGTTTGTTGTTTATCAACATATATGTAACTTCATACATAATCCCCTTATCTATATTTGGGTTTGGGTATTTATCCTATTTTAATTTTCAAATGCCCTAATATTGAGGCATTTCAAGTGGAAGCAAACCTCTTTATGCATTCCATTGTCATGTCACAACATTCAAGAATGCATCCTCCATAGGTTGCACACTTACCATATTCACATTATGAACAACCTTATCCTTTATTTGCTTCGCCAAAATAAGACAATCATCTATGTCATGATGGTCATATATTCTATAATATGTATAGTAAGACTACCTTTCAACATTCATCAAAAAATTGAATTGTACATGATTGTATTCTCCACATAGGTAGCATTGTGAATGAGGTTACTGGTAGTTATCTCCTCTACCACCTTGGTAACTTCCTCTATATCATTCCCTAACTCCTCATTTATAACCTCCTTATTGTTATGTAGTGTTCTAATTCTAATGATTTTAGGTATTATCTCTAATTCTAAATTATTGTTATATAATTGGTGGGGTCTAACTTGTTTGCTATTGTTGTGTCATGGTTGAGCTCTAGGGTGCTGCATACAAGTACTAAAAAGATGGTAGTGTCTAACTCAATGAAGGAGAGGTCTAATCAACTATACCTTGAGGCTAATACTATGACAAACTAGGAATCTACTGTGGACCTATTTGGGCTACACAACCTTTATCGACCTCTAGGCCTAGAATCATCTTCTTCATTGAGGAAATTTATTATTTAGTGACGATGAATAAATATTTAGTGATGAATTCCTTAAGCTCTTATAAATCTCTCTATTTATTTTCATTATGATTATTTAACTTATAAAAATTATAATATAGATTTTATGAATTCTTGACATACTATTGCAGAAGGTGGCAATGCATTGTTGCATGCCCCACTACTAGAAATATTTCATATAATTATATCTTGATCTTAGGATAATCATTCCTATGATGTCCTTCCTTTTTGTACTCCATAAACCAAAGATTCAATTTAGGTTTATCTACCTCATGGTATTACTCCATTATCTTCATAAAATCCTATAGTGTATTTTTAATCTTGGAATTAACAGTAGGAGCTTCTCCATAGTCTTCATTTTGCTCTATGCATAGGATAGTAGATCAAGCATATGCTTTTGTAGCATATTGAGTCTATGCAGTGGCAAACCTAATTATAGAACATAGTTCTTCGATGCACCACATAGATTTTTATTTGTTTATTAAGGAAAATTATACCTTATTCATCACATTAGAGAATCTATGATCATAGTTGTAGACTGATTCTCTAGACTTTTTCCTTATCTCCTTCAAGTGTTATATAGTTTGACTAGTGCATTTATTTATCTTGAATATTGTGACAAACCAATCCTTAACATCTTGTAGAATTGACCCTAAATTTCTATTTAGTATATGAACTCAAGTTCTCTTTTGGATAATGTCCATACTAACTCATACTTTTAACAACTTCATCAGTGATGCCCTTAGCTTTCCATCTCATCTCATAAGTTAGTAGGTATTATTCAAGGTTTATAGACCCATCATAGATTGCTAAGTTTATGAATCCTCCTTGATGACCCTTTGAGTAGAGTGGTGTTGATGAAATATATTTCATAGATATTACAAGAGGAGGTTATGTTCTAGGTGATCCTACATATGTACTACTCTATGCTCTAGGAGAGTCAACATGTGCACTTTGTTCTTTTATGCTTCTTTATTTTCTTTTCTTGGTTTCAACAAGCCCTATGGCCTTTGATACTTGAATTTTGGTACCCCAAAGATGCACTTGGTCTAAAAATGGTACTTCCCAACTATTATCTTCCTATCTATCTAGTTGAAAACTTATACTAAAATATAAAATATTAGGTTACAGGGACATGTGTTCTTCCAGTGAATGCTTCTTTCTTATGACTTCTTCTGCTAAACTTAAACCTATGATTAACTTGTGACTATGTTCTATTTCTTTGTGTAATTATTATTCTTTTAAAAATACTCATTATTGTAGTTATGCACTAAATATATAATCTATATGCTCTACTTCTACACTATTCTTGCCTTCTTATTCGAACATATCTTCTTCATCTTGTTCTTTGCCACTTCTTTTTATCTTATAACATTCATCATATTCTTTCTTTGTCTTTCATTTTTAATTTCGCTCATCACATCTTCTTACTCATTCATCCTATAATTTACTATTAGGCTTACCTCTACTCATAACTACTTGGGTATTCTTCTATTTAATCCATTTGTTCTGTTGTCATAGTTCTCATTCTAAATATAGACCTTTCTTTTGACTCTTCTTCCATCATGTCTCCATTATGGATTTAGGTTCAAGGTTTACTTACTCATCTAACCATAATTCACTATTATGTCACACACACCCCCATATTCCCAAATAAACTACTCCATATTGGCTAGAGTAGGTACCATGGCCTTGTCTATGACCAACATCTTCACAAGGAGAGGTAGTCATTGCAAAAATTTCCCTCTAATTCCTTAGACAAATAGGTCCTATATAAATTTGAAAGCTATATATCCCTGTACTAAAAATTTGGTTATGTATTTATATATGGTGGTAGAAACCCAATAGTCTATTACTCTCATCTAGTCAGTTTCTAGTTTTTGCAATTGGTCTATCTTTTCTTCAGTCTAGGTAATTGTTTCTTTCATTTTAGCATTAAAGCAATAATACTCCAATCTTGTCAACTAGTTAGCTAAAAATTCAAGTAATTTTCACCATAAAATTTTATATATATCTCCATAGATATTCTTTTTAATAATTTCTCATGTGGTAAGACCAATCTATTTAAATTTTTCTATGAAATTACATACTTTTTGGTCTAATCACGTCTCAATGTTTCTCTACCCTGATAGCCATCTTAACATAGTTTCTTCTAGAAAGAGTGTTCCATACTCACCAAAATATTTTTATAAAGAGGTTATTGAAGCATAAAAACATGCTAAGGATGAGGATAGATAAGTTTTACTCAAGTGCACAGGATAGTGTAGAAAATTCATATGTAAGGTGGGAAAATAGAAGCATAACAGAGATAAATTATTGTGCATTAGATAAGAATTAGGAACAACTAGTAATTCATTAATGTTTATAGATCATTCAAATTAAATTAGATTTAAATAATCCAAATATTAAACATGAAATCACACACAAGGGAAAAAATATGAAACACAACAAGGTAACCATAACCAAATAATTTATATTGATCTCTTTGTTGACAATTTTGACTTCATAGGTCAAATTGTCAACCCTACCATTCAAAAATTTTCATACCATGATAGTTTGTATTTATAAGTGTTATATAATTTCTCAAGGTCATTAAATTTATAAAAAATGGATAATCACATTGATCACATTTTGGACTAACTCCATGACTCATTTCTATGCAAAATTTGACCATTTTATGCCATTTAGAGAAGGATTTGATAGTATATGATCAAGATGAATATTTATTAAATCTTGATTCAAATAAATATACATATTAAATAATAAATAATACATTTAAAAACATTTAATTTAGATTTTCTCGGTGAAAATAGCCTTTTCAATGCAAAAATAGGCCTTTTTGAGGCATTCATTTTGGTTTTCAAAGTATTTTTGTGAGAAAATAATCATATAGGATTAATTGGGAACTTACAGGGTCATATAATTTTTTTTGAGTAAGTTCCACATGAAAAAAATTCAAAAACCAACTTTATTCCAATATTGACCTTTCTTTCATGCCTAGAAGGGCAACTTTCAAATGCTCAGTATGAGAAAAGGAGAAAGAGTTAGGATCTAAATTTTTTTCCATTATTATGGGTCTTATTAATATTAAAATAATTTTCATTTTTTTACTGATTGGTTACCCCATATTTATGAACAATCGCTAAGAGTGACAATAGGTCACTATAGCCTACGCATCTGAGGGGGCTCAATTCTTGGGCCTCTTTCTCAATATCAACAAAAAATTAAGAGGAATGGTTTTGGGTAATGTTTTTATGGATAATTATTCTACTTTTCATCTTATTCTCATTTTATAACTCTTAGGAAGGAACTTACAACATAAAACCATGTTTATTTCCATATCTTTCTAAACAGTCTCTTGGATCAATTTTGAAGAAAAATATGGGTTATTCATCAGTTTTTTTCATCTTAAAAGGTTATATATGGATGATATAAGTCATGAAATAATTAAATAATTCAATTAAAAATTCACAAGTTTCCATTCTGAGTGGGTCTCTCTGATGGAGTTTAATCTAGGTACATTTCTTAAATAAGGTACTAATGCACTTTTTGAGCTTGTTTTTAATGTTATTTCCCAATCACAATGGATGAGATAGGTTTTCAATTGGTTTAAGAAAGAAATAGGTTTTAATAGACATCATGACCTTGATAAAACCTCAAATTTCTTGCATCATGATTGGCACTCAGTCCGTACATTCAATATGAGTACCTCTAGTTTGTGATGATTTAATCAAGGGATAATTAGTGTCATAGTAGGAAGGAGTGATTTAGATAGAATATTTTGTGTCAAGATAAATATTTAGATGCATTTTATTTCATGGATCATGATAAAGTCATCACAAATAAATAACATGATATCAAATCCACCATACATAGTCACCCTTGATTGCATTCACTTATCCCCATGGTAGGTTAAAGAGTAAGGTCTTTGGAAATTCATAAGAAGTCATAAGGAGTCTTGAAAGGTTTTGAAAAGGTTCCTATAAACAATATGAGTTATCAAGACAAATTCAAAATTTTCTCATGTTTTAATCTAAAATTTCCATCCAGTGCCTACACATGGAGAAGTCAATCTATAGGTGGCACCATAAAGGCATGAAAGAGTTATATGAAAGTGTTGAAACATGTTTTGAAACCCTCTTTCAGGTTCTAAGATGTTGAAGATACTATAATAAGATTATGTGAAGCATTAGAATAGTTGTCAAACTCAAGAGGTTATCTAAAAGATTCAATGACTGTGTTAGGGACCATATCCTTAAAAACACAAAACAAAGGCCCTAATCACTTTTTGTGCTAACATGTGGATGGGTAGCATGAGATTTTGAAGAGTCTAAATGCATTCACCTTGTATCTATTATGAAGTAAAAAAACCTTGATCAAAGGTAAGTTATATTTGATTATAATATTATGGTGTTAAGAGGCTTTCAATTCCTACAATTATCCAATATAGGAAGGCAACAATCTATAGAATGTATTGAATTCTAAATAGCCTTCCAGGCCTTATTTAAGAGATGGTAGGGGCTTATCATTTTGGTATCATCTTGTTCCCATTCAAGTGAGAATATTTCAGTGATTAAAAGGGTATATTTAAGGTTTGGAAGGAAAGGTATGAACTTACATCAAATCCTATATCCCTATAGTGACCTACAATAAAACACTTACAACCACTCTATGCAGTCATATCAAGTGAAAAAGGAGCTAGGCTTGGATGTTAACCCTATGTTTTCTAGTTAGGTGTTTTGATTATGGGTGGTATTCAAAAATGGAATGAGAGCAGGGATTGAGTTTTTTAGGTAGGATTAAAATATGCTTCTTAAGGAAATCATACAATCAATTTTATTTAAAATATACACCTACAACTGTGTATAGGGTTAGTAAGGGGTTTTTAACTTTTTATGGTCTGATGTGTTAAACTAACATTCCAATAGGTAATAAGGAGACTAACATAAAAAAATGGAATTTATATGTGATTAAAATGTTATGAAAATTTTCAAATGGATTAAGACCTACATCCAAACCTAAAGATACCTAGATGGTGCTTCAAGTCCAAACACACACCTACAACTAGGCCATAGTGCCTCAAAGAACAATATGATGCAATATGCAAGTTATAGGAATATGACTAAATACTTGAAAATGTGGATGGTAAAATAAGCTTAAGGGATGTAATATCATAGTCACTAGGTCCCAACATGAAAAAAATTGGTATAAAGCTCTCCCTTGAGGTGACAGTCTGTACATCTTCCATTTTAAGTACATTTACTTATCCAAACATGGAAATAATGGCATGAGAGGTGGATGGTATTAGTGATTGGACATGATAGGATTAGAAAAAGGTTAAATATAGGAATAGATATTTTTAATTATGCAATTTTGGAAAATTACATGATCATCCATTCAGGTTATGTACACAAAATGGTGATTGGGTGAATCCTAGACCCAATGTTGTTCCCATTATTTTCATGAAGAAATCATTCTTTATGAAGGTTAAATAGAGGTTAATTAATAGGAAAATGGTTATATTTATAGTGTGAACATGAAATTTATAAGGTATAGATCAGTTATTGATGAACTTTGGGGATTTCAATAACCTACAGGTATGGAATTTGAGGCATACACAATCAACATTTGCACTAAATCCTTGCCATTTGGAAGGTCTATGAGGAAGTAAGGGATAGTTTGAGGTGATGTATAGTTGTGAAACATATTAATAATACATATAAAAATATTAATAAACCTTTATATCATGAAAATATTGCTAGGATAGGCTCAAATAAGACAATAAAAATTCCATATACCATTTATACACATAGTCAATGCTTAAAAAGTTTGCCTTGGGGTTTTTGGAGTTTAAGGGAGATAAAAGCATCAATTTGAATTTAATTTTTGTAAATAATGTAATAATTACACAATTAAAATGAAAATTTAATTGTTTTTATTAAATAAATAGGTAACATATCCTCTATTTTGTCTCAAAGGTAGGCCACTTTCAGGCATGCACAGAGACAAAGAATAGAGAAAATGTGACCAAAATGAGTGTTGGGTGTCTTGGAAACACAATGTGATGATTTGGGATGATTAAATAAGGTGTATTGAGATGGTAATGACATGAATTTAACTCAGTAATTATTATAAACCACTCAAAAGTGTTGATGGACAACCATATGCAGTCAAACCCCATGGGTCTCAACTAGGCCTAAGGCCCAAATTAGAGGCCATTGACAATTTTTGCACTAGATGAGAATTATAATCCTTTGATTCATGTTTTTAATAATATATAAGGTATTTATAAAATATTTTTATGAATAAAATCCCATAATAAATCCATTTTTGAGCTTAAAATCACCTTAGACATGTGCAAATTAGAGAAACAACCTCGAATAGGCAATTAAGATTGCTCATATATTTTTGGAAACTTTGCATGGGAGATCAAGGGGTTTAGATAAGTTGGATAGGGTCATGAGTTTCCAATTTTTGGAATTTTATTTTAATTTTAATGTCACAATTTTATGAACAAGGGTTAAGAGTGAAAATAATCTAAAACCCTCCAAAAACCTTGATTTGATCCAATTTGAAAATTTTGAGTTGGATACCCCAAAAAACCACATATTTTATTAATGAAACATACCAAAGGTTATATGGGAATATTAGAGGGTACTTCACATGGTTTTTTATATACCTTCACTTATACAGATTTGTGTAAAAATAATATTTTTTGAGGTTTTTGGGCTAAAACAAGGGTTCTTGATCACATATAAGGATGTAAATCACTTTGGAGGAAATATTAAGACTTTTTTTACTTTAAAAAATAAAAAAACCATAATAATTCATCCAAAAGTTCCCAAACTATTCAACTCTTTTGGGCCAGTTAGAAAATGCCTTTAAAGGACAAGCCTTCCAAAGACCATTTCATGGTTTTGGTACTTCCCTGGGGTTCTAGAACACCAAAATTGACATGGATCATGTTGTGGGAATTAAAAAATTTAATCAAACACTTATTTTATGTTTCACACATGTGTGAGATCCTAGGTGAAAATTTTCACTTTCTAGGCCTAGAAGGGCTAATTAGGCCTAATTTAGCAAGGTGAATGGCCTAGAAAGCATGTCAAAACTTGGATTTTGTCCAAATATTTTTTTATGGATTTTTAAAAGGATACTAAATAATTATAATAAGTATTTTTTTTGCATCAACACTTATAGTTTCTCCCAGACAAGGAGCTTTTCAAGAAAAAAGGGTTACACTAAATATATGGATAATGCATAGATTGAGCATCAAATCAAGTTTTTTGGAGTATTTTTTAATTAAATAATATTTAAAAAGGTTTGGTGTGTCCTAAATAATCCATATATGGTGGAAATGTGTAGGTTTGAAGAAAATTTGAAGAAAACTCTTGCTTTTCCCTCTACGCCATAGTGCAAAATGAGCTTTTCAAGGGGTTTGAAGGCTAAATAGGTGCATATAACCTATAAAAAGGTATTATAAATTTGAATAAGGATTTGTTAAAAAAAATATAAGCCTTCAAAAATTCATTAATTATTTTTGATTAAGGTAAAAAATTGGAATAAGTCTTCAAGTCCTAAAATGACTCTTCTTCCTACGCCCCTTAGAAGACAAACTCAATTTTACTTGTGTAAGCTTATCAAAATATTGTGAAAGGTGGTAAAATAACATCAAGGAGAATAATAAAGGTTAAAATAGAATATTTTAATGCATTCAAAATCCTATTTTCATGGAGGAGGACTTATTCACCAAGGGAACATGCAAGCTAATTTGTAGGAGTTATAACAAGAGTTTAAGTACTCTCCAAGTTGATTATGATTGATTAAATGAATTTGAACATGTTCCTAAGCCCTAAAAATATTTGAAAATATATATTCCATTCCATCCTATGGAGGATTAATATTTGGAAGGTTGAAGAATGCTACGTTGGGTTTGAAGAAGGATAAAGAAAAGGTCTTATGTCCTAGTTTTGAGGATTTTTATCTCTTTCTCTCTCTTCTCTCCTATTCTATATATGTAAGCAAATTTTTGGAATTCAAAAGGATCCTTAACATAAATTTGAAAAGGCCATGCTTATAAAACATTTATACTTTCCTCTTTTGATGAATAAGATATAATTCATACCTCTTCAAAGTTAGATTTAGTGTATTTTCATGATTTGTTGATAGATGATAGTGATAGTTCATGCTTCCTCTCATCTTGTCCTCTCTTTATTAAATATTTTTAGGTTTTAAGATCATAATTAAAAATTTTCATAGTGTGTTCAAATCATCTTGTTTATTTGGAAAGTGCAAGTTTTCTTTAGTGTCTTTGAGAGACCTATTGGATAGGTGCCTTAGATCATGCATCAAGCCTAAGCCTCTATGTGAAACACCAATGTTTGGAAGTTACCATTTGAGAAGTTTAGTTAAATTTATGTTATTATCCATCCTTTTAGTACATATAACATAAATTATATTCACATTTTGGTGTATCACCATAGTTAGATAGGTTTTCCTTTTAGTTTACATTCTTTCCTTTTCCCTTGCAAGCTGGTAGTGTAGAGTAGGGATACTAACTGATACATCAAGGGGAGATATAACTTAGAATATAGAGATTCAATCCACCTATTAGGCCACCCAAAACCTAATATTGTCTCCATTTTACTTCAGACTATGAAATCCCAAAACTACCTTCACAAGGGTATAAGTCTTGAAGATAATAATTTTTGGCATGTCTGGTGGGATCCATTGAAGTTGGTCTTGGTGAAATTGTAGTTATAAAAATGTTCTTCATGAATTATTTGGTGATTACAGGCTTAAGAAATTACTTCTAATAGTCTAGACATAGTTTCCAAGTAAGTTTATTTTCATTACACTATCTTGATATTGTTTTCATGGTTGTGTATGAAAAAACTATGTTATACTTCCTTACCATCCCTATGATGAATTATAATAGCCTTTTCATGATCTATATGAGCCTTATTATGGGCCTAATTAGCCTTACCAAGAGTTTTATCAAATCTATGATGAGCCTTATCAAGTTTCCCATGATATTTAATACCAAGAGCATGAATCTTACCTTCCTTGTGAACCATATCAGTCTCATAACCAGATTTCACCCTTTTCATATGGATACGATGTTGTATGTGAGTAGCCTTGTTTACAAGAAATAATGGATGAGATAGAGCTCAAAATACTACCATATGCAAGCAAAGTTTGTTCAAACTCTCATTATGAAGAAGTGAATGGCCTATTTCAAAATGTATCCAATGATCCATAAGAAAGAAATGAGTTATACAAACATGTATTACAGAATATGGAGGCTTGGGAGAGGAAAAAATTTAATTGAACCATTTATCTAAAGAACACTCTTGTATTCCTTACCTATCTTCTTGTGTTATTTATTATCATGAAGTTCTTAACCATACTAAGTGTGTGATAAGGGAGCTTCCTAGTTGGAGTCAAGAGTAGACTCATATGCCTATTGAGGAGTTTATTCAAGAGAATAAACCTTATTATAGTCCCCATTATTCACCACTCATCCCTCAAGCTCAATTTGTCTATGATGACAAAGAGGTTTCAGAATTTGATGAGGTAATGGCCAAGTGGAAGGAGCATAATGTAAAAGTCTTTAAGAGTTTTTATTTCCCTCTTCAAAACTCCCTAAATGATTCCATTACTATCAAGATCCCAAAATTTGATCATAATAAACATTCCATACTTCATACTCCCTCTCAAGTAAATGAAGAAATTGCTTCAAGTGTGTATGAGGAAGAGTTTCTCATTGATACTTCACTTGAGGTTGTAATTGAGAATGAGATTGTAGTTGAAAATGACAAGGCTAGTCTTGATGTGGAAGAACTCCATGAGGAGTTAGTACAAATTGAATTAATAAATTAGATTGAGATATCTCCTATTGAGAAAAATCAAGATACCTTTCAAAATTATCTTATTCAAATTGATCAAAATGAGGAACACAAGGATGATTGGCAGTTGTATCTTGAATCTCTACCAAAGATTAAAGAACATTGTAAGGATATTTGCCTATTAGAGAGCATGTTTATGATAAGTTTGATAAAAAAACACCTATTCAAGATCATGATGCATCTTGGATTGACTATTCAAATCTCCTTTAAGAGCTTGATAAACTTGCAACAGATGGTAAGAAGGATGAGGTCAATCAAAGACAATGCATAGATGAGATATCACTTGACAAGGTTATAGTTCACAAGTAGTATGAAAAAGATCCTAAAGTGAAATATGAGTTTGTCTTTTTTGGTGATTGGTTTATTTGTTGATGACTCATTTGAGGAGATGCTAAGAGAGTTGGTAGGCAAAATGAGTTCCTCATCAAAGGTTATGTTCAATAAACATCCTACTTTACAACTTGTACCATCTCTTGGAGTGAGTGAGTTTATTAATTTTCCTTTTGATCCAGGTGGATCATGTTTTTTCATGCTTAGTTAGATTAGTTTGGTTATGTTTTGTCTCAAATAAGTGCTTTGTTTGCACATTTGTTTTGTTAGTTAGTTTTCCTATTTTATGTGTTTCCTTTCTTTTTTTAGAGGAAGGAGTTGTCTTATGTCAATTAAAAAGGTTTATATAAGTAATGGACCATATTTTTCATTGTTTATGAGTCCAAATGTCATGTATATGGTTTAGTTCTCAAGCATAGTAGGCATGCTTCCCAGTTGAGTCACCAAAATGTTGATAATTTTGACTTCACAGGTCAAAATATCACCCCTACCATTAAAAACTTTGCATATAATGATATTTTGTATTTATGAGTGTTATAGAGTGTATCAAGATCATTGCATGCCTAAAAAATGGATAATTAGGTTGATCACATTCCAGACTAACTCCATGACTCATTTTTATGTAAAATCTAACCATTTTGTGCCATTCAGAGAAGGTTTTGATGGTATATGATTAGGAATAAGATATATTACATATTTATTCACCTCATAAGACATTTAAAAGACTAAATAATACATTTTAAATCATTTAGTTCACATTTCCCTGGTGAAAATAGCCTTTTTAGTGCAAAATAGGCCTTTTTGAGGCATTCATTTTGGTTTTCAAAGTTTTTTTGTGAGAAAATAATAATAAAACCTTAATTGGATCCTTAAAGTGTAATATTATTGGTTTTGATGAATTTATAGGTGAAAATTTTTCAAAAACTAACTTCACTCCAATATTGACCTTTCTTACATGCCTAGAAGGGTAGTTTTCAAATGCTCGATCCAACAAGAGGAGAGAGAATTAGGATATCAAAATTTGAAAATTTTAATGTGTCTAAGAAATATTGAAATAAGTGTCATTGGTTCATGTATTTATTCCCCCATCTTTATGAAAAATCACTAAGAGTGACAGCAAGTCACTATAGCCTATACATCCAAGAGGGGTCTGTTCTTGGTCCTATTTCTCAATATCAATAAATAATGAAGAGGAATGGTTTTTTTAAATATTTTTATGGGTCATGAGTCTCTTTTTAATCTTACTATCATTTGATAAATCATTTTAGGAAGGAACTTGTGACATAAAACCATGTTTCTTTCCATATCTTTCTGAACAGTCTCTTGGATCAATTTTAAAGTAAAATATGGGTTGTTAATTAGTTTTTTTAATCTTAAGAGGTTATAAATTTATTTTATAAGTCATGAAATAATTTAATAATTCAATTAAAATTTCACGAGTTTCTATTATGAGTGGGTCTCTCTGATGGAGTTCAATATGAGTACGTTTCTTCAATAAGGTACTAATGCACTTTTCAAGCTTGTTTTCAATGTTATTATCAAATCATAGTGGATGATATAGGTTTTCAAGTGGTTTAATAAAGAAACAAGTTTCAAGAGACATCATGACCTTGATAAAGCCTCCAATTTCTTACATCATGGTTGCCCCTTAGTCCATATATTCAAGATGAGTACCTCTAGTTTGTAATGATATAATCAAGGGCCAATTGGTGTCATAGTAGGAATGCATGATTGAGATAAAATATTTTTCTTTAAGATCAAGATTTGGATGCATTTTATTTCATGTATCATGATAAGGTCATCATAAATCAATAACATGATATCAAATACACCATACACAGTCACCCCTAATTACATTCACTTATCCCCATGGTAGGTTGAAGAGTAAGGTCTTTGGAAATTAATAAGAGGTCATAAGGAGTCTTGAAATGTTTTGAAAAGGTTCCTATGAATAACATGATTTATCAAGCCAAAATTCAAATTTTCTCATGTTTTAATCTAAAATTTCCATCCACTGCTTGCACATGGAAAAGTCAACCTACAAGTGGCACCACAGAGGCATGAAAGAGTTATATAAAAGTGTTAAAACACATTTTGAAACACTCTTTCAAGTTCTGAGATGTTGAGGATACTATAATAGGCATGTGTGAAGCATTAGACTAGTTAGAAATATCAAGAGGTTATCTTTAAGATTCAATGACTGTGTTAGGGACCAAATCCTTAAAAACACAAGATAGAGGCCCTAAGTACTTTTTGTGTTAATGTGTGGATGGGTAGCATGAGATTTTGAAGATTCCAAATTCATTCACCTTATATTTGTTATGAAGGAGAAATGCCTTTATCAAATGGAAGTGATATTTGATTCCAATAGTATCATGTTAAGAGGCTTTAAATTCCTATAATTCTCCACTATAGGAAGGCAATAATCTATATAATGTATTGAATTCCAAATAGCCTTTTATGCCTTAATCAAGAGATGGTAGGGGCTTATCATTTTGGTTTCATCTTGGTACCATTAAAGTGAGAATATTTAAATGATTCAAAGGGTATATTTAATGTTTTAAAGGTAGGGTATGAACTTCCATCAAATATTACAGCCTTATAGTGACCTACAACAAAGCACCTAGAACCACTCATATGCAGTCATATCAAGTGAAGAAGGAGCTCGGCTTAGATGCTAACCCTATGTTTTTAGTTAGGTGTTTTGATTATGGGTGGCCTTAAAAAATAGAATGAGATAAAGGATTTAGTTTTTTAGTTAGGATAAAAATATGATTCTTAAGGAAATCATACAATCAAGTTCATTTAAAATGTACACCTACAACTGTGTATAGGGTTAGTAATGGGTTTTTAACTTTTTTGTGGTCTTGAGGTGTTAAACTAGCATTACAAGAGGTCATAAGGAGACTAACCAACATATATGGACTTAATATGTGATTAAAATATTATTAAATTTTTAAAATGTATTAATACCTACCACTAAACCTAAAGATACCTAGATGGTGCTTCAAGTCTAAACACACACCTACAACTAGGCCATAGTGCCTCAAAGAACAAGATGATGCAATATGCAGGGTACAGGTATATGATTGAATCATTTCCATTTGGATGTTTATATAAACTTAAGGGATGTAATATAATACTAAATAGGGCCCAACATGAAAAAATTTGGTATAAATCTCACCCTTGAGGTGACAATCCATACATCTTCCATTTAAAGTACATATGCTTATCCAGACATAGAAATAATGGCATGAGAGATGGATGGTGTTAGTGCTTGGACATGATAAGATGAAATAAATTTTTAATATAGTAATATATAGTTGTAATTATTCAATGTTGAATATTGCATGACCATCCATTCATAGCTATGTACACAAAATGGTGATTGGGTGAATCCTAGACCCTTGTTCCCATTAGTTTCATGAAGAAATCCTTATTTATGAAGGTTTAAGAGAGGTTAATTAATAGTAAATTGGTTATATTTATAGTTTTAATTTGAAATTGAGAAGGTATATATCAATTCCCAATGACCTTGGGAGGTTTCAACAATCTACAGGTATGGATTTCAGGTATACACAATCAACATTTACACTAAATCCTTGCTATTTGGAAGGTCTATGAGGAAGTAAGGGATATTTTGAGGTTATGTATAGTTATTAAAAATATTAAAATTGAATATAAAAATATTAATAAACCTTTATATCATGAAAATATTGGAATAAGATGTTAAAATAAGACAACATACAGTCTATATGCCATTTTTCCACATAGTCAACACTTAAAAAGTTTGCCTTGGGGTTTTTGAAGTTTGAGGGAGTTAAAGGCATAAATTTGACTTGAATTTTTGTATAGAGTGTCATAATGACCCAAATAATACCCATATATAATTTTATTTCTTGAATAAATAGGGAACATATTCTATGTTTTATCTAAGAGGTAGGCCACTTTCAGGTATGCAATGAGATAAAGAATGGAGAAAATGTGACCAAAATGAGTGTTGGGTGTCATGGAAACACCATGTGATGATTTGGGATGATTAAATAAGGTTTATTAATATGTAAATTACATTAATTTAACTCATTAATGATGATAAAACAATCATAAGTGTTGATGGACAACCATATGCAGTCAAACCCCATGGGTCTCAATTAGGCCTAAAGCCCAAATCAGAGGTCATTGACACTTTTTTCACTAGATGAGAATTATAATCCTTGGATTCATGTTTTTATGGATATATTATGTATGTATAAAAAAAAATATGAATAAAATCCCATAATAAATCCATTTTTGAGATTAAAATCACCTTAGGCCTATGTAAATTAGAAAAACAAGCTCAAATAGGCAATTTGGATTGCTCATATATTCTTGGAAACTTTGAATGGGAGATAAAGGAGATTGGAAAAGTTGGATGGGGTCATGAGATTCAAATTTTTGGAATTATTTTTCAAGTTCAATGTCACAACTTTATGAACAAAGGTTAAGAGCGAAAACAAGCATAAAACCCTCTAATAACCTTGATTTGTATGAGTTTGCAAAATTTGAGTTGGATACCCCACCAAAAAACATAGTTGATTCATGAAAAATATTTGAGGTTGTAGGGGAATCTTATAGGGTCTTTCACATGGTTTTTTTATATACCTTCACTTGTACGGATTTGTGAAAAAATAGTACTTTTTGAGGTTTTTGGGATAAAATAAGGGTTATTGAGCACATATAAGGATGAAAATAAATTTGGAAGAAATATTAAATTTTTTTTAATTTATAAAAATAAAAAAACCATAATAATTCATATAAAATTTCCCAAACTATTCAACTTTTTTGGGCCAGTTAGAAAATACCTTGAAAGAACAAGGCTTCCAAATGTCATTTCATGGTTTTGTTACTTCTAGGGGGTTACAGACCACCAAAATTGACATGAAGCATGGTGGTGTCATGATAAAATTTAATAAAATTCTTTTTGGATGTTTCACACATGTGTGAGCTCCTAGGTGAAAATTTTCACTTTCTATGCCTAGGAGGGCTAATCAAGCCTAATTTGGTAAGGTGAATGGGGTAGAAAGGATGTCAAAACTTGGATATTGGACATAAAATTTATTATGGATATATATGAGGATACTGGGTACCAATAAAACTCTTGGTTTTGCATAATCACTTCTAGTTTCTCCCAGATAAGGAGATTTTTAGGAAAAAAGGGCTACAAGGAATATATGGAAAAGGCATGGTTTGAACGTCAAATCAAGTTTGTTGGAGTATTTTTTTATTTAAATAATATTTAACCAGGTTTGGTGTGTCCTAAATAATCCATATAGAGTGGATATGTGCAGGTTTGATGCAAATTTAAAGGAAACTCCTCCTTTTCCCTCTACTCCGTAATGCAACATGAGCTTTTCAAGGGGTTTGAAGGATAAATAGGTGCATATGGCCTATCAAAAGGGATTATAAATTTGAATAAGGATTTTTTACACAACATATAATACTTGAACAAGTCATTAAGGATTTTTTATGAATTGAAACATTTGGAGTAAGTCTCCAAGTCCTTAAAGGACTCTTCTTCTTCCTACGCCCCTTAGAAGACAAACTCAATTTTGCTTGTGTCAGCTTATCAAAAAATTATTCCAAGTTGTAAAAAAGAATCAAGGAGAATAGGAAGGGTTCAAATATAAGATTTTAATTAATTTAAAATCCTATTTTCATGGAGGAGTACTTATTTACCAAGGGAACACGCAAACTAATTTCTAGGAGCTGTAATAAGAGTTTAGGCACTCTCCAAGTGGATTATGATTGACAAAACCAATATTAACATGTTACTAAGCCCCAATTTTTTTTTAAATATCTATTCCATGACACCCTATGGATTATTAATATTTTTAAGGTTTAAGAATGCTACATTGGGTTTGTAGAAGGATAAAGAAAAGGTTTTATGTCTTAGTTTTGAGGATTCTTGTCTCTTTCTCTCTCTTCTCTCCTATTATCTATATGTAAGCTAATTTTTGGCATTAAAAAGTATCCTTAACCTTATTTATGGAAATTCCATGCTCATTAAACATTTTTACTTTCCTCTTTTGATGAATAAGATAGAATTCATACCTCCTTAAAGCTAGATTTAGTGTATTTTCATGGTTTGTTGATAGATGACAGTGATAGTTCATGATTCCTCTCATATTTTCCTCTCCTTATTACATATTTTTAGGTTTTAAGATCATCATTATAGGTTTTTTAGTGTGTCCAAATCATCTTGTTTGTTTGTCAAGTGAAAGTTTTCTTTAGTGTCTTTGAGAGACCTATTGCATAGGTGTCTTAGATCATGCATCAAGCCTGAGCCTCTATGTGAAACACTAATGTTTGGAGGCTTCCATTTTATAATTGTAGTTAATTTTATGTTATTATCCATATTTTTAGTGCATATAACACAAATTAAGGTCACATTTTGGTGTATCACCCCAGTTAAATAGGTTTTCCTTTCAGTTCACCTTCTTCCCTTTTCCCTTACAAGATGGTAGTGTAGAGAAAGGATACTAACTGATACATCAAGGGGAGATAGTCCTTAGAATCTAGAGATTCAGTCCATCCATTAGGCCACCCATAACCTAGGATTCTCTCCATGTTACTTCAAACTATGAAGGCCTAAAACTACCTTCACAAGGGTACAAGTCTTAAAGACAACACTCTTCAAAGGTCAAACTCTCTTCTTCATACAAACAAACAAACACACACACACACACACACACACACACACACACACACACACACACACACACACACACACACACACACACACACACACACACACACACACACATATTCATTTAAAGTCTCTAACTATTCACATTATTCTTGTACTTGGTGCCAAAAGAGGAGTCTATAAATTTTATAACCTATTACAAGTCATGAAGGATAGGATAAAATATACATATATTCAACAATTAAATACATAACACATGAATATCAGAAGAATATCCTACGCATCTTTATTATCCAATTTATTCTCCTAATAATAACCCTCCTGAGTATATATATGTAAATCCATGTATTATTTTGACAAAATGGTATGACCCCAAAAATATATATAATCCCATTATCCTTTATCTGCTAAATAATGTCAATCATATTATACAAAAAGGATACACCTCCCCCATCAACAACAACAAAGGTAACTAACAACCCACATACATTAATGCAATTGGCAAACTCAAAAAATAATGATCTTTGAAAAAAATAATGTGGTCTCTCCTTTAAAATACCTTCTACCTTTATCATGTCCAATCATATACTTGTGACCTTCACCAATACTAAATATTGTCTTTACCACTACTTGAAAATGGATAATTAGTAGTTGTAGAATGCACCACACATACTTCAAAATCATCATCATATCACCTATGGGAAACTAAAATGTACCTATATCTAAATCCCACCTTTAACTAAAATCTATCATCATATGCATATGATATGGAATTAGGTATAAATACCTATATCTCCCAATCCTACAAAAGCAATAATTGTAGTCTCCTCATTTAACAATGATAAACCACAAACAATTTACATAATATGCCCTTGATGGAACTCTTGGGATCTAAGATCACTCTAAAATCAAAAATATAAACACAAACATCAATAATCCAACCTCATGACCATAATTTTTTTCATATAAATTCAAATTTTAATTTGGACACAATCACACTACAATGGACAATGATGTAGATAAGGACACATTAATCATATGCCATCATAGACAAATCTTTAATTCAGTAGACACCACTATAGTAATTGATTTTATGGACTGTGAAAGAATTAAATATTTAATACCACTACATTAGTTTGGATACTACCGATGATGGTGAGATAAAACCATAAAATAGTAAAAATATAACAAGAATAGAAAATTAATTAAAACTTAAAGTACCTAATTCACCAAGGATTTATTACTCATTAGATCAACATGATATTCACCTTTACAACCACCTATACTCACTCAAATCATGTTCACACTATTGGTCTCTTTTGAGGCATTTTCACTCTATCTTGTCAAATTCTCAAACTTGTTTACTATGGGGTTACAACATCCTATTTATACCTTCCTATCATTCTAAGGTTACACTTTATCATATTTACATTCTTGCTAATGTCCACAATAAAAAATGAAATTGTGAAATCTAGCAATTTTCTTTATCCAATTCCATTGCATTTAGATTCATTATAATAGTGATGATATCATCTTCCACATCATATTAATTATTATATTCATTAGGTATCCCAAAAATTACTAATAGTTTGAAAAACACTTTTTCAATTACTTTCCTTCACTCTAGTGCTTCAAATATACTCTCACAATTCATTTAATTTTTCTTTATGATTTTATTCTCCTTTTGGAACCAATGAATCATTATTCTCATCCTTTATCTAAAAATTGGGGGTAAACATACATTCTCATACAATCACATATTTTCAATATTCACACAATAAGCAATATATACTAAATACATTATATGAAAAACTCATCCAAAAATTCAATAATACTATGATGTCAAGGCAATTATCAAGCACAAACTTGTAAAATATGAGGGAATGATACTCACTCATGTACTTCCTTATTCTATGTTGATTTTTTTTCAAAATATCACTACTTTAATAATAAATTTTTTAGAAAAGTTTCAAAATAAAAATTTCCCTCAAATTATAAGTTACAATTTCAAATAGCATTTCAATTTCAATTCAGTACAAGTATAGGGGGAATGATTTTTAATCATGATCATGTTTCTATATATAAATTTCAAAATATCTCTTTTACAAAATTCAAAGTTACAAAAATTTCAAAATAAAATCTACATCTTTCTACAATAGTGTGAATCATATAGTGGCAAGTCGGCCACATTGAGTCTAGTGACACTCAATGTCTATGGCTGAACTTTTTGTGAACCCATTGTATGGTTCCCATTTGTTTTTATTTACATGTTGTTAGAGGTTATTGACACTTGATGGTTTAACACTCTAGTATTACTTACAATTATGTTCACAAGTGAAAGCATATTCTTGTCTAATTCAAATGTTTCACTCATTGAGACTTGATATATCTCAGATTCACCATAGGTTCTAGCTCTATAAGTTAGTATGGTTATGGCCTAGGGATATCCAATGGTCCACACTCATTCTATTACAACTTTAAATATTATTTTTTCTCCTCGAACATGAATCAAACAAGATTGAAAGCACTTTATCTCCACTTAAAAACAAGGGAACAATCAGATTACATACTCTATGGGGTGTATACTTTCCTTACTCTCTCTTTTCAAATTTCAAATTTCAAAATTCAAGTTTCAAACTTTCAATTTTTTAAATATGGAAAATAACTAGTTATAGGTGTCATTACGGGTTTTGCATTAAGACACCTCACACAACCAAGATTCACATCAAAAGTTAAAGTGTGTATACATTCTAAGGTTCACATTTTACATTAATATAATAATTTAAATTCATTGTATAACTATAATAAAGTGGGAAAAAACTTAGACACACAAATTTGGTACAAGTTCATCCAAAACACACATTTTATGTAACAATGCTTATCTATATTATTAATGATGGTCAAATGGATTATTGGTATGCCCTATTCTATGCCATAGGTTTCACTCTTTTGTTTTTATTTTCATGTCTTTAAAATTTATATTTTAACTTATCATATCGATCTTTGGGATCCCCAATTTCCATTCCATGTCTTTATATTTTAACTTATTTTAAGGTTGTATTATACGATAATACCATAGTGGAACATTATCCAAATAATGTGAACTTGTCCCAACATAACTTATGAACACTTTTCAAATTTATATATTATTAATGTTACTTTTTATGACTATTGGTCTCTTTCAAGAAGGCCTCCCCATGCACTAATAAATTTCAAATTAAAATTCAAGAAATTTATATAAGGGTATTGTTAAGAGCTAAAGGTTGATTCTCTATGATTAAAAAAGTTATTAGAAATTTATATCTACTTATTATTACATAATTATAAATTTATCTAAAAATTCAAAGTTCAATATATCATTTGCATGATTATGTCAAGGGTATTCATAGGAAAAAGGGCATCCAACATTGAATTTACAATTCCATATACACATATAGGAGGGATAACTATATTGGCCTAAGGCCCATTTAGGTTATCTAAGCAACACTTAGTTACATAAGGTTTTTAAGGCCAACTCAACTTTCCCCTTACCCATTTCCCCTCTTTTGGATTTGATCTCTATCTTATTTCTTATGAAAGATCTAGGGTTTTATATTTTACAATTCTATCACATGATAACATAAACCACATAACTAAATAGTAAACCCTTGTAGGTGATCACATAGACCCAGATCCAAAAATTAGAAATACAGTCAACAAGGGTGCGACCAAAGTATCTAGATGAGGCTATAGTGCACCTTTGTCAACCTCCTATGGACTTGTCTAGTAAATTAAAAATTATTGTTTTAAACATGAATCTGTCTATAGGTAAATTTCACATAATTTAAAATTATAATGAGATTACATAGTCAAATATATTTTTTTAGGTATTTTTGCACATCCTTATGCCCATTTAATATTTTTAGTAAGTTCCCATTTTCTATAAATTATGTAGTATATTTTTTTTCACTATATTTTAATATCAGATAAGTACATATCAACATTTTTATTTTAATAGTTTAATACCCTTATTTTAAATAAAATAAAATTAAAAGGGTTAAACAATAATATAAAAGGTTATGTAGACCACCAATTAGCCAAACATATCCTCAGACACACTATAGGTTAAGGGTGTAGCATGTTCTTTCCCTTCAAAAAAATGTTTCCCTCAATGTTGAATAACTCTAGATGTTAATGTAGGAATTATTCATTCTTACATGTTTTATCCTTGCTATTTATATTCATCCACTTGGTCAAATACTCCTTGAATTCCCATCTTGCATCCTTTCTATTCAGATTGATCCTCCCTTGTTGCATCCTTGGTAATTAGGTTTAGTACATGTCTAAAGGATCTCCTTAGGTTTCAAAATGACTTTTTATTCCTCATCCTTTAATGGTAACTCAA
This sequence comes from Torreya grandis, assembly GCA_037957365.1. Classification (NCBI taxonomy): domain Eukaryota; kingdom Viridiplantae; phylum Streptophyta; class Pinopsida; order Cupressales; family Taxaceae; genus Torreya; species Torreya grandis. Next base: position 3,125,161 of record JARHVA010000848.1, on the reverse strand, counting down.
TATAGATGGATAATTGTTATACAATTACCTTATTTTTATATGATACATGAAATACTTGATGTATATGTGTAGACTGAGGTAGATTTAACTTCTATACAATATTACTAAATTTCTACAAGATCTGCTAAAAGTTTTAATACTTAGGAGAAATTTCATTATCTATTTTATATTTCTTCAAGGAAATTTCATTTTATGGTTATAGGTTAAAAAATCCCCAATAATCCACTTTAAAATTATTCTTGTTATGATGTTGATCTTTTTTTTGCTTCATTTGGTTATGTGTTATTGCTAAATTTTCTCTTAGACTAGTTAGTACCTTATATTGGTGTTAAAGGTGTAGATCAATATCTAAGACCATTTTTTTACCCTTAAGGATAAGGTAATGGATTTGGGTTGATATCCATATATTTCCACAAATTAAGACATTTTGGATATGGTATGTAAGTAAGTGTTATACCACCATTCTACTAGTGGCATCTGATGAACCCATGTTTCAAGTTTACCTGATGCAAAACAATAGAGATAACCATATAGGAATTTGTTAAACACCTATATTTTCCTATAAAATTGATGGTAATATGATGAGATATGAGGCAACTAAGTACCCAAACATGAGATTAAATCAATCTAAAATTTATCAGTGTGTATAGGATCATGATCACTTACTATGAGCTTGGGGATACCATGTATCTTTTGAACTATATCTTGAAAAGCATATTATATCAAACTAACTAAAAATGGTTGAGACAAGGAAAAAAAATGGGCATATTTTTTGAGCCTATCCATGATTATAATGATAACATTTTTACCCTCCTCGGGAAACCTTATTATGATTTCCATGGAAACCTCCTCCCATCTTTGACTAGTAATAGATAAGGGTTGTAGAAGACCTAGGTTATTAATTATCTCACCTTTGTTTGATAACACACCAAACACTCTACCATAAATTTATGAATACCCCCTTGAGTCCTTCCCAAAATAAATATTTTTTTATTATATGATAGGTTTTTTAAATTTTTGAATGCCCCTACTAGAGATGCATGTAGCTCTCTAAGGATATTATGTTTAAGGGTAGAAATCATGCACATGTACAATCTATATTTATACCACAAGGCATTCCATTTCCACTTGAATTTGCCTAAGACACTAGAATCTTGATGGTACTGCTAAACCAAAACCTTTGTATCAATATTGTTTGTTTTCATATTCTCATCTTGCCTCATCCACCCAATGTGCCTTCCATACAGATGTTGAGCATAAAAATGCCTCTATGGATTCACCCCTCATAGAAAGTTCATCTATGACTACATTATTTTCTCCTTTATTATATATGATTTCAAGGTCATACCCCAAAATTATGGTCACCCATTTTTATTTTTATTTATAAGAAAACATTTGTTCTTGATGAACCCTAAATTTAGATGTGGGGATAGGGTTAAGAATATAAAATTAGTTTAAGCACAAGGGTGATAAATTAATATATAATACGAGAATTGATATAAAACTTAGAAAAATAATATTTTGAATTTATACAACTAATACTACTAAAAATATAAAGTTCAACTATTGAAAGATATGGAAATAAATAGAAACAATGGTACTTATATAGTTTATTGGGCACAAGTATATATGAACTAGAAACATGTGGAAAATATGTAAGATAAATATTCTATATCAATCATCAAATTTTATAAAATTCACTTTTATGGCCATAGACACTACCATTGACATTAATGTCTGATTATGATGCAACTATCAAATATAGAATAATAAGTAGATCTATATGTGATCAACTTCACTATTTTAGGTTTATTTTACCCTATTTTTAAATGTATTCAGATTTGAGATACTTACTATCACTCTTTGTTGATTGATCAAACCCTAGTCTTCAATCTTCTTCACATTTAGAATGAGTTTGCTAAAAAATGGGTTAGTGGGTTTATGGTGTCAAGCTAACCCAAATATCCCTCTATTAATAGGTTCTTACTACATAAAAAATAATCCAAGGAGTGCCTTAGACTTATGTAGTTATCCCCTATGTGTGGGAAAGTGTGTGCATAAGGGTGCACTATAATATATGAAGATGCATGTGATGATTTATCTTGTAATTTAAAAAATATCATTCATGAGATATTATTTGAATGCTTCAATACTATAATATGTTTTATTTGATGATTGATGAGAAAATAAGGATGAATAGGGTAGAAAACAATGCTTGTGTAGCTGATTGATTTATCTTTAGTAGGTGTTTGATTGTTATTTTCTAGATGATGAATGAGAAGGATTAAGTTTATATTTATACCACACCTTTTTAAAATATCTCACAAGAGGGTTCAATAATATAATTAGGCAAACCCATGGGTTTTGATAATTTTTTAATTTGGATGAATTTTGGCTATAGACACTGGATAAGGATTTGGAAATTAATTTCAATAATAATGTCCTTATGTGGCTAGTAGTATCTATAAGGCTAAAAAATAAGTATGGATTTGAAACTACCAATGAATAATTATTATTAGGTTTTATTTTTTATGTGTATTTTAGGAGACCTGGGTTATGATAATTATATGGATCAGACTAAGAGATAAGCATTTAGGCACAATTAGATGGAAAATATAATTCTTTAAACAATATAGAGGTCTAGAATTGAAGGGTAGAGCCCTGATTTATATTAGTCAAATGTAAAAGACTGAGAAATTATAAATATTAATTTTTGTATCTACATTTACATGCATTTAATATGATAATTCATAAGGATGAAATTAAGTTTAAAGGAAATAAATGCATACCTGTGTGTGTATAACACACATTGCTTGTACTTGAGCCCATTTTGAGTGCTTCATTGGTGTATGAAAATTGACCAAGAAAATGTTATAGTATATATTAGTGCATATAATCTAAATTTTGAAATAATTTAAATTCTTTAAAATAAAGAGAGCAAGGAAGGAGTACACTTGTGTGTTAATGTAACCATTTTGCTTCTTAATGATTTGGATTGGTAAAGATATTTCCTTATGAAACATTATAATTATATAAAGTTCATACCTAAACCATGGAGATCCAAAGAGGAATATTGGAAGGTATTATGTTCCCAATCTAGTGTAAGGGTGAGTTGTGACATCACCACTGAGATCATTATATCTCAATTGCACAATTGAAGTGTGAATATATAACTTGATGAGGTTGAGTGATTTAATCATCTCATCATATCAATCTAGTGAGATTAGATGATTTAATCACTCCAATATATAAATATGATGAGGTTTAATGATCTAATAATATCAACCTATAAAATGAACCCGCTATTGCATTAGAAAAGTCTTGATAACAATACATCTTAGTGTAATTAGTGCATCTTGGTGAGTAGTATAATTGGTAAAGTTTAAAACTTTAATACAATAAAGTGGAGTATATACCTATAATATGTTTGAGATGGATTACATGTGTTATAAATATGAAAAATATTTTTTATATATGTGCAAAATCTATGTAGTGTATAGGATTCTAACCCAAATGTATATCTAAAGCATGGAATTGAGCTAATGTTTATGCAATTGTGGAGCTCATATATTTATGATATGCCCCCATTGAAATATATAGATACTAAGTAAGTGATTAAGTGTAGAGGTAATGGCTTTGTGACATTCCCCTATTAAAATTTGGAAATTGTGAAAATGTAGAAGTGTGGAGGTCATGTTTTATGCCATGCCCCAACTGCAATCCATAAAACTCTAAAAATGTGGAGGTCATGCCTTATATGAGATTCTCCCATTAAAATTACCAGTTTTTAGGTGAGGAAAATATAAACTACTATGTACCTTACCTAAATAGGATAGGATCACTGTATAACATATGTTTGAATCATGTAGTACATAAGGATAATATGTCAAAGTAGATATATCAATTAAGATCATAATATGTGATCACATAAAATCCTAATATGCATGATATAGATCATGGAAATTTATATAGGGTCATAATATAATCTCAACAAGAAATTAAATACACACATAAGAACACTCAATGTAATGTAGGAATGGTCCAAAGAGACCTCATACAAGGGGCATGTTCAAATGCTGCATAATTGAAATGGATGACATATCTAAATACCCAATAAACATAGAATTACATGTTAAAATTTCCAATCAAAATACAATGGCACATGGTCCAACATACAAGTAACATATTCAAATGTGTTAGACCCAATTAGTTCAAACCCAAATAATATATATATATATATATATATATATATATATATATATATATATATATATATATATATATATATATATATATATATATATATATATATGTATTAATATAATAAATCTCATTATTAAGATATGTTACAACCATTAGTTTAAAAATTATGACTAAATGAATTTCAAATAATAAAAACATGTATCACATCAACCCACTGGTATACTAATTATCACTTAATAATAAACATTAAACATAATATTAAGTTGTGAAACTAATCATCTAAACATTAAGGCATACTGAGCACTTCAAATGTGGGTACAAATCATGAATCACTTGAGAATATAATTACAACTATTTTTTATAAATCATAATATGTTTTACAAGTACATATCTAGTACTATGGTAATTATACATCCATAAACATGGTAAAACAAGGTATAATATCAATATACATAATGATAATACAAAAGTACAATATGATCTACAAAATTAGCTCTATGATCTATCATGTAGCCTGAGTGTAATTCTATCTGGTTGAACCAGCTAAAGAGGGAGAGCATCATTCAAATGATTTAACTTCAACTACAAACCAACGGTCTCATACACACCTCCTTTTTAGGAGTGGCCCTAACCTTCACATAGGGGTAGATAAAAATATTGTGAATATCTATAAATAACTAAAACCCATGTGTGTACTAACATGATTACATGCATAAATAAAATAGGCCATGGAATCCATTCTTATATCTCAATGATAATAATAAGCATAAAAACTAGTAGTATAATGAAATGACAATTTGTCAACTATAACATTACTTTGGCCAAAGTTATAATTATATATTTTAGATATAAATCTGTCTCATTTTCACTCACATAGAAATATCTACTAATGAATCATACAAGATGGCATCAAGAGGTACATATACAATTCACACACCATTGTACTCATATATGTACTTATTATCCACATACCAAATGAAAATAAAGATTCAAAATTAGTTCATAAATATTATGCCATAGTGAAAATACATGCATTTATAAATAAATATAGAATACCTATATGTTAACAAGAAAGAATGACATCCAAGACTTTCTATACTCACACTTAACGTACCTTTCAATCACAAGTTTTCATATACATAATTTTTAAAATCTTCCAACATAATCCTCATATATCAATTCAATTCATGACCCAAAAGGTTAAGTATATATTTTACTTGTACTTTCATCTAGTCATATCGGATTAGGTTTTTATAGTCAAAATATTGTAGACATAAAGGTACAATTAATTATAATAATAATTGTGTCAACATCCAAGTATAGCACAATGTGCTCAAGGTCACCTTTATTCTAATTCACATCTTATAATAATATCTATTCTACCATATATTACAAAGAAAACCCATACCTTTTTTGGTTTTTCTTTATAATTCAATAATAATTCAAACATGAAACATTATTTTCTTGTTACATAAATATTCAGTAACCCATTCCCTAAATTTTACTCATACCTTCCTATCTAGGTATATCTTATAGATGTTCTCACATTAATAATTGCACATATGCTAGTTACATATTACCCAAATTGAGAATTTATTATACTATCAAGTATGCAAGGTTCGATCTTAGGCTATTTGTATTCACATAAAATAATTTATTCTTAAATGTGTTAAATCAAACATTCACATGCCTAGTATTATAATCCCCATACCTTTTTTCCTTTCATGAAGAAGCCTACAGGTTCTATGAAGTGGTAAATCAAGTGTTACATTAATATAATTGAGATACAAAATAACCTTATCTATCATACAAGTCTCCATATTTAAACTTAGGAGGGTAGAGAGGATACATCCCATTTCAGGTTTTCATAGAAAGGTTGAACCACATGCACAACCTACCAAATTCATGTTATAAAAATATAAATATCTATTACACTTTAATATATTTAACAAAATAAATTCTGTGTGACTATCTAAAATGATTATAACTCAATAATAAGTGAAATAACACACATTATATGACTACCTAGTCATAAATTTGCAAAGATCAAATCACAGGCATGAATATTAAAATTTATTTAATATAGCAACTATTTCAATGAAATTCATTAATCTCAATCTAAAAATTATACTGATTTAAAGGTAGACATTGAATAAAAATTTAACCCCATTCTGGTCACATTTTCTCACATAAATAAAACTCTAAAGATATAACCATTTTGACTGACCGCTATAGAAACATAGTTGACTACTGTCAAAAGAGGTCTTGATTTTTTTACTAGGTATACACACACACACACACACACACACACACACACACACATATATATATGTATGTATATATATATAATTTTATTAGTGGTCATGTGTGTGTGTGTGTGTGTGTGTGTGTGTGTGTGTGTGTGTGTGTGTGTGTGTGTGTGTGTGTGTGTGTGTGTGTGTGTGTGTGTGTGTGTCTTCTCTTAAAATAGAGACTATTTTTATCCCATATTTCATTAGAACTAATAGTTATAGGCAATCCATGAAAATCCTAAATTCTACTACTTCACATATTATAGCTCATAATTAACATTATTCAATGTTAAAGCCTTAAATATAACCCTATTATCTTGTATGTTTTATTACCATCCTTATTAACCTATGGAAAAAATCTATATTCCATCCCTAGGTCAATATGAATGAAAGCCTCTATGATACACACAAACACATGTATATATGGTAGAAAGGATATTTAAACTCAAAGTTGAATGGTTAAATATTATCCAAGCCTTAACTATATATATTAAATTTACCATGGAAAATATTTCTTATTATTTTTATTTTGCAACACATATAAAAAACTAAATAGTCTTAACTCAACCTACCTAATGTTTTGCTTATTTTATGGTTTGAATTCAAATTCAAATAACCTTCCTTGTTTCCTAAAAATTTTATTCTTTGAGCATTATTCTTCTAATAATTTCCCTCCTTCAAGATGCTCCTTGCTTTTCCAACTTACCCTACTTATCTTTCTCCCCATTTTATGCATGCTTTGCATGGTCAAAAAACTGACTCCCCTTCTTATGGCCTCTCCACCACATGTAATTTATTACATAAATGACTAAATCCACTCTCTATTCCACTCACAATCATAGTATCCATTACATGGGAGGTCAGTGTCTAATCCCATCATGCAGATGAAAAAGTCAACTAAAACCATCATAATTGAACCTTAACAAAAAATTTATTGTCAAAACACTTTATCCATTCAAAATCCTCAAAATTTCCATATTAACATTATTTTAACCCCAAATTATTTGAATGTCAAGTTTTAATAATAACAATTATCATAGGGGGGATATTTGCCCCTAACACCCTTTTTCCAATAAGACCCAAAAGGGGTATAACATTAAAAAACCTCAAAATATTTAAACTATTTTAATACCATTTAACACATCATAGTCTAGTATTTTAACCTTTTAGGATTTATCTTATGTAAATCCCATTTATGATTAAAGTGTTGAGTAGACTAAATCAGGGAAATCAAATGCATAAAATAACCACTAATTATTAAAAAATTTGACTAGCTTTGACTTTCTAAAAATAGTAATAAATATGTGAAAATAAAAATTATATGGAAAACACCTAATACAAATTATCTAAGTCTTCAAAACTAAGATGGAATTAGGTTTAGGTGTTATCAACTAGATCCCTATGTTTGAACCCCTCCTGGACAATAACATTACATTATGATAGTAATGCCATGTGACTCTAGTGTCCTAATATTGGTGTTAATGTCCTCTATGTAGGATTATCCCAAACTTCTGGGTAAACCTATGTTTGATTTTATAGGGTCTATTCCTATGCACATGAATTTTGTAACTCTATATTGTGATTGTTATAATTGATTTATGATACAAACCCTAATCCTCCTTGCAAGTAAGATATGAGATGAAACATGTGTTCATTAGTAGGATAGGATAGACATCCTCAACCCCCATTATGAAGAGACTATCCTACATACCAATACTCCAAGGAGGGATCAATCTTGATGTAGTTTCCCCCACCTAGGTGCTGGTGTAAGTGCAAGTGGTCCTAGTATGATAGTTTCCTTGAGTTCCTTGAATGTGCTTGAGATCAAAAATCTAGAAAATATGAGATTAGGGATACTATAGATGGTAGTATGTATAAGTATGGTATAGTAGGGATTAATAAAATTTATTTTTATCAACTTATTTTTTGTTTGAATAGGTATTTTGCATATAATTTCCATCTAGTGGTTAGAGGGATAAAATTCATGTATTTATAGTGTTTTGTTGCTTGTCCAGATAATAAAAAGATGTTTAGGCTGACCTTAAGAGGGTTTTAATTTTGAAAATATATTCATTCAAGAAAGATAGGGTAAAGGACATAGGTGCCATTTTGGGGACACTATCACCATGTGGCTCTAGTGTCCTTAATGTGGTGACAATGTCTAACTACCAAAAAATTAGGCACTAAAGGCCACTATTAGGAAATGAGGGTCTAGAACTATGTTTGATAATAGGCTCTAGGATAGGTATAGGGATAATATAGCTATAATTAGTATCAATTAGAAATATTATCACTCAAATACCACCTTTAGGTGATTACATTTATCCCCCCTTTATGCTATATGCAACAAAGCAAAATGACTATATAAAGGAAAAAAAAGCATACCTAGAATTACCAAGGAAGTGAAGCCCATGAAGTTAAGTCTGAGTATATGAAGCTAAATATAAATATGTGAAGCATGATCTAATGCATGACCTACAAAATTAAAATGTGCATAAATTATCCCTACTTAAGAAACATCAAAACAAAAAGGGATATTGAGTAAATAAGTAAAACTAAGTAAAGAGATGGAAACACAAAAAGGAATGAATAAATGTGATTAAATCAATCCTTAATTAAGAGATATCAAAATAAAATGGTTATGTTGAGTAAATAATTAAAACTACGTAAAGATATGGGAAAGAGGAAAGGAACAAATACACCTCATTGGGTATGCAAACCAATGCATGAACCTAGTGAAAACCTATGTGTACATGTATATAGTGATAAATCGGTGAATAGCTTGGACTAAGATGATAGATTTATCAATCCTCATGTGTAGGTGGCTCAAGAATTTAATCTAGTTTTGACTCCATCATTGCCCACCCCTGATTGGTGGATCATGACATGTGAATAGCTTGGATTGGACTGATAGTGTGTTCAACCCTTTCAAGTGGGTGGCCTAAAAACTAAAGTAGGCTATGAATCCATTATTTCCCACCCATGAGTAGTAGATGCATCTAAAAATAAATTTCATAAAGTTTTAAATGTGTTATACTAAGAAAATTTTACTATGTATGTTATCTCTACAACTACTCAGGTATATTAGGTAGCTCTAGGCCACTTAGGAATGCTAACCACTGCAAATGGAGTAAGGCTTGAAACTGGTGATAACCTAGAATATGATGTTAAGTGTATATAATGTAGATAATGACATATAATTTGTCATTCCATGTGATCAACCAAAGTGTAACTGAGCATATAGAAACAATGTCTCATTCACATTCCTTTAATATGACATTTGAGTATATTGATTCTAGACTGAGTTATAATAAATATATCTAAGTATCTAAACTAAAAATTGGAATGGTCATGACATATATCATGCCAAAAATCTAAGAAAATTGAATATGAATATGAGCTGAGATAGTATAAATCTAAACAAAATATGAGTATAACTGATAAACATGTAGCTATATCTATGTAAACCTGTACTATACCTAATATAGTATTCAGACCAATCTAATCTGTTCAAAAATTGAGGCTACTTGATAGTAGCTCCACATATTGGATAGTGGTGCCATGTGGTTCTAGTGTCATTATTTGGTGCTAATGTATTTTTGGTATGAAATCTATGTCCCTGTACTACTTTTTGAGTCACTATTTTTTCCTATGTTTACTTGAGTCTAATTTATGAAACTTAGTTTGTGTGTTGAAAAATGTACTATGAGTACAATATAGAAGTTTGATATCTATGATAAACCCATGTGAATGCACCTTCTTTTGAGGGTAGTTGTTTAACCTATGCGAGAATTGTCCTCAAAATTAAAATCTCTATAAAATGTGTGTTAACTAAATCATATATGATAACTATGTGATAATTCAATATAATGTGCATACATAACATCATAATGTAAGAAAATATAAGAAAAAGTATGTAATGTAAGATATATGTCATGTATATCATTATACAAAGGTGTCAAGATAGATATAATTAATGTATGTAGTAGTACATTTGAGTAGAAATGAGTAACTATCTAGGGGATAAGGAATGATGTCCATCATGACACCCAAGTAGGAAGGGTAGATGCATGAGGTCCCTCATAACATTAAAAAATTGTGTGTAACACTTAAAGATAAGTGTCATGGTCATGACACATATAAGAAAATATACATACAAAACACATGAGGCATAAAAAGTAGTCCATGGAGCTACAATACAAGGGGCATGGGCACATGCCATTAATCTGAGAAAATAGGACATATAGGACATGTTCAAATGTCCAAATACACAAGCAACAGGAAATTTGGCTTAGAGTTACATAGAAGGACATGTTCAAATTTACACACACAATGAGGAAAGCACACATAAGGGACATGGTCACATGTCTAAGGCATACATATTATGAGAAAAAGTGGCATAGATCCAAAGAGTAGTGGCATATTCAAATGCGATACAATACAATAAGCATAGAAATAAAATCAAGTTTAAACTAGGGAAGCTAGAAATGAAAGCATGCATGAATATGTAATACAAATCTATGTAAGAGATATGGTGTACATATGTGGAGTCTAAAGTATTAATAACTAAAAAAAATTCTAAGTATGAGTCATAATGATAAATATCTAGATATAACAATGCTAAACCTAGAATGTAGAGAATGTAAGGATAGAACCTAGTGATTAAAACTATGTATAAGATCCTTATAAGTGGGTAAATGTGTCAAATGAAGAATGATGAATCAGTGTATATACCCCCAATTGGTAGATAATAGTAAGTCTAAATCTGTGTAGTGTACCTGAGTCCTGTAGCAACCTAAAAGCACTCGATAAGAACAAGTGAGGCATGTATTATGATAAAAATAACTATACTAAGATAGCTAGCATATGTAGTGTCTAAAAAATATAAGAAGTGTAAACATAGTAATGCATACAATCTATTAATTTTGTATTTTTAGAGTAATTATTTGAATGTTTTTATGTTTTTGACATGTTATATTATTTTTATATTTTTTTTAAATAATATATGTACAAACAATATGAAAATGAACTATGTATAAGGAGAAAGAGAGAGGGAAAGTATGGACAAGAAAAGAGAAACCATACTAACTGATGAGTCTCATGGGAGACTCACTATCACTGTGACCTATGTCAAATAAGGGAACTATGATCATACATGTTATATGTAAGGGAAACTATGATCCCATAATCTATTATACTGAGTAATCTATATCTACCTATATATGTGTCACTAACTGTGATGTCCTATGAACTATATGGGTCTTAGGAACCCATCTGGTAGAATAAGTTGTAGGTGGCATAGGTTCCCTATTTTGAGAACCTCAAGAACCCAATAATACTGATCTCCATAAAAAGTGAGAGGAGGAAAGCCCTCTATAATCTGTGACATATCTCTAATGTAGGGATCTCTCTAATAGTGATCTTTGTGGGAGAATACATGTACATGTCAATACTATGGGAGTAGACCCCACCTAAATTGGTGGCTCTATTAAAATTATGATGTATCAATAGGAAATGTGCTTTGAGATATAACTGATAATTATGCTATAACTATAACTAGTGACTACGTTGTAACTTCCTTTGGGATAGGTAGAGGATTATCATATGAAAGACCCTCAATTTTGACCACTTGATTTGCATGTATGTATTTCAAGAATCTATGCACTATAGATGGGATGTATTGTAGATAATATATCCATGGATTACCTAATAACATGTCAAATATGCCTACACTAGGTAATACTAAGAACTAAGTGTCTTTATTTATTGGTCCAACCTGTAATGGAAGCATAATCTCCTCAATGGAGATCTGAACATAATCACTAAAATTGCTAATAACTATGTCTATGGTGAATATGTTCTTCTATAAAAACCCCAAATGTTGTAAAAGTGTCATAGTGCACATACTAATTCTTGACCCATTGTCAACCATAACACTCTAGATAGGATGATGATATATACATGCTCATACAAATAGTGTATGTAAATATGTATCATCATCAATAATCTCCTTCTCTAAGAAGGTGATAAGTGGTCTAGTTAGAAATATAATATGGTATATTTTAATGATTTTGTGTAATGTATGTACCTCTTCTATAATAGTATGATAAGATGTTGGTGGTGGATAGGCTTGGTATGTGTAGTAAACAACTGAAGTGTTCTTTGCCTCATTCATTGTGATTTGGAAACAAATATGAGAATATATTTAATGCCTTAGATTCTATTTGTTATACTTTTGGTTCCTTTATGGGTGTTCCCACATCAATAATGTTAGCCTCAATCAAATCTTGTATATTATGTTTGAGGATTATGCATATGTTTTTTGTATGTCTTGGTTCCCTATGATAATCATATAATGCATTAAAATCGTAGCTTTAAAAAAGAGGCTATGTCATATCAAATTATTTTATGGGAGGGAGAGATATGACATTGCAGTCCAAGAGATACTATGAAACATGTGTTGGTGACTCTAGAAGGTTGTTGAAGATTTGGTGTTAAGGAAATGGATTTGGAGCTATTTAACTATGGCCTTTTGATCACTCTTGTTATCAGTGGTCCTTAAATTGTATGGAGGATTATTTGAACTCTTATTAGTTAATTTTGTTAAATTGGTATATTTTAATTTTCCCATTTATAAAATCTTGACCTCTCTTTATTTTACTTTGTGGTACAAATTTGTGAATGTTGGAAACTTACTAGACAAGATAGCTTTGTGTAGTGCTGGTTAGATACTATGTTTGAAGATGTCCTAAAGTTCTTTGTCTACTATGGGGCTAGTTAATTTATCTAATATAGTCTTATATCATAAGACATATTTTTTGATAAGTTTATTTGACTTTTTTTTCAATTGTGCAACTTGGGCATATGATATCTTATCACTGATATTGATGGAGAAGTGTGTTAAAACATGTCTGCTAAAGGATTAAAGGTTGTGATAGATTGATTTGGTAAGTCATAAAACCAATTTAGGGCATAATCCTTTAAATTGTGTGGAAATAAATATGTGAGAATTCAATCATTGGATACATAGTCCAAACATGCTACATGAAAAGCTTAGAGATGGTGCTCTAGGTCACCCTTTCCATAATAAAATGTAAGTTTAGGTGACATGAATCTGGAAGGCAAGGGAGTTGACACTATGTGATGTGCCAAAGGTATATGTATGAGAATATTAGAATCCAAGGTATGTTATGGTCTAGTGGATCCCTTCTCAAGATGTAACACCTTAACTTGCAAAGTATGAACCTCATGCATAAGGGATTGTACATATGAGGTAGAGAAACTAGCCACAAGAGGTGTACCTATAATTGAAGGTTTTTCAGTTAGAATTGTAGGTTTTTCTAGCTAAGTTGGTCTCACTATAGGTGTAACAATTTTATTAATTTGGGGAGTTGAAGATTGAACATTGTTTGATTTATTCTTAATTTCCATTATGGATTAAAATATTTGTGCATGATCAAGGGGATGTTCCCCAATTCTATCTCTAAATATTTATATAATGTCATAGTTATTAAAAATTATGTTATCATTGTTAAGTGGAGGGAGAGTGTCTCAAATTACAATTTTTGTACCATCTTTTTCTTGATTGTATTTTTCATCTTTGGATGCATTATCACTAAAATCCACATAAGAAAGGTGTGAAGGATCAACAACAATAGTTAAAATAGGTTCCTTATCTATTTTATAAGCTTGAATAGTAGGAATATAAAGATGCTTTATAGGATTACCACTTCTCCTAACACTTCTTCTTAATGGAAGAGATATAGTTTTTTAGATAACATATAATAAAAAAATTGGAATAAAACTAGTAAAATAGAATATATAAAATCTAAAAAAAAGCTAATGAAAATAGGAAAAATAAGGATACAAACCCTAGGAGCATTTAGGGTTAGGGTTTGGACAATGTTCAAAGTAAGTCAGGTTTACCAAATGTTTTAACCTTTTAAGGTTTAGCTTATGTAAATCCTATGTATGATTAAATGGATGAGTAAAGTAATAGAGGAAATAATATGCATAAAATAACCACTGATTTGTTATAAATTTGACTAAATTTGACTTTCCAAAAATATTAATAAATATGTGTAATATATAAAATACATGATATGGTTGATCTGAGCAGTGGAAACTAAGATGAAAGTAGGTTTGAGTGTCATCAAATAGATCCTTATGATAGAACCCCTCCTAAATAGTAGTACCACATTTGGATAGTAGTGCCATGTAGCTCTAGTGTTTTGGTATTGGTGCTAATGTCCTCTATATAGGACTATATCAAAATTTTGGGTGCACCTTTGTCTAAGTTTCTTGGGTTTGTTCTTGTTGTATCCAACAACCCCCTCTTTCTCTAGAAAAAGAAGAGACCCATTTTTTTTCAAATTTTGGCCATGTTTGATTAAGCCTATCTTTTATATGTTTATGCTAAATATATTGATTCTTAATATTTATACTTAGAAGAAGATAACATTTGCATGGTATTATGCACATTTAATGGATTAACTTTATTAATGCTTTTTCAAAAGTTTTTGAGCAATGCATATTTTCAAGATAGTCTATTCAGAGACATTCATTTGGAGACTTATCTATTGATGAAATTGTTACAGATATTTTGTTTTGAACATTTTGTCTAACAAGTTTGGATATCAAGGTTTTTATTTTGGGTATTATTTTTAAGGAATTTATTCAGCACTTATTTTTTCTACGCTTTGGTTTATTTAGGATTTATCATTTGGCAAGAATTCAGTCTTTGAAACTTTTGTTCTGAACAAACTAGGTCTTCGAGATTTATGTTGCAAATATTTTGTCTAAAAAAAATTACCCAAAATAACTTATCTTTTAGTAGACCTTTTGTTTCAACTTTTTTTCCATGGAAATTTTGTTCGATGAACTTTTGTTGTGGCCTAGTTAGGTCTTTAGGATTTTGATGTGGGCCTTGTGTAAAGATCAATCCAAATAATAAACCTAAATACCTGAATACTAAGAGATAAAAATAATGACCTATCATACTTAGTTGAATAAAATTAAACTACATCCTAATTGTATGCTAAAATCACCCACCAACTAGAACTAATGAATTTAAACTATGTAAAAATACAAAAGAAGTGAATGTTGGGCATTTATATCACATAAACTAGTACTCAATGTGAAAATCCTATATACATGATGTGCATATATTTAATCTTTAATTTATTTCAAACAAAACTTAACTTAATGTCTACTACCATCTTACACGATGAAGAGCCCTAGCTATTACCTGTGAGAAGATTGTGAGTAAAATAATGACCTATAGAAATGAAAATTGAGCATAAAACACAAAGAGCATGTAGGGGAAGAATATGAGTGTACCCAAATTTTATTTAATAAATAATGGAATATTCATTTAGTTTATTTAGGGGAGTAGTTTCACCATCACCATACTCAATCAAGGATTCCATAGAGTTTACTGATATACTCTTTAACACTACCCTATTTAATAATAGGTACATAAATTATTCAAAGTTTTGGGACATAGTGGATTATATGAATGCATTTATATTAGATGATGATATGTCTCTCTTTGATCAATTATTCATCAAATATTTATTGGCCCTAAAATGACAAAGATGACACTTTATTACTACCAAGTTTGAGGTGATGCCATACATTAACCTCCTACGTGACTTGTTCTTCATAGGCCAAGCCATGAAATATTGCTTCCTCCACCATATTTGAAATCTTACAATTTTGGATTGCATTTTAGGATCTAACTTTTAGAGATACTTGTCCTTGTCCACACCCAATTCATACTTTAACAAACATAGATTGGTGTAGTGGAATGTAGAGAACATAATTGAGAAGGTGATATCTTCATGGATGCTCCCTGAATAAACCATCACATTCAAAGGGAAGAAGCCAAAGTGGCATAATCCCATTAATTAGTTCATAATGTGAGTACACATTGGTATGGCACTACTGATTTAACTCTATGGTATGCCAAGCATTTACTTTCTTAATCTAGATTGGGTGCCATTGTTGCACATGATGATGACTAGTGATGTTGTATTTACATTGGGAGAAGTAATTAGTTTCCATTTGAGGGGGAAGGTAATTCGAAAATACAAGTATCCCATGCCTATGGTCTATTTCTACATGATGTTGTATCTAGTGGATGCTATCATGGGGACTTGCTAAAAGGTTCTTGGTGAGCTATGGATTCTAGCTAATGATTGTATCAAAACTAGGATTTGTGATTAATTTTAGTTTATACATACATACATATATATATATATATATATATATATATATATATATATATATATATATATATATATATATATATATATATATATATATATATATATATATATATATATATGCTTACATGAATAACATGGTAAATACTATTGAGGATGTATATCCTCAAGTTTTTCAAGCCATCTATGGTTTGTCGATGCCCAGGTTAGGGGAAAAAATTTTGAAAAAACTTTTTTGAGAGAGGTGATTAATTTTTATACCCATAAATCACTATCATAATGATTTGGGGGAATAGGGTTCATCCCTTGTGCCTTCTAAAATGTGTTCTTGATAAAGTATCCAATCAAGAGATCAATTTTATATTGTGGTGGAACATAAAAGAGGACTTGGCCAGAGTCAAGAAAGCTTCATTCTTTGGCCACCACATAGTCATTGGATGAATGGTTTACACCATGAGAAAGCATTTTGGAGAAGTTGGTGAAAAGAGGAAAAATTACTATTTCCCTACACTTCCACATAGGGATTGGGATCCCCATGGGATCATCTAAAAATACATTCAAATGTTCAATATCCCTTACAACCACCAAATTTACTCCTATGAATTTCACTTTTTGAACTCACTAAATGATGAAGAAGTCTTGGAGAGGAAAAAGACTATTAGGTTGAAGGAGGATCATCTGAGGATTATTCAAGCAAAACCTACAATCTCAGTAAGAGAATTAGATAACAGGAAATCACTCTTCCAAGGATGGATGCACTAAGATTTTTAGAAGGGTCAATTTACTGAATAGTCAAAGGAATAAGGAGGTTCCTCATCATAGGAACTCCTCAAATTAAAATTAAATGCTATTAAAAAATAACCATAGGTATTTGAACCTAACCCCAGGGGAGCATAGGTAGGAGACCCCATTAATTTGGAATTTGATGAAGAGGGGCCAACATAGGAAGAGTAAGCTACCAACATAGTATCAATACCCATAGCTAAACACTAGGTGTAAGTTATCACATCCACAGGGGTAGAAATAAAATAAACAACTATTCTAAGCCAGCAAGACTCATCCACACAGCCAAAGACCCCTATTATATATACAAGGAATATTGGGAATCTTATATGTAGTCTCATAGTTGAGTTATCATAAGGCTTGGCTATTGGACCCTAACACCTAAAAGTGATAGAGGGAGAGGATATGGACTTGTGAGAAAAAGACAATTCTAATGAAGAAACTAATATATAAAAGGCTAAAGAATTAAGCCTTGAGGTAGATAGGGGTAAGGAGCCAATTTTGGAATCCACCTCAGGTACTCAGTCTATAGATACTACAATTTTATCTTTTATTTTTATTCCCATGTTTTGTTCTATTTCAATTTATTCTATTTTAAAGACACCTAGGGTAGAAGTGCCTACATCCACCTCTATTGATCCATTTTCCCCAACTTCATTCACATAATTCCCCTTGCTCAACCTAAAGGTTGAGAAGGATGTTTCTTCCTTTGATCCACTATCTACCTCCACTCCATTCATGGCTACCTCCAATATCTCTTCTGGCACTACCAATATTAGGTCACTAAATAAGAATAAGGCATCTAGGAAGGTGGAGATAGCCATGGCCACTTCATAATTCCATGTTTAACCCACTCAACTGACCCTTCCCATGCCATCATCCACTTCAACAGAAGAAACCATTGTAACTAGTTCAAGTAAAGGTAGGAGGGCCAATCCCTAAATCATCATAATTAATTTGCTCCCTCAGTTTGGAGGAGTGGATTAGTCTAATATCATTTTCCCTCCTTACCTAAAATCCTTATATATGCATCTAATAAGTAACCAGTATTTGAGGCTAAGGAGGAGGTTATGATTACAACCTCACAAGAAATAGATGTCAATTAGTTGGGCATTCCTCATTGGGTTGTGGATTTGAGAATAAAGACCTCAAAGATTCCTAGTTTTAAAATTACTAAGTTCCCCTCCATCAACACTCTTTTTCATAAACCATATAGGAGCGTTAAGAGATTGAAGAAGAGGAAGATTGAATATGACAAAGGGATAGAGTTGATACTTGAGGAAAGACAAGAGGTCTTCTCCCTCACAAATAGGTAAAATAGGTAGTTGGGGAAATCCCCCTATGTTGAAAATTTTGCAAACTTAGTTGAAGCACACAAGGAAGCCATGGTGGCTATCCATGAGGGTACAAAAATAGAAAGGCAAGAGCTAAAGGTTGATGTATAAATATTAAGAGAACATTCCAAGACCATGTACATACTAACAAGCATAGAGGTAGAGGTTTAGGATGCAACCTTGAGATGTTATAATATTTGTAAGATATGGAATTTATGCACACTAAATTGGACCCATACATCAACAAAACCAATAAATTATTAAATTATTTGAGGAATGATAACAATAAATTGAATATGTTGGTTACATACATAGGTAATAAGGGTTACAACCATTTGGACCTTATAAGACTACTTGAGGCATCTAATGCCATCAACTTGGTTGTCACAAGAATATAATAAGTTTGGGAATGGCTAAAATTAGTTGGGGATTTACTCCCAAAGTATCAATATCATGAGATCCAAGTTATCCAAATTTTGAATGACCTAAAGTTATCTAAAGTTAAAGACACTACAGGAAAATTGATCAACAAAATCAATTTTGATTAACTCATATAAGAGGCAAAAAATAAATTCAAGTAGAGTAAAGAGGGCCTACCATTGGAGGATATAGAAAATGAATTAAGCACTACTAGGAAAAAGGTCATAGAGGTGGAAATTTTCAAAAACAACTTCCAAATGACCAAGGTAGAACATGCAAAGATACTTAGTCAAGTTAGCAGGATTCACTAATGTCCACTGCTTAATATGGATATCATTTAACAATAGCATGATGCTATATAAAAGTGTTACAAATAAAACAAAGTAAAGATGAAGCAATCTCAAGTTTCTACTTCTATTTCCACATCAACATCTACAATTTCTACTTCTACCACCTCAACCACTACACTAACCAAAGTGCATGTAGTCATTCAGATGATATAACCTTAAATATCTAAAATTTATGCATGGATAGTTTTTTAATAGTGTATATTTGTTTTATATATGTGTGTGTGTGTGTGTGTGTGTGTGTGTGTGTGTGTGTGTGTGTGTGTGTGTGTGTGTGTGTGTGTGTGTGTGTGTGTGTGTGTGTGTGTGTGTGTGTGTGTATTTTTAGTTTTCTTATAGTTAAATGTATAATAGTAAAAGTTACCTTTTTTCTTTATTTTCATGTTCATGTTTCATTGTGTTGTGAGGGCTAACTTAGACTAATAGACAACTATAAGTAAACTCTTATATGGTTTTGATCTTAATTAGAACTTAAGTTCTAACTATCACATTTAATGACTTTTGCATGAACTTGAAGAATGAGGCAACCCCTTCCCTAAGTCTATTTAAATAATTGTAGTCCATAGTTTAGGGGGTCAAAGAATTTTGAATATATAGGAGTGAAGTAATTAAAATTATATACTCATGTGTTTGTATATTTTATTTCCACTGTTTATTTAATTTGATTATATTTATTTAGTTTTATGATTCAATAACTCTTAGAGTGCAAAAGTTGTGAATGGGTTCTTGATTGTCTTGACTAATATATCATCCATAGATGTGAAACAACTATTGAATGATTGGTAAAATACATTGGTTAGGATAGTTAAGTTAATTGATTCATAATTCTAAGTATGTATGAGTTTTTTATTTGATATAGTTTTTTTTGTGTGTGCAATATCTACCTTAGATTCCCCACTAATCTTGAGCCATAATCTCTTTACTAAGAGTGTGCAATCACTACCCTAAAATGAACAATCTTTGATTGAGGCCCATATGTTTCATATATCAATATTTACTTAGAATTATATCCATGTCTAATTATATGCATGCAAAAACTAAAAAAAATAGGAATAGGTTTTTGATATCAAATTATCCACTTAGTAACCAGCTAGGGAAGTGATTTTTTGCCTTACCCTTCCCTCATTTTTAAGTTTGTTTTGAGATTAACCCACTTTAGATTAACAACCATCCATCCATATAGATCATATATATTCTCACTTCCTTTTAAGAGACCACACCTCTATCCAAAAAAAAAAAACCTTGTCAACAACCTACATACTTTAACAACTATCCCATTAGTAAGTTTTTAGGATAGCATACCTACAACTCATGCCCTATAGTGGATTTCATCTCTATTGAGATCCTAAAATGTTAGAGGCTACGTCATTGTCTATGGTGTGAATAAAACCACATCAAAAGATCATTAGAACTATAAGGAGGGTCTGAACCTTTGCTAAAAGATGTTAGTTTCTACATAGAGTTACACTAGAGTCACCTGAGAGAGTGACTAGATCTAATTACTAGGTTGGCCTTCTAGTCTTACCCTTATCACATCATAGGAGACCTAGAATTGTACTGACTATTCCTAATAGACATAAGAATCCTTCTTTAGTAATGAACTCTATGTCTATTAATCCTTTGGTGGCTCAACCACTATAGTTAGTTGGATCTGATATTGCCATCCTAGGAAATGTGCATGATTTGCCTAGGAATCCTTAAAAATACCTACCATCTTTTTATCCTTTAGGAGAAAGGATAGTAGAAGAACATATTAAGTTTTTAAGGCTTCTTTGAGGTTAATGAATGTTATTAATGAATATGTTTCATGCAAGCTTGTCCCTTTTATGTAAATGGATGCTACTTATGACTTGTATTTAAATATAATAGAAAATTCTATCACTTCTTAGGAGGCATACCAAGAAAATTTTCTTGCACAATTTAGGTAGGTCACCAAATCTAGTTTGGTATACCAACACTTCAAAATCATGAAGAGAGATACTAATAAACTTATCTATGCTTTCAATGCCAGATTTTAAAAGATGTACAATTGATTAGCCCTAAGGTATAAACTAGAAGAATCATTAGCAATAGAAATTTACAAGAATGCTTTACATCCAATTATGATAGTTTTTTTGATATGAGTGGATATTTCCAAAACTTAGCATAGGTATATGAATAAACCATAAACATCGACAGGTAGTTAAATCCCTATGTTCTTGGAGTACCTAATTTCAATAATGGCTTCCCAACATTAAATCTAGTTTCACATATAAAGCAAAATGTTCCTACATTCAATCATAACCAACTCTACATGTTGTCCCTATTGACACAAGAAACATATCCAAACTATGCCTTATTAAGCAGTCATACACAAGGTAATGGTTACCGATAGAGTCAACAATTATCTACATCTTCAACTACTATTTTATAAGGCACTAATTCTGTAAAGCTAGAGTTGGAGGCTATTCAAAAGATGGTTTAGAAGCTAAGTATTGACTTCCTTGGTATGTAGATGAATATTGGTAATGATAATACCCAAAATGGTAATCAAAATCCTAGATTTCAAAGGTATAATAGGCCATTTAAGAGGCCTAAAAAAATATGAATTAGCCTAACAAACTTCTAGAGATCAGCATAGTAGATATGACTTTTCCCAATTAGTGTAGAATTGATAATACTTCTTAGCATGGTGATCTTGTATACATTAAATTTTGTATAGTATTTTAAATATTTCAAAGGGAGGTGGTAAGGTAGGACTAGATGCATAATCAACCTAAATCCCATTAGGATCATGGAATTCAATAACTACCATGTTCTTTGAGACTCACAAGTTTCCATTTTTAAGTGAAGATGATAATACCATAGGAAAACATGGATGAATTTCATGCTTTTAAACAATTATAAAAGGGTGGCTATAATCTAAGGAATAAGCAACTCTTCACTACATCAACTCCTCTAAATACCATAATAATATCACCTAGTCCTAAAGTTGAGAACAAGCCACCTCCCCCAAGAGGGAATGATCATACTCAGATCAAGGAAGAACCAAACAAAGGATGATATAACATCATTGAAAACATGAATAAGATCAAACCAAATATAACTCTTCATGAGTTAGCTCAGATCATTAAAAAAAAAGAGTTGTTGTGTAAGTCCATTACTAGGAAGACACCTATGGAGAAAATAATAGCATCTATAGATAAAGTGAAAGATGCTGACACTAATGTCATCTATAAGATAAAGTTGAAAGTTTCACCTTTTTTGCTGACCATTAGAGATTCAACAAGAACATTCATAACTATTTTGTTAATTCTAGAGCCTTTACAACTATTATGCCTAATTCCATATATCATAAACTTAGTTTGACCCCAAGCCCTTAAAAGAGAATAATTTCACAATTGGATAAAATAGTAGTAATAGTGGTCAGGGAATTGAAGGATACACATATTCAAGTAGTATTTGAATCATAAGTCTAAATGAACAATGACATCCTTGTGGTGGACATACCTAAAGGTTATGGGTTATTACTAAGTAGGGATTGGTCTAAAATACTTAATGGATACCTATCTATGAAATTATCTCATATTTGGTTACCATGAAGAGGCATTACAAATAAAATCAGGATCAATAGGGAACCAAGAATGAAATATCAAATTATAGAGTACAACGTTAAGAATGAAGAGGTAAAGTATGAATCTCCTAGCCTTGGTATTTACACTTTCACTATAGAGAATAGAGAATGAGAAATATAGTCTGAAGGTTCTAATCAGTTGTTGACCTTATATTTTGATGGTGTTAGATCCAAACAAGTATCATAGATAGAAATCAAGTTAATTGATCCATAAAGAAATAAATTATTGGTAGCATATGGGTTTAAATTACCTTGCACTAATAATAGGGTTGAGTACAAGGATTTAATTTTTGGATTATAGTTTTCACTAAGGAATAATGTGAAGTAGGTATTAGTATTCAATGATTTGGAGCTAGTGATTAACCAGGTTAGAAATAAATATGAGTGCAAGCTATCTTATCTAAGGAAGTAAAAACATAGAGCATGTGACATAAATAAGATTTTGATGCTTTCAACATAAAGGAAATTCCTATAGATTAAAATCAAGCTATAGATTCACTAGTTGATATCACAGCTAATTTTGAGCCTCTCTAAGAATCCAAGGTAAAAATATTTTTTATTGAACTAGTGCCTTACCCTTCGATCCCTGATAATGTGGAAAATTTTCAAGTCTTTAATGATGACCAAAATATTATTTAGTTTTTAAATAATTCAATGGAGTTTTAATCCCAAATTATTGATTATAAAGAAGTTAATCATTTATACCAAGAGGAATCAGATAAAGAAGGTGTTCTGCAACTCAAAGAGAATTGTATTCCATCAAGGTTGGTATATTTAGAATGACCATGTGACACAAAATCTCAAGATCAGTAGTTTAAAATACCTAAGGTTGATGAATTAGACTTTAAAAAAGAGAATTTAGGATATGGACATAGCCCATGCTATATCAATATTGGTCTCAGTTGTACCCTAAAAGAAAGACAATGAATGAAGGATTTAATCACTCAATATAGAGATGTTATTTCTTGGACTTATGAATATTTAAAAGTGTATGACCCTTAGGTCATTACCCATATGATTCTTCTAAATCTAGATCAAAAACCATTTAGACATAGGTATAAATCAATCAATCCTATTTTAGAGCCACTCATTCAGAGAGAAGTGGTGAAGTTATTAAGTGTAAAGATGGTCTTCCCAGTCAGACATTCCACCTAGGTGTCCAATTTGGTCCTATTAAGAAAGAAGAACAATGGGATTAGATAATGTGTATATTTTAGAAACCTAAACAAATATTTTAAAAATGATAATTATCTCTTACCTTCTTTGGATGAAGTGATACAAATAGTAAGTGGTTCTAAAATGATGTCCTTAGATGGATTTCAAGATATAATTAGGTATTGGCACAATTAGAAGATAAGATGAAGATCATATTTAATACAAAGTGGGGAACTTATGTGTATAAGAGGATGTTAATTAGCCTGATAAATGTAGGAACTATCTTTCAACATGTCATGGATCATTCATTAAAAGGATTAACTATAAAATTCATAATCATCTACATGGATGATATTATAGTGTTTTCAAAGAATAAGAATGGCCACATAGGCCACCTCCAGTCAATATTTAAGAGGTGTAGAAGATTTGGTATCTCACTAAATCTATATAAGAACATATTTAGAGTGATCAAAGGCAAGATTTTGGGGTGTATCATCACCAAGGATGGGATCATCATTGATCTAGACAAAATTTAAAGAATTTTGAAGATTACACCACCAAAAAATAAGGAGCTCAAATCATTTTTTGAAAATATTAACTTCATAAGGAAGTTTATTTTAGGATTTGTAGAGATTGTTAGACCCCTAAATGTAATTCTCAAGCAAGATTCCAAAATAAAATAGACAACTGAAGCTAGAAAGTATTTCCAAGACATTAAAGATGTAATATCCTAGGCTCCAGTACTAATCAATATAGATTTCATGAAGGATTTCTACTTTTACACATTTACTTCAAAAAATACCATTGTTACTACTATAATACAAAATAAAGATGAGAATAAGCATCTAGTTATATTTATGGGTACAAATTTGAAAGATGCAAAACTTAAGTACTCCATGATTGATAAATATATTTTTTCTCTTGTCAAAGCAATGAATAAATTTTGACATTATATTTTGAGGAATAAAACCATTACCATTGTGCCTGATCCTACTATCAAGCTAACCTTATCATAGAATGAATTGGGAGAATTCTAAAGTAAGTGGATGGTAAAACTATAGGAATTAAACATAGAAATTAGACTTGTGAAGATTTTTTAGGGTCAAGGCATTGTTCAACTCATGACTGAGCCTGATCCACATATTAATATTGAAGAGGTATGTGAAGCTTAGGTATTTAAGAGAGAATTGTATACTAATATAATACAATAATTTCTTATGGGTACTTTTCCCTTATAATTTAACATAGAGTGAAGAAGAGCTTTGAGGCTCAAACCTACTCATTTAATGATCAATAAGGGAGTTCTTTACAAAATAATCTATGAAGGCATTTATATTAGGTGTGTGTCTATAGAAGAAGCTAAATATATTATATAGAATTTGCATCAAAAGATAGGTAGTGGTAATCTATTTGGGAATACCACAACAATTTTCAGAATGGGATACTACTAGACAACAATTTTCAAGGATGCCCACTTCTATGTGAGGACATGTCACAAATTCCAAGCTCTAGATAAGAGGGAAGTACATGAAACAATGACCTTACAACCCATTATTTAAGTAAGTCCATTTTACCAATAGGGTTTAGACTTCATTGGTGTCATTAACCCAAATTCATCAGTAGGTCATGAATTTGTACTTACTGCTACTGACGATTACACCAAGTGGACTAAAGCTATAGCCATAAATAATTATAGAGCATAAGATGTGATTCACTTTGTAGAGGAACATATCATCTATAAATTGGCACCCTCATTTATTTGGTTTATGAAAATGGACCAACATTCATATCAGTAGAATTTTCCTGAGTGGGCACATGACAACTAGATCACTATCAGGTCATCCTCTAACCATTAAACCCAAGGAGGTGGATTGGTAGAATCAATGAACAAAAAATTGATAGATGCAATTAAGAAATTATCTAGGGATAATCTTAGATAATGACACAATCTATTGAACTATACTCTTTTGGTAGACTAGATAAGATACAAACAAACCCTCAAAGCTTCACCCTACTTAATGGTGTATGGACGTAGGCTATTTTTCTCAATTATGTCAAAGCTACTGACTTATCAATTCATATAGGACTACATGTAACCAAATGATAAAATTGAGTTTTAATTACTAGATATAATATAAATATAACATTCAAGGAATGAATCCCTATAGACATTCAACAAGCACCAAGACATAGTCAAGTGATGGTTTGATAAAATAACAAAGGTCAAAGCATTCAAAATTTCAAATCTGGTGCTTCTCTAGTATAAAAAGCATGAAAATAAAATACAACATAAAAATTTTTCCCCATTGTGGATTGTAACATATCATATTTTAGATATATTAGGCAATAATGTATTTCATCTGAAAGATTTACAAGGTAATGAGTTCACTTATCTAGTCAATAGATAGTTTTTGAAGCATTACTTCATGGTTGTGCCACCTGAAGGTATCACCAATTGATGAAAGAATGAGGTAGAGGTTTATAATAAATTTCCTTTTTTCATAGAATAAATTTCTTACTTTCATAGAATATATTTCCTACTTTATTAGATTACATTTATTGGTTTCTTCGATTAGAGTTCAATGCTTTCTAGATTAGTTATTTTATTATTTCCTAAGATAATCTAAATTGTGTTTAATCTAATTTAACTAAGTTGAAATACAAACCAATTGATATTATACTTAAATATACCTATGGAAAAGAGGAAAATTGAAAAAGAAATACATGGGACCTATGCACAAATTAGATATATTTCTATGTTTAGAGTCTCCAGGATGAAGGGAGGCAACCATGAATTATTCTGGACTATGTCACAATTGAATACTTTTACTAGGTATGTGGAAGTTTCTATTGAAGTAATCCAGATGAATTTATAAAGTTTTATTATTCACCAGATCAAACATTTATTATATTAAATACTTGTTAGAAGTGATAATTCTTGGTACACTATGGCTAGTAGGGATGTTCTGGTAATGATTTATTTTATAACCATACCAGCTCACTGGGGTTCCAGCTCTCCTCTTTCCATTTTTAAAAAAAAATCCAAGATAATAAATAAATAAAATCAAAAGGATTATATGATTAAATAAGGTTAATTCACCATGAATCATGAGAGAAGAGGAAGATAAGGAACCCTTAGTATCTCTATCAGGGCTATGGATGCCTAGTTGGTAGTAATGCAATGCCTGAGCTTCCCTTATTTTTATGAGATTTAATATAAACTAAAATGAAACATAAAAATTCATCAAATCCTTTGAAAAACTCATCACAACAAAGGTTAAATGAACCTCATGTTTAATACAAACAGATCTAAGGATAAGAAGGCAAGTATGTTATGCTAATTTACTTATGAGTCTCTTTCATATTTATGATTTTAGTATTCTTTTACGATATGATTCATGTTTGGTTTGAGGCTATAAATAAAATTTATGGGTTCTTAAATACTCAGAAGCATTACCCCTATAATTTTCCATTTGTTGTATCCAACATCCCCTTCCTTCTCTAGAAAAGGAGGGGACCCATTTTTTTTTCTAGATTTTAGTCATGTTTTATTAAGCCTGTCTTCTATATGTTTATGTTAAAGAGATTGATTATTAATATTTATAATTAAAAGAAGATAAAATTAACATGGTATTATATGCATTTAATGGATTAAATTTATTAATGCCTTCTTGGAAGTTTTTGAGCATTACAAATTTTTAAGACAGTCTATTCAGAGACAATCATTTAGAGACTTATCTATCGATGAAATTATTTTGGATATTTTGTTTCAAACATTTTAGGTTTGGCTATCAAGGTTTTTGTTTTAGGTATTATTTTCTAGGAATTTATTTGGCACTTTTTTTTTTGTACTTTGGTTTATTTGGGATTTATCATTCGGTAGGAATTCGGTCTTCATAACTTTTGTTCCAAACAAAATAAGACTTCAAGATTTATGTTGCAGACATTTTATTTGAAACAAATTGCTTGAAATAAATTATCTTTTAGCGGACCTTTTTTTGTGGCATTTTTTCCTTGAACTTTTTATTTGATGGTATTTTGTTGTGACCTTTTTTCCATGGATATTTTATATGATGGAATTTTATTTTAGCCTTTCTACCAAGGACATTTTGTTTAGTGGATGTTAGATCTTCAAGATTTTGATGTGGGTCTTTTGTACCCAAAAATAAAACAAAAATTCATGACTACCAAGAGAAAAATAAGGACCTATCATACTTAGCTAAATAAAATTAAAATACCTCCTAATAGTTTGTTAAAGTCACCCTCCAACTAAAGCTAATGAGTTTAAACTATGAAAAAAATACAAAAGAAGTGAATGTTGGGAATTTATATCACATGAACTGGTATTCAATATGATAAGCCTATATAAATTATGTTCATCCATTGAATCCTTCATTAATTTAAAACAAAATTACACTTAACATTTACTACCATTTTGAGCCCTAACTACTACCTGTGAGAAGACTGTGAGTAAAACATTGACCAGTGGAAATAAAAATTGATCATATATCACAAAGAGTATGTAGGGGAAGATTGTGAGCACACCTAAATTACACATAATAAACAATGGAATATTCATTCAAGGTATTTAGGGGAGTAGTTACACCATCACCCTACTCAATCAAAGATTCCATAGAGTTTACTGATATAATATTTGATGCCACCCTATTTGATAATAGGTACACAAATTATTTAGAGTTATGGGACATAGTGGAATTTATGGATGTATTTTCGTTGGAAGATGACATGTCTCTCTTTGATCGACTATTCATCAAAGATTTATTGGCCCTAAAATGACATAAATTGTACTTTACTACTATCAAGCCTGAGGTGATGCCATGCATTGAACTCCTACGTGACTTGTTCTGTGTAGGCCAGGTCACATAAGATACCTTCTTCCACCATATGGCAATCCTAAAATTATGGCTTGTATTTTAGGAGCTAAACTCTAGAGATACTTATCCTTACCCACACCTGATGCATACTTCAACAAACACATATTGGTGTAGTAAAACACCAAAAACACAATTGAGAAGGTGATATCTTCATGGCTGCTCCCTGACCAGACCATCATATTCAAAGGGAAGAAGCCAAAGGTGCCTACTCCCATTAATCAATTTAGAATGATGGTATACATTAATATGGCACTACTAAATAGATGCTATGGTATGCCAACATTCACTTTCTTAATCTAGATTGGGTACCATTATTGTACATGATGATGACTAGTGATGTTATGTTTGCATTAAGAAAAATAATTAGTTTCCATTTGGGGGAGCAGGTAATTTAAAAAGATAATTTGTCCATGCCTATGGGCCATTTCTACATGATGTATCTAGTGGATTTTATCATGGGGACTTGATACAAGGTTTTTGGTGAGCTATGGAATCCAACCACTGATTATATCAAAAACATGATTTATGATTAATTTAAGTTTATGCATATATATGATTGCATAAATAACATGGTAAAGATTATTGAGGATGTCTATCCTCAATTTTGGCAAGTCATCTACATTATCCAAGGCCCATGTTAGTAAGAAAACATTTTAAAACACTTAATGAGAGGGGCGATTACTTATTATACCTAGACTTCACTGTCATAATGAACTAGAGGAATAAGGTTCATCCCCTATGCCTTCCAAAATATGTTCCCAATAAAGTGGCTAAGAAAGAGACCACTTTTTAGTTATGATGAAATAGAGAAGAGGACTTGGATAGAGTGAATAAATATTCATTCTTTGGCCACCAATAGTCATTAGATGAATGGTTTACACCATGAGAAATCACTTTGGATAACTTGGTGGAAAGAGGAAAAGTCACCATTTCCCTACGCTTCCACATAGGGATTGGGATCCCTATGGACTCATAAAAAAACACATTGAAAATTTCAATATCCCTTACAACCACTAACCTTACTCCTATGAATTTATAAATTTGAATGCACCAAATGATGAAGAAGTCTTGGAGAGGGAAAATATTTTTGGGTTGGAGGATCATTTGAGGATGATTCAAGAAAAACCTACAATCTTGGTAAGAGAATTAAACAACATGAAGTCACTCTTCTAAGGATGGACCCACTCAGATTTATGGAAGGGTCAATCTAATTAACTATCAAAGGAACAAGGAGGATCCTCATCATAAGAACTCCCTCTTAAATTGAAATTAAAGGATGTGAAGAAATAACCTAGGGTAGTTAAACCCAACCCTAAGGGAGCACAGGTAAGAGACCCATTAATTTAGACTCTGATGAAGAGGGGCCAACATAGGAAGAATAATTTTATAGCATAGTATCAATACCCATAGCTATACCCCATGTGTAAGATGTCACATCCATAGGGGTAACAATAGATGAATTATCTACTCCAAGCCAACAAGACTCCTCTATATGGATAAAGACACCTATTGTATATACAAGGAAGCCTAAGACTTCTATAGGTAGTACACAATTGAGTTATCACAAGACTTGCCTAATAGACCCCAACACTCAAAAGTGGTAGAGGGAGAGGTTATGGACTTGGGAGAAGAATATGATTCTAATGAAGAAACTGAGCTAAAAAAGGATAAATAATTAATCCTTGAGGTAGACAAGGGTAAGGAGCTAGCTTTGGAATCCACCTTAGGTACTCAGTCTATAAAAACTGCCCCTTTATCTTCTATTTTTATTCCCATATTTTCCCTCTTTCCATTTTTTCTATTTTCAAAGACACCCAAGGTGGAAGTGCCTACATCCACCTCTATTGATCCATTTTCCCCAACTTCATTCATATGCTTCCCCTTAGTCAGCCCAAAGGTTGAGAAGGATGTTTCCTCAATTGATCCATTATACACCTCCACTCCATTCATGGTTACCTCCAACATCCCTTATAACACTACCAATATTAGGTCACTAAAGAAGAAGAAGGCATCTAGGAAGGTGGAGACAACCATGGACACTTCATAATTTCATGTTTAATCCACTCAACTCATCCTTCCCATGCCATCATCTTCTTCTATAGAAGAAACCATTGTAACTAGTTCAAGTAGAGGTAAGAGGGCCAAGCTCCAAATCATTATAGTTCATCTACTCCCTAAGTTTGGAGGAGTTTATTTGTCTAAGATTATTTGGCCCTCCTTACCTGATATCCTTGTATAGGCATCCAAGAAGAAACTAGTAGTTGAGAAGCCTGAGGAGGAGGTTATGGTTACAATCTCATAGGAAATAAATGCCAATAAATTAGACATTCCTCCTTGGGCCATGGATATAAGAACAAAGACTTCACATATGCCTAGTTTTAAAATTATTGAGCTCCCCTCCATCACCATTCTTTTTGATAAACCATCTAGGAGCATATAGAGAGTGAAGAAAAAGATGCTTGAAGATGACAAAGGCAAAGAGTTGATTCTTGAGGAAAGATAAGAGGTCTTCTCTCTCATAAAGAGTTATAACAGGTAGCCATGGAAATCTCCCTATGTTGAGAATTTTGTAGACCTAGCTAAAGCACATAATGAATCCATGGTAGTTATCAACGTGGGTACATAAATAGCAAGGCAAGAGCTAGAGGCTTAGGTAGAGCAATTAAGAGAATAGGCCAAGACTGTACATATACTAGTAGGTATAGAGGTATAGGTTTAGGATGCATCCTTGAGATGTTAAAATTATTTGGAAGTTCTAGAATTTATGTGGGCTGAATTGGCCCTACACATCATTAAAACTAATGAATTATTCAATTATTTGAGGAATGACAACAATACTTTGAAGATGTTAGTTGAATACATAGGAAATAAGGCTTATAGCCATTTGGACCTTATGACACCACTTAATTCATCTAATGTCCTCAACTTAGTTGTTATAAGAATAGAAAAAGCTTGGGAATGGCTAAACTCAATTACGTCTTTACTCCCCAAGTATCAAGAGCATGAGACCTAGGTTATCCATTTTTTGAATCACTTAAAGTTATCTAAAGTCAAAGACACTACAATAAAATTGATTAACAACATCAATTTTTATCAACACATACAGGAGGCAAAAGATAACTTCAAGAAAAGTCTGTAGGGCCTAGCACTAGAGGAGATAGAATCTAAATTGAGTGCTACTAGGAAAAAGGTCATTGAGGTGGAAATTTTCAAAAACAAATTCTAATTGACTAAGGAAGAATATGCAAAGCTCCTCAATCAAGTCAATAGGATTCACCAACCACTGTTGCTTAATAAGGATATCATTAAATAATAGCATGATGTTGTAGATAAGTATTACAAAGAGAACAAAGCATAAAAGAAGCAATCTCAAGTTTCTACTTCTAGTTCCATGTTTACATTTGTAGTTTCTCCTTTTACCACCTCAACCAATACAATGACCAAAGTGCATGCATCCATTCATATGACACAACCTTAAATGGATAGATTTTTTGCATTGATAGTTTTGTAATGGCATATATATGTTATCTATATTTGTAGTTTTCATGTAGTTCAAACTATAATTGTAAAAGTTGCCTTTTTTATTTATTTGCATGCTCATGTTGCATGGTAATGTGAAGGATAACTTAAAATAATTGAAAAATATAAGTAAACTCTTATATAGTTTTGAATTTAGTTATAAATTAAGTTCTAACGATCACATGTAATGACTTTTGCATCAACTTGGAGGATGAGGTGATCCCTTACCCATGTCTATTTAAACAATTATAGTCTATATATAGTCTATGGGGGTCATATAATTTTCAATATATAAGAGAGAAGAAAATTGGATTGTCTACACATGGGTTTGTAAATTTTATTTTCACTATTTGTGTAATTTGATTATATTTCTTTGGTTTTATGATTCAATAACTCTTAGTGTGAAAAATCTATGAATGGGTTCTTGATTGTCTTGACTAATATATCAGTCTTAGATGTGAAACAACTATTGAATTAGTGGTAAAATACATTGGTCAAGATAGTTAAGTTAATTGAATCATAATTATAAGTGTGTATGAGTGATTTCTTTGATATAGTTTTCTATGTGTGTGCAACAATTGCCTCATATTCCCCACTAAGCCTAAGCCATAATCTCCTAACTAAGAGTGTGCAATTGTTACCCTAAAAGGATTAATCTTTGATTGATTCCTATGAGTTTCCTATATTATTATTTACTTAGACTTCTATCCATGTCTAATTGTATGTGCATAATAGATGCAATCAATAGGAATAGGTTGTTAAAATCAACTTGTCCACTTAGAAACTAGATAGGGAAGTGATATCTGAAGACCAAAAATCTTTCTTTTCTACCTTACCCTTCCCTCATTTTAAAGTTTTTTTTGAGATAAACCCACTTTAGATTAAAAAACAACCATCCATCCAACTCATATAGATTCTTACTTCCTTTTAATAGACCACACCTCCATCCAAAAAACATATTGTCAACAACTTACATACTTTATCGGCTATCCCATTAATAGGTTGTTAGGACCTCGTACCTACAACTCATTATCTATAGTGGAGTTCATCTCCATTGAGATATTAAAATTTTATAGGCTACCCCTTTTTCTATGGTGTGCATAAATTGCATCAATATTTCCCACATGCATAAATTCTAGAACTATGTATTGTGCCCATTATGACTGATTTGTGATGCAAACCCTAATCCTCCTTACAAGTAAGATATGAGATAAAAAGTGTGTTTGTTATTATGATAGGTTGGATATGCTCAAAAACCCACTTTGAATAGATTTTTATACAACCAATACTCTAATGAGGGATCAAGCTTGATGTTATCCCCACCTAGGTGCTGGGGCAAGTGCAAGTGGTGCTAGTATGATAGTGGCCTTGACTGACTTGAATGTTCTTGAGATTGGAAATCTAGAAAATATGAGTTTAGGGCTGCTGTAGATGGTAGTATGAATAAGTAGGATAGAATAAGGATTAATAATTTTGATTTTACTCAATATTTTTACTATTTGAATAGATATTTTGGATCTAATTTTAATATAGTGTTTAGAGGGGTAAAAATCATGTATTTATAGAGTTTTGTTACTTTTATGGATAATAAAACATGTCTAAGACAACCTTAAGAGGGTTTTAATTTTAAAAATGAATTCATTCATGAAATATAGGATAAAAGACATAGGTACCATTTTGGGGACACTAGAACCATGTGGCTATATTGTCCTTAATGTGGCACTAATGTCCTACTAGTTGAACACTAGGCACTAAGGTCCAAGATAAGGAAATGAGGGTTTGGGCCTACATTTGTACTGACTAGGGATGCCTATGGCCTAGATGAATTATGGATAAGTGTGATAATAGGATATATGATAGGTCTAAGGATAATCTAGGGATAGATTGTCTCAATTAGCATTCCTAGCACTCAAATACTAGTTTTAGGTGATCACATATGCACACCTCTAAATACATATGGATGTCTTAGCAGTTATCAAGTTAGATTCAAATGATAGTTTTTAGTGAAATACTAAACATAAAATGGAAAGGTTACCCCATTAAATAAGTAATATAATGTGTAAGCAATTATGTACTACATTGCAACTAATTGTAAAGCAACATGTAAGTCAACATCATTCAAGAGAATGTAAGCATGTTTTATTAAAGATGGTTATAAAAAAAATCATAACTAAATTCATATGGTTAAAAATAAAATAGGCACTCATTCCATTTCTACTTGGTTTGTGTGTGTTTCCTACATATTTATATTTACCCCAAAATGTAACCATCTGCTCCCCCCCTCTAATGATACTCTCCCTTAACACTATCATGGAGGGTGGAAAATATCCTGCATCAAACTCACTAAACAAACCTATAGTTAGTCTATGCTATGATACAAATTAGCATGAAATCATAATTAATAAGTATCATTAATCAATAAAAATAATGATCATAAGCATAACATAACATCTCATCAATCAAAATATCTTTGTTATCAAAACAACATAACTGATTCAATTCATAATTGTCATCAAATCTACTAATTTTTTATTTGATAAAGTAAAATAAATAGGTTTTACAAGGATACTATAACCTAAGTTTAAATATAATTTAATTAAAATGAATTAAGCCCCGAGGGATGAGAAACATAGTATGACATAGCAAAAATGTCTAGTTGAAAACCAATACAGAAGATAAAATAAATAAAATAAAAGAAAGCAATTAATCAGGGAGGGTAGTTTCTTCCATGAGTTATTTAATAGTGTCCTTGTCATCCACCTTCTCCATTGACCTATTCTTGATTATATTTGTCTAAGTCTTATTACTCAATCATTCCATGACATCCTTTGGCATAATCATTCTCAGCTTCTTCTGAGGCTTCTCCTTAGTTGATGACCTCTTGAAGGGTTTCACATTGAGGGGTTTGAATGATGGTTATTAAGTGTGAACCTCTGCCAACCTAGCATCCTATTTTTAGGTAGGAACCTTAGCCTCATTGTGTTATGAAAAGGTCTATAGCATTTCAGTGACTTCCCTCTTTATGGAGTTCAACTCCTTTATCAGTCTGGGTAGGCTAAGTCCTTCATAAAGTTTACTATTGAAACCCTCTAACTATCTTTTATTCTTCCTGATTGATTCAGATAAGATAGCCTTTCCTTTTTTATAATATTCCAAAATATTCCCTTCCTAAGAAACAATGGGATTTGGTTTGTTTACTATAAGCTAAAGAGGGAGTTCCCCTATGGTGCTCTTGGAAAAGGGGATTTTGGAAGGGATAGGTAGAGGTTGGTAGGAGTCTATGGTTGGGTCTTCCTTAGGGGAGTCCTATTCCTTTGAAGAACCTCCCATTTGGGCATCTTTCCCACATAGGATCTCACCATACTTACCAAGCAATAAAATAAGGCCTTGATGGATGATAGCATTCACTTCATTGATTTGAAAAGTGAGAGATGTGATTTAAAAAAACTTTAGTAAGTAGTAGGGAAAACTAATTTTAAAACCTTGAAAATGGTTAAGAAGTAGAAAGTGGTGTAATAAGATAAGAGGAAATTTACCTTCTAAATTAAGGTATTTCATGACTTATAGGCACACCTTCGGCTAATACCTTGGTAACTCCATTCATGGGAAGCCCTTTTTATTAAATTTTAAAGTCTCATTTATCTCAAAGAATATTTGCATCAAGTCCATTTTCTTTGATTGGTCTTTAAAAGCTTTAGACCCCTCACCGTACATTCTAGTTATGTCATCAATCAATTCCTTAGTAACAGTGATTTTAATACCTCTTATCTCCACATTTATTTTATTATATGCTGTAATGAAATAATTTACAAGGTTTTCATCATATCCTATGATTCTCTGCATGTATTATATCAATCTACCCTTGCATAATTTTTTTTAGACCTTCTTACTAGATCAAACTTCCAAGCATGAAGTTAGCTCAAGCCTGTCTCTATGTCCCCATTCTATGCTTGCCTATGGGAAGAGTGTTTGAATGGTTATTGAGGTTTGAATTTTCCTCGTTAAGATTGTGGTTTATGACATTAAATATCAACAATAAAAAAAATTTCACCCACCTTGGAGAAATATTCCCATATAGGAATATGATGTATTGACATGATTTTTAGAACCTAGTGATTCAAATGTGATTTTCATGCATGTGATTGCCACTGATATACCCTATGATATAGTAGATTAATTTTTAATTGCATTGGTGATGTGTGTTAGGATGTGTTTACTATCATGATAGATAGATAAAAAGGGATGGATAATTCCACAATTAGTAAATAAATTAGCCACCCCATTTCTTTTTTGGTAGGTATGAATGATGGGAGGGTTTGTAGGATCCTTGATTAGGCCCCTAACATTGTCAATGTGAATTTTAATGATGTGGGAGGGGTGGTCTTACCAGCCAGGGCATCAAGGATGTTAGGAGAATACCCTTTTATGATTAATATTCCCACTTTGTGTTGAGAAACAATCTAAATAACTCAAATCACCACTTTGGCTTCAACCACATGATTGGTTTGAATCCCCTTGGGACCAGTGTATGTAGTGACCATATTCTTATATGAATTTATGATAACCCCTCCACCACCTATAGGACCTGGATTGACCTTTAAATCACCATCTAAATTAATATTTAAAAAATCATTGGGTGGTATCTTCCACTTGGCATATTTTCTCATGGAACCTTTAGTTAGAGAGATGACAATTTGATCCACATCCCATTGCCTAAAAATAATATGTTTACTTATGGAACTCATATTTTTGTCTATGATGGGGAAATACCTCAAATTTTTAATAATGGTTTGGCAAATTGAGGAGAAAACTATTTTATGGACGTGTTTTTTGTTGGAAAAAATACCATCATTATGAGCTTTCTAGATGGCCCATAACCAATGAGGGAGGGCTAGAGACCATAAAAAAGAGGGGGATGAGAGAGACCATGGTGGATTCCATTGAGTAATGAGGTCTAAGATGGTATTAGGTTTAACCAAAGATAGTTTAAATTTGGACAAGAACTAGTCTAGAATGAATGAGCCAAACTAACAAGACATGAAAAGATGATGGACTAAATCTTCTGCTTCCCTATAGATGGGGCATCTAATTGACATTATGAGCCCTCATTTGGCTAGATTATCCACTATGAGAATTTTGTCTTGGGATACTAAATAGAAGAATAAATTAATATTATGGGTGAGGTGATTGATCCAAAGGGTCTTTTAGTGTTCCTAATCATCCTTTAAATCAAATTTAGATAAGTGAACAAACATTATCAAGTACTTCCTATTGTCTTTAGTTACCCAATAAAGGTAGTCTTCCTTGGGGAACATGGGAATGTGAATTTGGTTGAGGGAATATTTAAGATCCTAGACTACTTGGGAGTCCTCTACATTGTTATTATCAATGTAAAGGACGTTCCAAAATTTGTATCCATTGGTACCTTCCCTGTAGTGCTTCACCTTTGTATCTCATCTCTCTTTAAAGTTTAAACAAAGATTGGCCCAATTCCTTTATGATGAGAGGGGAGAGTTGGATATCCAAGAGTCATCATAAAAGTAAATTTTATCTCCATTCCTAATTTTCCATTTAATTCATTTTTTATAAGGTCCTTACAACTATAGATGGATTTCCAAAATGCAGATCCATTGACAGGGCCTTCTTCCTAGAGGAAACAATCTTCCTTATTTCATTCCAAATATTTGTCTTTGACAAATTGGTCCATTCTTTTTATTATTTCATAATTTTCCATCCCATTTTGGCAAGAAGGGATTGATTCATATTTTTTATCCTTTTGAGACCTAGGCCCCCATTTGCCTAAGGGAGATATGCTTTTTCCCATGAAACAAGGTGGTATATGAAACGATCCTTAGTGCCTCACCATAAAAAGTTTTTTTGAACTTGTTCAATCTTATTTTCCACATTACCAAGCATACAAAAAAATGACATAAAATAACTATCAAATATACTAATAACCAACACATAATCTAATGGATAATGCCTAAAAAAATCATAGGTAAAAACAACATTTAACATCCTTCCTTCCTAAATCTGGTCATCATCTCAATGACACTTAATTCAATAAAAGTTTCAAAATTTAAATAGGTTTAATAAAATAATAATAAAATAATGTTTCAATAGAAAATAATGACATTTAATAGAAAAACTTAAGTAAAAAAATGAGGAAATAACCTCAAAATTTCCTCATAATCCTCCCATGTAGCACTATATTCAGAATATTGGTCTCACTGACCTTATACTATGATACCTCTCTATTATATAAGCTAAGATTATGAGTATCAATAATTCTGATTGGTTTGACTATGATCACCCCTGGATCATAAAACTATAATAAAATCCAATCCAAAACATGTGTAGGATCAATAATATACTTCTTAAGATAAGAAACATGAAAAACATTTTGCATTTGTGCTAGAGATGGTGGAAATGCTAGTCTATAATCTACAAGACTGATTAATTCCAAGACCTCAAAAGGTCCCACATATCTAGGTGATAGCTTTGCTGATTTTCCAAAATTAATTGAAATCTTTTTGGGTTTAACCTGTAGATATAATTTTCCCCAATAGAAAATTGTCTTGCTATCCTTTTCAGATCAATGTAGCTTTTCTACCTATCATTAGCTTTATCCAACCTCTACCTTATTAATTTCAATTGATCTTCTATTTTAGCAAGCATATCAGGTCCAAAAACCACTCTACATTTTAGGTTATCCCAACTAATGGGTGTTCTACATTTTTTACCATATAATGCCTCAAAAGGAGCCATTTTATAACTAATTGGTAGGAGTTATTATATGAAAAATCAACTAATGGAAGATACTCTTCCCATTTATATTATTGGTCCATGTAGTACATTCTTAATAGATCTTCCAAGATCTAATTTATTCTTTTTTTTGCCCATCCATTTTCAAATGGTATGCTTTACTATAATTCAACAAAGTTCCCAATGTAAAATTTAAAGTTTACCAAAATTTGGAAGTTATTTTGGGGTCTATATATGAAATAATCTTTTCAAGAAACCCATGAAATCCATAAATTTCTTTCAAAAACCTTTTTGTAAGCATGGGTGTAGATCATTTATATTACTAAGAATAAAATGATCTGCCTTGGTTAGTTTATCTACAACTAACAAGATCATATCATGACAATTCCTAGACTTAGGCAAACATTAGACAAAATCCATGCTGATCACTTGACGTTTCCATTTAGGTATTGAATGTGGGTATAACAACCCAACTGGGTACACATGTTCAACCTTGACTCACTAACAATCCAAGCATCTAGAAATAAAATTAGTTACATATTTATTCAATCCTTTCCAAAAATATATAGGCTTTAACTCTATTACTAGCTTAGTTTCCTGGATGTCCTAAATAAGGTGCACTGTACAATTCCCTTTGCATAATTTTTCTCAATTTTTTATTATTAAGTACATAAATCCTACTATTAAACCTTAAAAGTCCATCATTTTCTACATGAAAACATTGATATTTATGATATTATGAGTTTTTATTCAAATATTTCTTGACTTTCTCATAAAAATCACCCCCAGGTGAAAAATTCACTACGTGATCTCTAAAGGTGATTCTAATTGTATCCAAAGCTACAATGTATCTCATACAGCTAAGGGCATCTGCAACTTAGTTTTCCTTGCCCTTAATGTAGTTGATATCAAAATCATAGTTAGAAATAAATTCTAACCACCACCTTTGGAAAGAATTAAGATTGTGTTGGGTAAAGATATACTTAATACCTGGAATATCAATCTTAAGTTCAAAGGGTTTACCCAACAAGTAATGTATTAAAACCTAAAAGGTATGAATTTTAGCAACCAATTCCAAATCATGAATAGCATGATTAGCATCATAAGGATTAAATTTCCCAGGTTCATAGGCCAAAACCAAACCATCCTTCATGAGTTCTCCTCCTAACCCATCTCCTAAAGAATCAATTATCACTAATAAATGCCCATTCAGATCTAGAATCCATAAAACTAGTGCAAAATTAAGCCTTTGTTTCAATACTTGAAAGGCTTATTCACACTTATCTAACCAAATAAATCATTGCTCCTTCTATTGAAGAAAGGTTATTGGGTTAGAAATTTTGTAAAATTTAGGTACAAACTTCCTGTTATATCTTATTAATCTCATAAAGCTACGCACCTCATGCACATTTTTAGGTGCTAGTTAATGTATGATGGCCCTAATCTTGGCTGGATCAACTAAAATTCCCTCTATAGAGATGATGTGTCCCAGATACTGAACTCTTTTATAAAATAAATTATACTTAGATAACTTACCATATAACTTGTGCTTCTAGAAACTATTATAACACTAACCTCAAGTGCTCAACATGCTCTTTCTCATTATTTGAATAGATGAGGATATTATCAAAGAAGACCAAAAAAATTGGTCAAGATAATTTGTAAACATACTATTCATAAAAGTTGTTGGTGAATTTTTCAACCCAAAAGGTATCACTATGAACTTGTAGTTCCCATAACAAGTTTTTAAAGTTGTTTTTATGATATCCTCTTCCTGAATCCCCAACTAGTGGTATCCTGCTTGAAGGTCTATCTTCAAAAATACTATATCACCACACATTTGGTCAAAAATATCATCAATGTGAGGTAATTAATACCTTTTTTTGATTGTTTCTTTCTTGAGAATACATTAGTCTATTCAAAAATGAAGGGTTACATCCTTCTTCTTGATGAAAAGTAAAGGTGCTCCCTATGGCAAAACACTTGGCTAAATCAAACCTTTAGCCAACATTTCTTGAAGTTGAGACTTAGACTCAATCAAATCTATTTTTTTCATCCTATAAGGTGCCTTAGACTATGATTGTAACCCTATAATGATATCTATAGTGACATTAAACTCTTTTTTTGAGGTAAACTTGGTAGTTTTTTAGGAAAGACATCCCAAAATTCTTGTAGAAAGGGATAACATTCTAAGTTGGGTTCTTTGGAATATATAAATTCATCCATTTTGATAAGGAATGTTTGACATCCTTTGTATTAAACATTTTTTAATTGAATGGCAGATCTTTTCTTGAGATTCAACTCTCTCTGGTTTTCCTAAATTTAGGTTAAGGTTCCCAAATCATCTTGAATTTTCACCTTTTTTAGGAAGCGATCCACCTTGGCCTTATGCCTAGATAACAAGTTCTCTCTTAGGATCACATCATATATCCCTAACAGTGCTTCATAGATATCCATAATTATAGTTAAATCTATCATATGAATTTTATCTTCTTTGAGACATTTATCCACCCTAATATTAGACTCATTCCCATACTATAGAAACCATATATTTTCCATGTAACCAAATTTCCTAGGTAATTTATTCAACATTCTAGGATAAATAAAACATTTGATAGTTATAGTATCAATTAAAATAGTAATTGTATGACCAAAAAGAATACTGAACACTTTAATGGGAGATGCCTAGTATTCAACCTATCTATTATCTACCACTACATGGATATGTTGCTTAAAGGTTCCCTATTATGAATAAGAATTTGCATTCTTATTATTTCCATTTTTATTCCACTAAGGACAATCTTTGGCATAGTGATCTCCTCCACAAGTGAAACATCCTTTTGGAGGTTCCTTCCTCTTAGACTGATTTGTACCCTTAAAAGCTTCTTTGAAATTACCTCTTAGTTTTTTATTCCCTGAGGTATTTGCAAACCTTGCATTCTGTTTGCTTAACTAGTTCTTGGAGTTTCCATTCCTCTTCCATTTCTTATTCATAAAAGGAGTCTTGGAACTACCAAACTTTTTATTATAATTTTTTTTTGACCTCTACCAAATATTTTATCTTATGATCCTATTATATAAATTTTTTGAACACTTGATGCATAGTGGATGGCCCATGTACATCCACCTCACATCCAATATAAGGTCTTAGTGCCATAATGAATTTATAAATATGAAAAGGCTCATCCTTCTGATACTATGGAACATATTTTAGGAGCTTAGTAGACTATTCCTAGTACTCATTTATTGACATGCATCCTTGCCTCAAATTATAAAATTCTATCAAATAATAGTCAAAGTAAAGCTAAGGTAACCATTATGAAATGAAAAGAGACACAAATTGTTCCCATGTGATGGTAATAAAATTTAGATTTATTTTGAGCTTCTTATTAGCCCACTAAGTTACTGCTTCACCAGCTAATTGGTAGGCACCTTGTACAAATTTAGTGACCTCAGATTAATTTAAAAATATGAAATATTTTTCCATTTTTATTAACCAAGATTCCACTCCATCACCCAAAATAGTGCCATCAAATATGGGTGGGTTAACCTTATTCATGTCTCATGTTAGCTCCACAGCTACTTGAGCTCAAGCATCCTAGTGCACTTCTTCATGCCTATGTTCCTAAGGAAATTCCTATTAAAATAAGTTTTATTTAGGTACTTTTTGATCATTACACTCTTCAAGACCATGAACCTATTATTTAAGAGCTGATATATGATCATGTGTTTTGTTCATCATAGTGAGAATCTAGTCAAGTTTCATAGCTTGCTTTGTTGCTAGCTGAATAAGATCAGCTTGAGGGTTCACATTATAGGGACCCTCACAAAATGATCTCTCTCATACCATTATCCTTTTTAGAAAATTATTGAAAAATATTTATGTTATAAAACTCATTAAGTTTGAGAGCTAAACCTTAAGCTCTAATATCATAATGTTAGACCCAACTAGTTCTAACCCAAATAGTAATATTTTTTTAATAACATGAATCTCACTATTGAGAATATTATAGCCATTAGTTTGAAACTGATAACTAAATAAATTTCAAATAATATATGCATGTAACACATCAGCCCACTATCATATTAATTATCACTTAGTAATAAACATAATATTAAGCTATGAAATTGATCATCTAAACATTAATTCATACCAAGAACTTCAAATGTGGATATAAATCATGAATTAGTCAAGAATATAATTACAACCAATATTATTTATAATTCAAATTTTTTTATATAAGTACACAACCACTGCTATGGTAATTATACATCCATAAACATGATATGATAAGGTATAATATAAAAATACATAAACATAGTAAAAAAGTACAATATGAGATATAAAATCAACTCTATGATCCATCACATAAATTAAGTGTAATTACATCTAGTTGAATCAAATGAAGAAGGAGAGCATCATCCAAGTGATTTACCTCCAACTATAGATAAATAGTGTCCTGCACACCCCCTTTTTGGATGTGGCCCTACCCTTCACAAAGGAGAAAATAAAAGAAGTGTAGATATTGAGAAACAAATGGAACCTATGTGTGTACTAAAACTATTACATACATAAATAAAATAGAACATGGAATCCATTCCTCTATCTAAATGATAACATCAAGCATGTAAAATAGTAGTATAGTGAAATGACAATGTCTTATCTATAACATTATTTTGGCCAAAG
Organism: Torreya grandis; assembly: GCA_037957365.1. NCBI lineage: Eukaryota > Viridiplantae > Streptophyta > Pinopsida > Cupressales > Taxaceae > Torreya > Torreya grandis. The sequence continues at coordinate 3,080,923 of JARHVA010000848.1, read as the reverse complement.
TTTTCATTATAGATTTTAGATATACATATGATTTATTTTCACTCATGTAGAGCTATCTAATACTAAATCATACAAGATGATATCAATAGGTATGTATACAAGTTACCCACTAGTGTAATCATATATGTACTTCATGTTATCCACATGCCAAATGCAAAAAAAGATTCAAAAATAGTTCATAAATACTATGCCATAGTGAAAATTCATGCATTACAGGTAAATACATAATACAAATATGTCAACAAGCAAGAATGGTAATCAATACTTTCCATGCTTTTACTTAACATACCATTCAATCATAAGTTTTCATATATATAATGCTTAGAAAATTTCAACATAATCCTCATATATCAATTTAGTTCATGAACCATAAGATTAAGTATCTATTCTACTTTTAGTTTCATCTAGTCATATCATATTAGGTTTGTATAGTCAAAATACCACAGACATAAAGGTAAAGTCAATTACAATAATACTTGTGTCAATATCCAGGTACAATATAATGTGTTCAATTTCACTCTTATTCTAATTTAAATCTTATAATAATATCTATGATACCATATATTACAATGAAAACCTATACCTTATTTAGGTATTTCTTTAAATTATTTACTTCAAGGATTGAATGGATATCAACTCCATAATAATTCAAATATGCAACATTATTTTCCAGTTACATAGCTATTTATTAACCAACCTAACTTTTACTCATACCTTCTTGTGAACTAGGAATTTGACATAGAGGGGAGGTTAGTCTTGTGTTGGTCTCATAAAACCAATGAAATGAACACACTAAGTTTTTAACACATCTAGCCTAGACACTAGGGAGAGCTTAGGTTAAAAAAAAATGAAAGCACAATAAAAACATAAAAGACATAATTATTTTACCTCCCTTAGGAGTTCCAAATGCTTTGTTTAATGGATTGGTTGGCTTGTGAATCAATAAGTCTTTGATAATGGAGGTTTATTGGCTCCTTCTCTCCTTGGCACCTTTGATTTGATGTTTCTTGGATTAATATTTGAGTATGGTAACACTACTTGCTAGGAATATAGGCATTATAAAACTACATCAAAGAGCTTGTTGAAGATACTTGTGCATATTAGCTTTGCACCAAAATAGATTTTGGTTCAATAGATAAGGCCTTGTACTTATATCCTTAGGAATTAATTCTCACCCAAGGTGAGTTAAGGTTGAGTTTGGGCTTGGAATGTTTTCAAAATAAACATAGGTGAGTTAAAACTAACTCTAGTTGAGTTAATAGTTGTTAAGTAATTATGATTTATAATTACTAGGAATAGCTCTCAAATTAGATATTTTAGGATATTTTCAAAGAGCTTGACAACTCACAAGGGAAATGATGAAAGGCTAGGATATTTTGATTTTTGGAATTTCCATTTTTAGATATTCATTAACTATAAATAGATAATTTAGCTAGGCATTTAATCCTATTTAGTTTTTTAATTGATTTAGATTATCCTTTTAGCTCTTGCAAGATTTGATTAAGTGTGCAAGTGCCCCACTTAATAGGTCCATAGGTCAAATTGATAGTTGTGATGTTGTAAGGTGATTATATATGAATCTGTTAGAGGTCATTGTTGCATATGATAGAATACCCCAATTAGAGATGTCTAAACATGATTCTAATCTTTGATGACTGATACAAAATAAAATTTAGGATGTTTAGTGATTTATAAGATTAATTTTAAATGGTTGGTAGGAATTGATCTAAAGTTTGGTTGAAAGCTAGTTGTGGCTAGTTTTAGGTGTCTACAGTTTGTCCTTGTTTGGGAAGATGTTGTAAGATATAGGTACGGTAACATATTATCAAATAATTAAAAATGAATTTAAGAATGAAAGAAAATAATCATTGAACAATAATATCCAAATTTTTTTTTGGAAGCTTATAATGATGCCCCCTTGAGGGAGTGGCTAGCACATACGATTGATGGATGGTCCCTTGAAAAGAAAAAAGAAAACTAATTAAATTGATCCATGGATGAGATTAATCCAATTGAGATAATGATTGCATGAATTGATTTAAAAATTATTTATTTTCCCAAAGGTATTTATAATAAATAACAAAGGTTGAGACACTATTTTCCCCAAAGGCAATTATAATTAGTGGCATAGGCATATACCCCAGTAGGGTGGATGAGTTTAAATAATGATTTGCCCATAGGTAGTTATAATCATTAAGATGATTTGGATTTGAATAATTATTTTTGGTTGTGTCCTAGTAGGGTAGATTATCAAGCATAACACAAGGAAATATACTATCATATACATTAAAGATGAACAAGCACAAATGTAGATGCAATGGTCTAATGATTAAAAAAGCCACAAACAACTAGGTACACAAATATGCACAAAGTGATGAAAGAGATTATTAGAATAATAAATTTTGATCTATGTGAATGATTTGGTTATACCTGCTAATGTGGATATACTCATCCTTATTAACATTTATACAACTAGAGTGGTCAATGGTTTGATTCAATCAAGAAGGGTGGGATGATCTTTCAAGGTTACCAAGGAGAAGTTTATATGAATCCATTACTTGTAATATTTATTGAGATTATTTTTGATATAGAACGTGATGGTATGCATCATGATATAAAACCCCATGATAACTTAGATGAAATATGCATAAGGACTGACTCTTGATCCAATAAACAATTGAAAATAATGCACCAATGATAAAAACCATGATCATAATGTTGATGTATTAGACTCAATAATAATTAGAAATGAATCACCCAAGGAATGTGTATATACTAAGTCAAGGCACATAAATTAAATCAAATAAATAGGCAAGCAAATAAACAAATAACAGACAATCAAGTAAGCAAACACACATAAAACATCTTATTGTCAACCAAGTCAATACATATGCATGAAGGCTCAATAGAATGATAAATTGGTGGTGTCCCTAAGTAAGGATACATAAAAATGGAAGGTCATACCCCCAATGATAGTGAATGGATTGAAACTTACAATGTATTTGCCCTAGCAGGGTGGATCGAGGATGACTGACTAGGTTTAGACATGACATATGTTTTTAGATTTTGAAAATTTTGAGTTATATTTTATCATTAGATATTGATAAGATACCACTCATAAAATGGTGATATTATTGGCTTAGGTTTCTCACAAAAGAATGAGAGTATATGGAAAAAGGGTGACAAGACTAACTACAATGTGAATCAAACATGACCTACATAGTCCCATTAAGACCTCAATTAATAGTAGTTATGCCCATATAAAAGGTGATGAGATCTAACCAAGTAAAAATAATTTCATGAAATTAATAAAATGGCAAGGAAAATTATAATAACAATGGCAAGGTGATGATGTAATACATGATAAAAGGTGTTTTTCCTAATTTTCTCATAGGCAGTTATAATTAGGAAATAATGACATAGGTCACTAATACTAATTTTACCATAGGTTGTTATAATTAGTCACATAAGGTCAAATAATTTACCCAAAGGTAGTTATAATTAGTGTCACCAATCAACTGTAAATGAAAAATGTAATTGCTAGATCCACTCTCACACTACTTTCATATACTACTAGTTAAACATGATATTTTAAAACAATTGAAACTAGATCAAAATCCCCTCATGGAAGATTCCAAAAGAACCAATGAAACCAATATTAAAAAGGGAAAAGCAGGGTAGGTCAAAACAATATTTCATTTAATAAGGATGAGTTTGGTGGAATAACATATGGTACAACACAAGGAAGATGATAGGAGGGAAATTTATGGTAATGGGAATAGGGTTTCTCCCAAGTGAGAAGGTAAGGTAAATGGTAGGGTATGAAATAATGAAAAGAGGAATGGAAAATGAAAATAATAAGGTAAAATGGAAAATGTAAATGACAAGGTAAATAGTAAGGCAAAGATATGTCTCTATTGTTCCTGTTGATGTGGAGATGCACATATTTGATCAACATATGATATAAATAGAATAGTCAATCATGAAAATTTATAGCCCACACCTATTATAAATAGTTTTTCTATAAATAACTTGTTGTATATTTGGATTATAATAATGTTATTGTGATCTTTATTGGTCATTGATTCTATTTCCTTCAAAATTTGAAACAAGATGTCTTTGTAGCTTCTATAAAGAAAAGTTCATACAAGGATGGTAAATCAAGATAAATATTAGATTATAGGTCTAATTTGGAAATGTAAAGGTGGATGATAATGGAATGTATAATGGTTGGGAAATAAATAAAGATCAAGATTTTTAGGCACACACAATGTTATTGATTTTGTATGACATAATTTTGGTTGTGATAGGGCCAAAGAATTATGAATATATTCTTGATAAGACCACCATATTTTTTTTATTTGGGACTAAGAGTAGATACCATATAATTTTTTTTTAGATTGGAAGTTGTATTGATGTTATCTTTGATAATGTCTCCATAAAGTAGTGAAGAATTATTGTGCTCAAATCTTGGCACCTCAAAGAGGTTTTCACCAATGAATTTGTCTTGATTGTCCAATAGAGTCTCTAAGAATGTTTCACTAAGGAATGATGACTTATAACTTTGATTTTATTCTAGCATCTCCAAAAAGGTTTCATTAAAAGATGTTAAGTTTGGACTTTGATTTCCCTTTAGTGCCTCCAAAAAGGTTTCACTAGGAGATTGTTATTCTTCTACATGAATGTGGTCTTGGTCCACCTGATATTATTCAATTGATATGTCACCATGGATGTACTTTAATAAGGTGTGATTATATTGATCCCAATCAACACCAGTAAGAGGTGGATTGCCAATATAATGGCTAGGTTGGTTGGTGTTAATGACATGTAGAATGGTAATGGAATGGGAAGAGGCAACACAATCCTCATATAAGATACTAAGAGAAATTATGTTGATGTTGAAGTAATCATTTTCAAGAACCATAAAAGTATCACAAATATATTCAAATTAATCTACAAGGCATGTGTAACCAATTTTGTAACCATGAACATATCTTGATTTTGAATTTGAGTTTGACTCAAGGGACTCTGAATCTAGTGTTGAGACTAATGTTGATTTTTATTCTAATGCTAAATATAATGTTGTTTCAAGAATATAACTTAACTCTAATTATGATTATCCATCTGGTGTGGATGCTACTACAATGATGTCTTATTGAATGTTTAGTACTGGAAAAGTGACACCTTGTGATGGCATAATGGGCTCCTTAAAGATTGGTTTATCAAAGTGAGACTCCTCAATGAGAGGAAAAATGTCAAGAGACAAATCCATAGAGACTAGCTTGTTAAAGGGAGACTCTTTAAAAATAAGACAATGTTTGAGATAATGATTTGCCCAAAGGTAATTATAATCATTAAGAAGTGACTTAGTAAAGATTGGCTTATTAGAAAGAGACTCCTCAATAATAGGGATGGTATCAAAAGGTGATTCATCATAGGTTGACTCATCATAAATAGGTATTTCAACAAAAACATAATGGATTGGTTGGTTCTCTTGGCCTTGGTTTACCAGTAGTTATAGAATACCAGTTTTGGACACATCTTGGTCTTTAAATGTGTTGTTTCCAAAATCTGTCACTTGTTTTTATGGACAACATATCAACTATTTTGGTCTTGCAGGCCAAAATAATCTCTTCCTTTTTAAAAAAATGTTTTGAGTAGTGAAGTTCTTTAATTATTCAAGCATTTTCAGTTAAGGGACTCTCTTGTTTAACATGTTCCATAGGTTCAACCGGTGGGCTTTCATAAAGAAACAAGTTCCAAACACTTAGGCATTTCAAGGCTGGTTCAATGCTGAAGTTTAATCAAAAGACTTATCGATGGGCTTCAAACAATTGGAATGAACCACTTTGAACCATTGAACCATTGAACCCCACCTCTGTAAGGTCTAAAGGTTCAACGAGTTCAAAGTTTCAAAAAGAGTTAAGTGCTTCAACGAGTTTGAAGACTTCGGCAAGTTCAAAAGTTTAAAGCCTTTGGTGGACTTAAAAGAAAACTATGAAGAGTGAAGATTGAACAATTGAACCATTGGACCTTGAACCAAAAGAGTTCAAAGTTCAAAGGTTCAATGAGTTCAATAAGTTCGATAGACTTAGAAAATCAAAGGATTTGAAGAGTTAATATTGAGTCATTGAACCATTAAACCTTGAAATTCGAAGAGTTCAAAAAGTTTAAAGGTTCAATGAGTTTGACAAAAAAGGAAAGAATCTAGAGAGTTTAAAACTTTAAAGGATTCAAAGAAAGAGAATGAACCGTTGAACTTTGAATTGAAATGGTTCAAGGTTCAAAGGTTCCAAGTATGAACAAAAGCTTTGAGCGAATGAAGGAAGTGAAAGTTTCCAGAAAGGGTTCAAATAAATGATTCAACCAAAGAAGAAAAAGAGAATGAATGCAACTCTTTACAAAACATTGAACCAAAGAGTTGATTAAACCAAAGAATCGATTGAACCACCTGAACTATCAAACCATTGAACTAATGCATTCCAAAGGTTTGAAAGTTTAAAGGTTTAAGGTTCAAAGTGGTTCAAGTGACCAGTAACATCCCTCTGGAAATCAAATTTAGGGTAATAAAATATCTATTATTTTTTAAATATGGTGCAGACCTGAAAACAAACTCAGTGATTGGCCAAAGAAGGAGCCAAAAGAGCCAGCTAAAAGAGAGAAGATAATCTAAGAGCTCAGATCATGAGGAAGAGACAAAATACAACAAGGAAAGGGGGAATGATGTAGAAAGACCAGAAATATCTGTGCAGGAGTTATTTCTAGTAGGTGAAATAGTCTACCAGGTGGACATTAGAGAGTACAAGCACTCAATAGCACAGCCTATTTTTCTAGATTGAGTAAAGGTGAAGTGGAAAGATGTGCAAATATTAGGAAGAGGACCAGGTGGCCCAAACTTTGGAGGAGACATTTGAGAAGAATCAACATGCCAAAGTTAAGGTTGATGCCCTATTCCAACATGGCCTTTTCATAGAATTTCAAATGCATTCAAGGCATTGAATGCAACATGGGCCATTTTGTGAAACAAAGTGCCAAGTCTTTCTTGGCTGCTATATATTGTAATCTCTCATCTTATGCAAAGGAGATCTCTCTATTATCAGAAGTGAAACTCTACACAAATTGAAAGGCATTCTTGAGACTTTGAACTTAGACTATTAATCATATTTTGTTATTTCAATGAGAAAACAAGTGACCTTTCAAACTTTGTGATGGAATAGCTTTTGTTATTTAGGAAATTATTCTTATGTCTATTTCCTAGAAGCATTCTTTTCTATTTAATTTAACAAGTAGAACTATTGGAAGTAATCAAGAAGGTGTCCTAAAGCCGATTATGGAGAGACTTTGTGCTGCCACAATAATCTTTAGTGTGTTGTTTTCTATATTTATGTAAAGGATCTTGGGATGAATTTGTACCTCCATTTTCCTTCATATATTTCACTCTTTGGAAGTTAAGGTGGAGACTTTGTGCTACACTTCATCCTATTGTGTTACTACATCCAGTTACTTTTACTACCCAGGAAGGAATCTGGCTATTGATTGAGTATTACTTCTGAAAGAAGAGAAGTACCTCCAACAATCACCTAGGAAATCTCCTATGTCTGTGAACATCATCTCTAAGAAAAGAGATATGGATGGTGTTATCCTACCCTAAGTGTTATTTTCAGCTTATATTTATAGTAGATTAATATATCATAGTTATAGGGAACCTCCCCTTGATGAGAGGAGAGATTTATCCCATTTTGATGTGGTTAACCTACACATTTGGCCGATAAATCTCCCTATGATGTGGTTGAAACAATTCTTTTGCCCTCAGTTAGTTGGTGACAAAATATTCACCCAATAATTTTTAGCGACTCTACTAGGGACACAACAATTTTGTGCAATTTAAAGCCTCAAGATTTAGATTGAAGCATCACCTATGTCTTATCCATTATCATTATAGCCTTATCCATTTCCATTATATACTTTGAGCTATGAAACTAGAGATGCTAGAGATTGAGTGTTTCATTTCAAAAGTTAATTCTCTAGCAGCTCCATACCGACTAGAAAGAATGCACAGTTTGAAGCCTCAAGCTTCAAGCTAAAGCAGTGCCAATTCTTTTCCATTTTTACTTTACAATCTAGTAGCTCCATGGTATACAAGAAGATAGATATATAAACATGTTATTGACCCTATATTTGAGTTGGTACAACAAATTAATTTTGATCTATTTCCTTCACCATCTCACCTCCAACGAACTAGGAGTCTTCCTCCTACCAACATCAGGTCACCAATACAAGGCAAAGCTTCTTTTTCTTCTACTAGCAAAACTTTTCCTATACATACTCCACCTAGATTTGTTATCCCCCCCTTCACAAGTCATACAATGGTAGCTCAAGGCCCCTGGGGTAACTCTTTTGGTCTACTCAATCTAACTCCACCTCTACATGAGCTAACTCATAGTTCTAAGAAGAATTTCCCCAAATTCTATGGTGATGGGAGAGTTCATCCTAATGAACATATTACAACCTTCAACATAGCTTGTGGTGTGATAGGTGTGGAGTATGAGGACGTATCAGTTAGGCTGTTTATAGAAACATTACAAGTGCTACTGCATACTAGTTCTATCATCTGCAGGCCTAGACTGTGACTGACTGGAACACCCTCAAAGCCAAATTCAAAGCCAGGTTCAAGCCTACAGAAGATGCACATGCCCTATTGGCCAAGCTAACACAAATGAAGAAAGAGCCTCATGAACCTATGAGGGACTTCATTTCCAAATTTGACAAGTTGAGGAATAGGATTCCTACAATTGCTTAGCTGAAAACTGAGAATCTCAAATGTTTCTTCATCAACTCTTAGCTTCCTGAAGTGAGTTTCTTGTTGAGACGGGCTGGCCACATAGACTTTGATACAACTCAAGATTTGGCCACTGAGGTGGAAGATGATCTTATCTGGGTAGGAAAGATAAGAATTCTTAACAGAGGCAAATCTCCTTCATCTTCTAAATATTAATCTATAGGTACCATTGATCCCATGGTGTAAAAGCTAGCAAATGAGTTACTAGCTCTAAAAAAACAAATGGTGCAAGGGATGTCTGCTCCTCTTTTGTACTGAGATATACCAAGGAGGACATTCCCCAATTAGTCATATCAAGGAAACACTACTAGGAATCAAGGGCAACCAAATCATCTTCCTCCCCCATAAGGGAAGCTTGCCATTGAAGAAGCTCTAGCTAACTCAATAGTTGGTTATCATGAAGCTGAACATGATTTCACTTTCCAACTTGAGTTTGATCAAGAAGATGATGCTAATATCTTTGTAGCATACCAAGAAGAATTAGCTAGTGACTCTAACATTGGTTTCCTAAATTACCAAGATGAACCCAAAAGTAAAGGTGAAGCATTTGATAGATCATACACTATATTCACCTGGTCCCAGAACTAGTTAGCCCAGCAAGCTGATAAGGAAAAAATAGAGGAGCAATATCAACTAGCAATTTCAATTGCTAAGTGGGGAACCACTCTACCTTTTCAATCAAAGGACTTGATGATCGCTAAAAAGGTAAGTACATCAAGTTTTCCTTCATCTTCTACTTCAAATTCATAGACTAGTACCACCCTTCCTAAAAAACATAAGGATGAACTACCTTCCCCTATTCCTAATTCATTTCAGTCATTTGATATACTTGACCATGTTAAGAAGACCAAAATTCAAATGTCTAAATTTGAATTCTTGCAATTGAATCCTAAGAAGTTAGATAGGTTAGTTCAATGTGTGAAGAATAAATCCATCCCTACAGGACAAGAAATATTGAAAGTAACTCTTGGTCCCCCCAAAAACACATCCACCTACAATAACCTTGTCATTACTCCTCTAGTTGCCCCTAGGAAGACAAAACTATTTTATGTTTCCCTATTGATAAATGGTCATCGACTGAACAACTGCATAATAGACTCAGGCACATCTGACAATGTCATGCCCACCAAGGTGGTAGATTCTCTCAGCCTTACATTGACTAAAACTTTTGGGATGTTTCTCCATGGAAAATAAACAAGTGCCACTTCTAGGATAGATCAAAGATGCCTAGTTTCCATTCATGGCCTTCCTAGAAAAAAGAATTAAAATGACAATCCTGGTGGCTGACATTCCAACCTCCTATGTCATTCTACTTAGATGAAATTTTTGCAAGGATATTGGAGGAGAATTGAGCATGGACCTGTCCAAGGTAAGGGTCCCTATGAAGGGCATCATGCAGAGGCTGCTCCTTGAAAAGGAGGCAAAATATATTGTCACCCAAACATCAACCACTGAAGCTCAAATTCTATTTGAGTCTTTAGGAATGGGTAAATTTTTCTTATCTACAGAGGATGTCCCTATTTCATTTGATGAAATTATTATAGGTGACAATATAAAAAGTTTAGATAGGATAATAGGAGAATTGGTAGAGAAAAGTTTAGAGGCAAAAGAATCCTCCCTCCCTGACCAGGAGGAATCTAAAAAAAGATCAGTTTTTGATAATGTATGGATTCTATAATTTGATGGCAGCTATTATTCTACTAATGTTGGATCTGAGATTGTTCTAATATCTCCTCAAGGAGATATTTTTCCTTCTTCATACAAGTTGCAGTTCAACAACACCAACAACACTGCCGAGTACAAATCTCTATTACTCAGGTTAAAGGCTGCTCAAGACAAAGGTGTCAAACTCCTTCAAACCAAAGGAGATGCTAAACTAATGGTTTGTTAGGTGAGGAACTTGTGTCAAACCAAGAACAAAATATTGCTCCATTACCATAATCTGGTATGTGACTATATTGAGGTTTTGATGATTTTAATATATCTACAGTGCCTAGAGAGCTTCATAGTCATGCAGATTCATTGGCTGTCTCTACGACCCTCTTGGTTCCTCACAAAGGCTTTGAAGAGTAGAAGTACACTATTAAGCTAGTCTTTTGACCAAGTGTGCCTGACAATGCTAACCATTGGCAAGAGTTTGATGCTAACAATCAAATCATGTGCTTCACTAGACTAGAAGAGCAATGAACTATGATAATGGACCATACTACTATGCATTAAAGTCAGGTAAAGAAACTCTCTGGAAAGAGAGCAAGGATTCATGGTTTTTAGATTAGAGATCTAGTCTTGATGTGGGGCAAGAGGAGAGAACCAGAAGGAATGCATATAAAATTTGATTCTTGGTGGAGAGGTCCATTCACCAATCATCGATTCTGGGGAGAAAATGGTTTCTTACTAAAGTATCAAGATGACACACCCTTTTCACTACCTCACAGTGGGAAACATCTGAAGCACTTCACTCCTTGAAGTATCAGATGACATCAGTTGTACTATTTGTATAGTATTTAGTTTAGTTTTGTTTGGTTCATTTTTGTATAGTATTTAATTTAGTTTTGTTTTTGCACCTTTCTTTTTGGGTAGCATGACTCCATAGCCCAATGGCATACTTGAAGGCACTGAGATTCTAGTTTCTATTACCTTTGATTATTTTTATAATTGATGGAAGTTCCCCAACTAGAGCGAGCTGTTATTCCCAAAATCGATCACTTTTTTTTATGGACAACATATCAACTATTTTGGTCCTACTAGATAAAATAATCTCTTCCTTTTTCAAAAAATGTTATGATCAGCCAAGTCCTTCAATTATTTAAGAATTTTTAGTTAAGGGACTCATAGGTTCAACAGGTTTCATAGATTCAGCCGATGGGATTTCATAAAGAAATAAGTTCCAAACACTTAGGCATTTTAAGGCTGGTTCAACACTGAAGTTCAATCAAAAGACTTATCAGTGGGATTCAAATAATTGGAATGAACCACTTTGAACCATTGAACCCTACCTTCATAAGGTCCAAAGGTTCAATGTGTTTAAAGGTTCAAAAAGATTTAAGTGCTTCAACGAGTTTGAAGACTTTAGCAAGTTCAAAAGTTCAAAGGCTTTGGTAGACTTAAAAGAAAACTTTGAAGAGTGAAGATTGAACTGTTAAACCGTTGGACCTTGAACTAAAAGAGTTAAAAGTTAAAAGGTTCAACAAGTTTAATAAGTTTGATGGACTTAGAAAATCAAAGGATTCAAAGAGTTAAGATTGAGTTATTGAACCATTGAACCTTGAACTTTGAAGAGTTCAACGAGTTCAAAGGTTCAATGAGTTTGACAAAAAAGGAAAGAATATAGAGAGTTTAAAAATTCAAAGGATTCAAAGAAAGAGAATGAACCGTTGAACTTTGAACCGAAATGGTTCAAGGTTCAAAGGTTCAAAGTATGAATGAAAGCTTCAAGCGAATGAAGGAAGCAAAATTTTCCAAAAAGGGTTCAAAGAAATGGTTTAACCAAAGAAGAAAAAGAGAATGAATGCGGATCTTTACAAAACATTGAACCAAAGAGTTGATTGAACTAAAGAGTCGATTAAACCACCTGAACTATTGAACCATTAAACTGATGCACTCTAAAGTTTCAAAGGTTCAAGGTTCAAAGTGGTTTAAGCGACCAATGACCAGTGATGTTCCCATAGATGTCAAATTTAGGGTAATAAAATATCTATTGCTTTTCAAATATGGTGCAAACTCAAAAAGAAACTCAGTGACTAGCCAAAGGAGCCAAAAGAGCTAGCTAAAAGTGAGAAGATAGCCTGAGAGCTCAGATCATGAGGAAGAGATAAAATACAATAATTAAAGAGGGAACGATGTAGAAAGACTAGAAATATCTACGTAGGAGTTATTTCTAATAGGTGAAATAGTCCACCAAGTGGACATCAGAGAGCACAATCACTCAACCTATTTTTCTAGATTGAGTAAAGGTGAAGTGGATAACTGTGCAAATATCAAGAAGAGGACCAAGCGGCCCATACTTTGGAGGAGACATTTGAGAAGAATTAACATGTCAAAGTTAAGGCCGATGCCTTATTCTATCATGACCCCTTCGTAGAATTTCAAATACATTTAAGGCATTGAATGCAGCATGGGCCATTTTGTGAAACAAAGTGCCAAGTCTTTCTTGGCTGCTATATATTGTAATCTCTCATATTATGCAAAGGAGATATCTCTATTATCAAAAGTGAAATTCTGCCCAAATTGAAAGGCATTCTTGAGACTTTGAGCTTAGATTGTTAATCATATTTTGTTATTTGAATGAGAAAACAAGTGACCTTTTAGAATTTGTGCTGGAATAGCTTATGTTATTTAAGAAATTGATCTTATGTCTATTTCCTAGAATCATTCTTGTCCATTAATTTAACAATCAGAACTAGTGGAAGTAATCAGGAAGGTGTCCTGAAGTTGACTATGGAGAGACTTTGTGCTGCCATAATGGTATTAGTGTGTTGTTTTTTGTATCTGTGTAAAGGATCTTGGGATGAATTTTTTCCCTCATTATCCTTCATATATTTCACTCTTTGGTAGTTGAGGTGGAGACTTTGTGCTACACTTCATCCTGCTATGTTACTGCATCTAGTTACTTTTACTACCCAGGAAAGAATCTGGCTATTGACTGAGTATTAATTCTGAAAGAAGAGAAGTACCTCCAACAATCACCCAATAATTCTCCTATGTCTATGAACATCATCTGTAAAAAAAGAGAGATGGATGGTGTTATCCTACCCAGAGTGTTATTTTCAGCTTATATTTATAGTATATTAATATATCATAGTTATAGGGAACCTCCCCTTGATGAGAGGAGAGATTTCTCCCCTTTTGATGTGGTCAACCTACACATTTGGCTGATAAATCTCCCTATGCTATGGTTTAAACACCTATTTTTCCATCATTTAGCTGGTGACAAAATATTCACCCAATAAAATGATTGGCTCTATTGAAGAGATATTAATGGGCTCTATTGTCACTCAAAGATTGGAATCAATTTTATAAAATGGGGGATGGTTGTTAATGAATAAATTATTAGTGGCTAAATAATGTCCTCTTTGTAAATAGGCTCATCTAAGATGGGCATAACAAAGGCTGGTTACTGATCTAGGATGGTAGCTATGACTTGTCTAGTCATGATTGCATAATTTATTTGAGATAATGAGCGACCATACTTAGAAGGGCCTAGAATGTTAATGGTATGTCATTGTGAATATTCATTTCTATCATGAACCAAAGGTTGAGGTTTTATAATGGTAATGGTATGGCATTGTGAAGCTTGGTTTTTTTCACAAGAAAAAGGATGAGGTCTTGGAATGGTAATGGTATGGTATTATGAAGCTTGGTTACTATCGTGAGCCAAAAGATGAGGTTCTAGAATGATAGTCCTTAGAAATTATGGGTATTTATGACTCACATAATCCAAAGGAGGGTTAATGGTATAGGTGGAGGATCATGTGCCATTAGACATGAAAGGGTGAACTTGGTATGTTAATTGACCCAAAGATTGTATCACCACATAATACTCTTGAGGTCTTAGCTTCATTCCCCAGATTGAGTATTTTAAGGAGGATAATGATCCATCTCAAAAACCACCTCTTCACCATAGGGGTATTGATCAAAGTTAACTTTTTCAACCACATTATCATAACTTGGATTGTATATGGCTTGACTACAAATGTAACGAGACATCCAAATCAATGGTGAATGTTTCATAAAAATGCCTAGAGTTATACAAACTCTAAAAAAAGGTCCAAAATATAAATGGTCTAAACATAATTTCACTTGGTCTAAGGATGGAGTTATATTTCCTAAAAGGATTATGCTAAAACTTGGTATAAAATAGTCTAACATCATATGTCAAACTTCAAATATCTTACACAAAAAGGTCAAGTGGAATAAAATAAAAATTAATGCCAAAATCTAGGTTCAAAGTGTTTCAAATAAGTCTAATCTAAATAAAAAAAATTTATAGGTATTTTAGAGAAGGTACAAAAGATAGGCTCAAAATAGGCATGTGCTAGGTCTTTTGGAAAAGGGACAAAATCTTGAGTTTTAAACAAAATAAGGTATGCAATTTTAATCTAACAAACTTGAAACACTTTGGCATAAACTAGGCATGCATATTTAAACATGAACTTGGTCGATTGATACAAGGCATGAAACTCTAGGCATATTGAAGATAGACTACTTCCCCAAATCTAAGCACAAATAATAGTTTTAAAATTTCATAAAGAATTAACTTAAGTTGTAAAACCCAAAAGAGAAAGATCTATGTATAAGACAAAAATACACAAGGCATAGGTAGAAAAAAATTAGTGTATGAATTTGAACTTGGAAAGGCTAATTTAAAACTAAATTTAGAAAACTAGGCTTCTTTAAATAGACAACAAGCTAGACAAGAACAAACAATGTAATAACACTAGGTGAAGATCCAAAAGGCACGTGCAACTTTGGTTTTAAAATTATAATTTGGACACAAGGAAAACAAGTCTTTGAAATGATTTGAGTAGTGTAACAATGTTATCTCACTCTAAATATGTGATAAATTGTTTGTTTCAAGACTTAAAGGCAAAAAGGTTTGAAATTAATTGGGCAACATAATGACACCCTTTTCACTCAAATGACACACACACACACAAGATTTGTTAAAAGACTAAGGCAAAGGTATGGTGTCAAATGGGCAACATAACACCTTATAAAATAAAGGATAAATGTATAAAAAAGAATCATTATGATGTGGTAAGATTGAAAAAATATATTTTTTGACCCAAAACCATGTAATAATGGATAAAAATGACATAAACACCTACGTGTAATATCCAAAATCCTAAAACTAACAAGGTTGCATAATAATATCAAATTCAATCAATATACTCACTCATGAGAGGATTTTAATTATGAATACAAAAATTAAAATTACATTAAAAGTAATTTTTTAGGCCCCCTCTTATCTCAATATTTTTTACTATGAAATGGAACTTTAGGCTACTCACCCTGTATCAACTATATCTTTGTGGCAAGTGGGGTTGTTTTAAACTATCAATTTTCGCTCATTTTTAGATGGTCCCAAGTGTGGCTAACACTAGAGATGAAATCATATCATTTATATCCATGTAAACTATCTTGTTGTGAAAAGGTCTTGTTATTTTCACAACCACTACATCTGTTGCTTGCTTAGTGTAGTGCGATGTTTGAGTTGATAATACATTTTAAGGTAAGTAGTCATTAAGGGAGGTAAGTTTAACTACTCAAACTACCATCTCAATGATTCACCAACTTAATTTATATACTTTACCATGGAGTAGGGTTGAAATGATTCAAAGAGATGAATTATCAGGTCATTGCTTCCCTAGAGAACCTATGAGGAGGAAATGAACTCCCACTCATAAGCCAAAAATGCATGAAAAATATAGATAAGTTAAAATACTTTAGGTTCATTTTGGGTTTTGAGATATTTTCATGTTGTTGGTATTATGACATTAATTTTTTCATTGATGTCAAATGTTTGTGATTTTCATTTATTTTCTAGAGATGTTCTTGTGAAGATGCATGGTATGTGATCATGATGGATTCAACATGGTCTAGCAAGTCCTTGAGTTTTTGTATAAGGTCTTGGCACAATATTATGGTATATGATAAGGAAAACAAGTGACAAAGGGAAAATAAATAATTTGAAGGAAACATATTGTCTCTCTATTGAGATATAATTTTAAGGCAACCTAGTAATTCTTTTGAGGTTGATGACATGTCAAGGTCAAGATCAAGATACAAGGTAAGCATACTTTTGAGCACTAGTCTTAAGGAACATTATCATATAATGAGCATGTGTATGAAGATTAGTGGTTTGGTAAGATGGATAAACACATGTATGAGTGGATGTTGAAGGATTCCCAAGCATGTATATGAATTATGGGAACACTCAAGAAAGTTTCAAATTAAACCTACAAAGGTTAAGGTCTTAAGCCTAAGCATGTAGGCAGACTAGTCCTAGACTCTACCTGACTTAATGAGGAGCCTTGAGGTGTCATAAATATATATGAATGATTAAAATTAGTGGTAGATCATGTGATAATATGTTTGAAAATGTGTAAACATATGTATAAGTTATATAATCTTTTAGATGAGGTTTCTAGGTTAGTTCTTGGCCTAGTCTTTGTATGAATTGACTTATTGAGAAAACATAGGTTTGGTAACATGTTGAGTTGATAATTCTAAGGCCTATGAGAATAATATTGGTAGTGTATGATCTGGGTATGAGGTTTTATGACATGATTATGAGGTGTTGAAAATAGTGAAAGAGGTTTCAAGGTGTGTTCAAGGTCTAAGTATGACTGGTAGTTCAAGGCCTAATGTGCAAAAAGTCCTAATATGGCCTAATGAGGGGTCAAGTTCAGATTCCAAGGTGCCAAGATATCATGAGATAATTTTTAGAGGTGTGATATGTTTTATCAAGTGTGTTAACCAATTTTGAGGTCAAAGTTTGAAGGAGAAAGTATGAAATGTGGTTTTGAAGTTTGTTAAGTGCACAGAATGAGGTGTTGCAGACCCAAGAAGTATTTTATTATGCTCATTAGCATATGAAAATTTTTCATGAGGATAAAATAAGTTCATGGTATTTTGGTAAGGGTCCTATATTAAATTTTCTAGCATTTTTTTCTAGGTTGATGGCCTAAGCTTTATGAACGATTGTTAAGAATGAAAGACAGTTTAAACCCTCTCTAAAACCCTAATAGTGACTTGATATGGAAGATATGATTAAAAATTTATCTAATGGTTTTTTTGAAATATTATGATTATTTTAGGTTGTATTAAAATCTCATAGATACCTCCAAGTGGAATTGGTCTATCAGAAGAGTGAGTAGAAGCTATAGGAAATGCCTTGTTTCTTACATTTCTGATGTAGCATACAAGGTTGACCAGGTCAAATCACGAAAATAATTGTAATATTATGTGTTAGACTTGTATTTTATTATAATATAAGTTTATAATCAGGTTATAGACTTCAAATATTCTAAACCAGTAATGTAAATTAGCATGTCGCTAAAAAGGCCTAGTGAGGAAGATAATGAGAAAACTAGGCAGAAGTGAGAATGAGATTAGGGATGGGTTGTAATAGATTAGGGATGAATAAAAATTCATGGGGTTATTTTTAAATACATATAACACATATCCATAATGTATACGAGTTTTTAATAAGATTTTTTATGAAAAAAATTTGATCTCAACCTGAATTATCTAATACAGTGAGGTATGTATAGGGCAAAGACATAAGATTGGTCTGTAAGACCAATATATATATATATATATATATATATATATATATATATATATATATATATATATATAATGAGAAAACTAAGAAGAAGTGAGAATGAGATTAAGGATGGGTTGCATTGGATTAAGGATGAATAAAAATGCATGGGGTTATTTTTAAATAAATATAAAACATATCCATAATGTATATAAGTTTTGAATAATATTTTTTATTAATTTTTTTTTATCTCAACCTGACTTGTCTAATACAGTGAGGTTTGTATAGGGAAAAGACATGAGATTGGTCTATAAGATCAATATTGATATTGTAATATATGTGAGTGTGTGTGTGTGTGTGTGTGTGTGTGTTATAAGGATTATTAAAGATCATATAAACTGATTTTAATATCATTAAATTGTTGACATAGGTGTTTTAAGTCTTGGTTTCCATGACTATTTTTTGGAGCATTCAGGTAGTTTTATGTATGTTAGTGAGAATGATGTTTCTAAGTCATTATGCATAGAGTTAAATAATAAAATAAATATGAAGTTTTTATATATGTATCATATTTTAATTTTAATTTATTTTTATTCATTATAAACTCATATGAAGGTGTGAAAAGTCAAAGATTTTTGACTGGGTTTTGAACCTTGTTTGCAGTTCTAAGTGAGCATATGGAAGTGGTCAATTTGAGGTATTTTTCCATATATGGTGAATTATAATGGACATTATGATGATTATTAAGTCATGAAAGTTATATAAATGTAATTTTTATTCATGTCTATGTGGAAAATATGATTTGACACTTTAGATATTCAAAATAGACTTTTTGGCAGTGAGAAGGTTCAATTATGAGTAGGCCTAATGGTGTGGTTCAAGGAGTGAAATAATATAAATGGTTTTGAAAACCTAAGGTGAGATTATAAGGGGTATAATTTAAGTTTTTTTAAATGTTTCATCTATTTTTTGAGTCTCAATATGTGCCAAGGTGGTCAAGGTGAAATGTGTGCTTTGAGAAGGCCTAATTGCATTAGGTCTCTATTAGGCCTAATGGTGGTTTTAGTCCTTATGAGTGGTTAATGACCTATGTAGTGGTTTTTTCACTTATAATTTTTTTTGATCTATTCCAATGGTGATACAAGTATAGATGGGTTTGTTTCTAACTAAGGTGGGTGAGAGCAAGAGTTAACTATAAAAAGAAGGTCTAATAGGCCTAATTTGAGTAGTTGATATATTAAAGATATGAGAGAATGAAATATAAGTTTAGAAAGAAGGTAAAGGTGATAAAGACCATAATATATGTGTGTTGATAATTTTATAAAGTTATAGTAATTATATATATGATGATCAAGGTGACATAACCTAAATCTACCAAGAAGAGGGCTAGTTGAGCAAAGAGGTCTAATAGACTATTTGAGAAAGAAAGAAGAGTTATAAGAGAAAAAAAAGTTAATCATCATAAATTTAGTTATAAAAAGGTGTTTAAGTTTTATTACATATTAAATTTGGATGAGTTGGTGCTGAGTTACCTAGAGTGTTGGTGTTTCTTTGTAAGTTAGTGCTTGCTAAGGAATAGTTGAGTTGGTGCTTGAATAGTGAGGCAATGGTGCTCCTTATGGGGTTGGTGCCTCATTAAATATTGATTCATTTATTATATTAATATATTCCAATTTTTTTTAGTATGTTTTATACCCATGAGTTTTTTTCACATATCTTTTGTGTTCATATGTTGTATGCTTATGTGAATGCTTGTTTATGCATGGGTTGATGTATGTGTTTGATTGAATGCTTCATGAATAATAAGTGGAATTAAATTAATGTTTTAAGGGAAAAAATTCATCTCCCCTATTATTATATCTAATTAAAACATTTGGTATCATAATAGGTACTATAAAGGAGGCCTAATAGCCTAAAGGAGATCTTAAGCAAGTGAAGATGGATAGTCAATAACAAGGTGGTTTCTCTAAAATCAAGGCTCCATTGTTCAATGATATAATTATGATTTTTTTAGTATCAAGATGAGAAAATATTTAATGCCTCAAGGTCATGATGTTTGATAATAAGTTTTAGATGGATATACTACACCACCTATTCACTCTACAAATGAAATAGGTAATAAGGCTAGTGACAACAATTCAAAAGAAATGAATGGTGTTATTTATGGCCTATCAGGGGTAGAGATTATGAAGGTGATGAACTATATGTCTAAAAAATAAATGGGGTATAAGTTGAAGACTATCCATGAGGGATATTCCAAGGTCAAATTGGCTAAATTGTAAACCCATAGAAGATAATTTGAAAGCCTAAGGATGAATGAGGATGAGACCATTGTTGCCTATTTATTGAGTGTTGATGAAGTGTTCAACATCATAAGAGGCCTAGGTGAAGAAAGCCTATTATTTTTCAAAAATTATTGATATATATAACTCCTAAGTTTGATTCAAGATGCAAGATCTAGACAAGTTAGATATGGATGGATTCCATGGCCCCCTAACATTCTATGAGATGAGGGCAAGTGAAGGGAGACTTGCAAAGAAGGAAGATATTTTAAAGGTGGAAAAAAAATTAAATGAGAATAAGACACAAGGTAATAAATCCAAAGATAATGATGATTATGATATTGATGATGACGAGTTGATATCTATGTTTTTTAGAAAGTTAAAAATTGGTTCGGGTAAATACAAGGGTAAGCTGCCCTTAAAGTGCTTTAATTGTGGAGAAATTGGACACATTTATAACAAGTGACATCATAATTATAAGACAAAGGATGATGAAGGTCATAATGATGATAATAAGTCTTATATATCTGATAAAAGCAAGAAAAACTTCAAAAGGTATGATGACAAACTTTTTTTTTTCAAAAACAAAAGAATCATTTACACCAAAGAAGACTGCAATTCCTCTAATGAGAGTGAGAGAAGTTATTTTTAGAGTGACCATGAATGTTTTTATCGTAATGTAAATTAATTTATCTTCATGGCTGAGGATGCAAGCTATTCAAATCAAGAAGAGTCCATGTGGTTTGGAGGTACTATTGGTGATTTAGATGAAGAAGATAATGAGGTGGACCCTGAGGCTAAGTTAATGAATGCTCTAGAAGAATTGAAGATGGTGAAGATGAAGAATAAGGTGATTAGGTCTCTTATAAAATATTATCAAGAGAAAATTAGTTTGTTTGAAGAAAGATTGAGCAACAACTCCAAGGAATAAGAAGAAATAGTCAAACAGGTGGAGACTCAAATTGAGATTGTGACTATAAGCATAAATTATAAAGAAGAAGAATGTGCTAGGTGTGTAAGTAATTTCAAATACTTAAGAGATGAATTGGATTAGAAATTAATTAATATAAATTCCTTTGTGAAGTTTTAAAAGAGCACCAATGATCTAGACAACATTTTGAGTAGTCAAAAGACTGCTAATGATAAAATAGGTCTTGGTTTCAATAGAGACCAAAAGAAAAATTATACTATGATGAAGGAGAATCAAACCTTAAAGTTTAATGATAAATCAAGGAATGATGGTGTTGGCACAATAAAAAATAATCATATCAAGTAACCTAATTCTATAAGGTATGTTAATCCTTTCAATGGTTATTCTTATTCATGTAACCAATTTGTCCATAGAACAAGGCATTATAAAATATCCTCCAAGAATTAATATGCATGTAACTATGAGGAGAATCATCAGTCAAGAGGTATGGGTAATGGTGTGTTTCTATCAAGAGTAATAGTGTGTTTCAATTATCAAAAGGTTGGTCATATTTCAAAGTTATGTAAGCATGGATTCTCAAGTCAAAACAAGAAGGTGCAAGAAAGAAGGCAAAATATTAAATAGAGGTCAAAGGTAGATAAGGTGAATGATGATCAGTATGAAAGTCCAATTGGAATAATTTCCATGGTGTATCATAATTTAGATGTAAAGGAGTGCTAATAATTCTCCATATCAGCTTATATTGTTGATGAAGAAGTCAAGGCAAATAGACCAAGTCAAAATGTTATTTAAATAGAGATTGAAGAATTCAAACTTAAGAGGATCATGAAGAAAGTTTAGTCTAGTAAGGACATGTATATCTAAGAATCTCTTGAATTTATGTTTTTTTAGTCCCCAAAATAGGAGAGATAACTCCATTAGGATTTATGGAGGCACTCAGCTAGTGAGCATAAGTATGATGGATGATTGGTCTTAGGGTGAGCTTTATATTCTTTATTTCAGATCCAAAGTTCTATCAATAGTATATTAGAGATGTGATTTCAAGAGATTGATTACAAAAAACTTGTATGATGACTTGATCAAACCAATTCACATTCATGATAGTGTTTGAATATCTCATGGAGATAAGGAGAGCATGGTTGGGTAATTTTGTGAGTTGAGTGCCTGTTTGGTTGATCAGAGGAAGATTTTTCTTGTTTAAGAAGAAAACATGTTTCAAGTCCAAGGATTATATGGTATTATTTTTAGAGATGACCCTTTATAAATAATGTCAAATGGGGAGAAAGACCCAATTTAATAACATCCATCTTAGGGAGATGAGAATGATCAACTTTATTTGAGTATTTTCCATCAATGACAAAGGAGGAGATTGTTGAAGTATGTTCATGTTGTTGGTATTGTGACATTAATGTTGTAATTAATGTCAAGGGTTTGTTATTATAATTTATTTCCTAGATATTTTCTTACAAAGATGCATGGTATGTGATCATGATGGATTACACATAGTCTAACAAGTCCTTGAGTTCTACATAAGGTCTTGACATAATATTATGGTATGTGACAAGGAAACCAAGTGACAAGATAGAATTTGAAAGAAACCTATTGTATCTATATTGAAAGATAATTTTAAGGAAATATGGTAATTATTATAAGGTTGATGGCATTCCAAGGTCAAGATCAAGATACAAGGTAAGCATACTTTTGAGCACTAGTCTTAAGGAACATTGTCATATCATAAGCATGTGTATGAAGATGGTGGTATGGTAAGATATATACAAATAGGTATGATAATATGTTAAATGATTCCCAAACATGCATATGAAGTGTGAGAACACTTAGGAATGTTTCAAGGTAAACCTTTAGGGGTAAGGTTTTAAGCCTAAGCATGTAGTCAGACTAGTCCTAGACTCTGCCTGACCTAATGAGGAGTCTTGAGGTATCATCAAGATCTATGAAGGATGAAAATTTGTGGTAGATAATATGATAATATTTTTGACACTATTTATACATGTGTATAAGGTATATAATCTTTCATATGCGGTTTATAGGCTAGTTTTTGGCTTAGTCTTTACATGAAGAGACCTAGTGAGAAGATATATGCTTGGTAGCATGTTGAGGTGAGAAGTTTGAGGCTTGTGAGAAGAATATTGGTAGTGTGTGAGCTTGGTATGAGTTTTTATTACATGATTATGAGGTGTTGAGAATAGTGAAAGAGGTTTCAATGTGTGTTCAAGGCCTAATGTGTAAAAAGGCTTAATGTGGCCTAATGAGGGGTCAAGTTTAGATTACAAGGTGCCAAGAGATAATGAGAGAATTTTTAGAGGTGTGATAGGTTGTTTCAAGTGTGTTAACCAAGTCTCAGGTAAATTTTTTTAAGGAGAAAGCATGAAATGTGGTTTTAAAGTTTTATATGTGCACAAAATGAGGTGTTATAGACCCAAGAAATATTTTCTTATGCTTGTTGGCATGTGAAACATTTTCATGAGGATAAAATTAGTTCATGGTAGTTGGGGAAGGGTATTAGATTAAATTTATTGGCATTTTTTCTAGGTTGAGGGTCTAAAATTTATCAACAATTGTTAAGAATGGAAGATAATCTAAACCCTCTTTAAAACCCTAATAATGACCTGATATGGAAGATATGATTCAAAAGTGATCATAATGGTTTGATTGACCTAGTCTGATGATTAGAGGTTGTATTAAAATATCTAAGGTAATTTTATGTGGAATTGGTCTGTTATAAGAGTGAGTGGAAGCTAAAAGAAACCCCTTGTTTCTCAAATTTTTAATGTAGTAGATAGGGTTGACCAGGTCAAGGCATGAAAATTATTTAAGGATTATATGTGAGACTTGTATTTTATGATCATATAATTTTATAATAAGGTTATAGACTTAAAATATGCTAAATTGGTAATGGAAGTTGGCCTATTGCTCAAAAGGCCCAATAAGGAAGACAATGAGAAAACCAAGAAGAAGTGAAAATGAGATTAGGATGGGTTCCAATGGATTAGGGAAAAATAAAAATAAATGGGGTTATTTTGAAATACATATAAAACATATCACTAATGGAGACAAGTTTTGCGTAAGCTTGTGTATGGCAAAAATCTGATCTCAACTTGACTTGTCTAACATAGTGAGGTATATGTAGGGTAAAGACATGATATTGGTATGTAAGATCAATATTATTATTAGAATTTATAATGTGTGTGTGTGTGTGTGTGTGTGTGTGTGTGTGTGTGTGTGTGTGTGTGTGTGTGTGTGTGTGTGCGAGTTATAAGGATTATTAATGATCATTTAAATTTATTTAAATTTCATAAAAGTGTTCACATAGGTGTTCTAAGTCTTGGTTTCTATGACTATGTTTTAGAATATTCAAGTAGTTTTCGGTGTGTTAGTGAGAATGATGTTCTTGAATCATTATGCAAAGATTTGAAGAATAAAATTCATACTAAGTTATTTTATAGGTCTCATAGGTTAATTTTAATGTATTTTTATTTATGATAAACTCCTATGAAGGTGTGACAAGTCAAAGGTTCTTTACTGGCTTTTGAAACTTGTTTGCAGTTCTAAGTGAGCATATGGAAGTGGTCTATTTAAGGTCTTTTGCCCTGTATGGTGAATTATAATAGACATGATGATGACCATTAAGTCATGTATTTATATAAATGTTATTTTTCTACATGTATATTTGTAAAAGATGAGTTTACACTTTAGATATTCAAAATAGACTTTCTAGTAGTGAGAAGGTCCAATTGTGAGTAGGCCTAATGGTGTGGTTCAAGGAGTGAATTGAGATAAATGGTGTTTTGGACCTAATTTTAGATTATAAGGGGTATAATTTAAGTGTGTTTTAATTTTTTCATCCATTTTTTGAGGTTCATGATGTTTCAATGTGGTTAAGGTGAAACATGTGCTTTGAGAAGGCCTAATTGCATTATGTCTCTATTAGGCCTAATGGTGGTTTTAGTCCTTATGAGTGGTGACCAACCTATGTAGTGATTGTTTCACTTATGTAATGTTTTTTTGATCTATTAAATTTTTTATTCATGTATGGATAGGTTTTTGGCCAACCAAGGTGTGTGAGAGCAAGATTCAAGTATAAGAAGGTATAATAGGCTTAATTTAACTAATTAGTATATTGAGGATATGAGCGAATGAAATAGAAGTTTTAAAAATAGGTAGAGGTATTTGAGACCATAATATATGTGTGTTTATAATTTCATGAAGTTATACTAGTAATTATATATATGATGAGCAAGGTGATATAGCTTAAATCTTCCAAGAGGGTTAGTTGAGCGAAGAGGCCTAATAGATTGTTTGAGAAAGAAAGAAGAGTGTGAAGAGAAAAGGAAGGTAATAATCATAAATTGAGTGAGAAAAAATGTGTCCAAAGGTAATTATATATTCCATTTGGATGATTTGGTTTTGATTTACTTAGGGAGTTGATGCTTCTTTGTAAATTAGTGTTATCTAAAGGACTAGTTGAGTTGGTGCTTGATTAGTGAGGCATTGGTGCTCCTTGTGGGGTTGGTGCCTCAAAAAATCTTGATTATTTAGTTATAATAATATATTAAAAGATGTGTTTCAATGTATTTTATCCCCCATGATGGTTTCCCACATATATATTGTGTTCATATGTGTTATTATTATGTGAATTCTTATTTATGCATGGGTTGATGTATGTGTTTGAATGAAATCTTCATGAATAATAAGTGGAATTTAATGAATGTTTTAAGGGCACTGATTCACCCCCATTATCAATAGTTGTACTTAAAACATTGGGGTTACCCAAACCATGCAGATTTGGGGAGGTTTTAGAAAATTTCTTTTCACACTTTTGGACTAAAGTGATCAAGGCAAAAAATAAATATTTTTAATCACCCGAGTTCCCTAAAGGTGATCGTAGGAGAGAATACACATGTCACTAAATTTGATAGAAAAAAAAACTTTCAACAAATAAAAAAAAATGAATAACTCTTAAGAGTATGCAACTAAATGTGAAAGTTCATTTTAGTGCACCATAAATCAAGTATGTTATGAAATTTGGGCCCCTTAGGATTTGTTGTTTAATAAAATTTGAAAAAGTTTAAAAAAAACTAAGGCATGAAAATAACTAAGTTCATTTAAACACAAAATACAAATTTTGTAATATTTAACCATGTTCAAACTTTTATTTTTCCACCTTAGGACCTATAATTTATTAGAGGGTTTGCATACTTAGAAGCTAAAAAATAAGTGAAAAATGACATTTAGGATTTAGCTCTTGGGTTTCCTACGTTTTATCTCAAAGATATTGACATTAATCCATGCAGGGATAAATGTCAGTCCATAGAGATGGATGCCAATCAATCCACATAAGAACTAATGTTAATCCACAAAGATCAATTTCACTTGACTACACAAGGACTGATGTTAATCCATAGGGATCAACATTGATTAATGATTTTCATGATTGGCATTGATTTGAGAGAATCAACATTGGTTACCTATAGCCTATGAGTTTATAAAAAACAAAAAATAATGTAAAAAAATGAACTAAAACTCAAATTTTGAAGATTTTTAAGCATCCATTAGCAAAACTAAAATAACATAACATCGTCCTTGGTTATATGTGATCATTGAGAGTCCCACTTGGTGTGCCAACATGTGAACTAGGAATTTGACATAGAGGGGAGGTTAGTCTTATGTTATTCTCATAAAACCAATGAAATGAACACACTAAATTCCTAACACCTCTAGCCTAGATACTAGGGTGATCTTAGGTAATAAAAACCAAATGAAAGCACAACAAAAATATAAAATAAACAAGTATTTTACCTTGTTTTGAACTCAAAATGGCTTGCTTAGCTTATGAATAAAAAAGTCTTTGATAATGGATGTTGTTTGGGTCATCTCCTTATCACTTGAGTTTGGATTTGGCATGATAACCTTACTTGTAAATCTTGTCTCTATCCAAATTAGCATTATAAATTTAGCTTATAAGATCTTGTTGAATATATTTGTCCATAATAAATTTTCACCATAATATCTTAAAAACCAATAGGCATGGCCTTTTATTTATATCCTTTAGGAATTAACTCTCACCCAAGGTGAGTCACGATTGATTTTAGGCTTTAAATGGGTTCAAACTAACCCTTGGTGAATTAAAACTAACTCTGATAGAGTTAATAGTTATCAAGTAATTATTATTTGTAATTATAGGCATGGATCTCAAATTAGATATTTTTAGGATATTTTAAAAGAGATTGAAAAATCATAAAGGTAATGATGAAAGGTTAGGATATTTTGATTTTTGAATTTCATTTTTTAGATATTCATTAATTTTAAATGGATTATTCAACTAGGCATCTAATCCTATTTAGATTGTTAATTGATTTAGATTAGAATTTTAGCTCTTTCAATATTTATTCAAGTGTGAAAGTACCCAAATTAATAGGTCTATAGGCCAAATTGATAGTTGTGATGCCATAAAATGATTAGGGATGCATCTGTTAGAGGTTATTGTTGCATACATGATAGTATCCTAAATAGGGATGCTTCAAAACAATTTTGAGCTTTTATGAATGATGCACAAGTAAATTTGGGATGTTTAGTGATTCTTAGGCTTAATTTTTAATGTTTGGTAGGAATTGGTTTGAAGTCCAATCGAAAGTCAATTATATCTAGTTTTAGGTTTCTACACTTATTATCTAGGTATATCTTATAGATGCTCTCACATTAATAATTCTTCATATGCTAGTGACATGTTACCCAAATTGAGAATTTACTATACTATCAAGTATGCATGGTTATTTATTAGGATATTTATATTCACATAAAATAATTTATATTTAAATGTGTTAAAAAAAACATTCACATGCCTAATATTATAATCCCCATACCTTTCTATTTGAAGAATCCAAAAAGTTTTATGAAGTGGTAAATCAAGTATTACATTAATATAATTGAGTTAGAAAATAAAATTACTTCTTAGATAGGTCCCCATAGTCAAACTCAAGAGGGTAAAGAGGATACACCCCATTTCAATTTTCCATACAAAGGTTGAACCACATGCACAAACTACCAAATTCATGTTATAAAACTTCCTAGATCTCTTACACCTT